>CM039502.1:26358116-26394396 GCA_022432975.1 Begonia masoniana
TGAAGAACCATCGGGAACTCCTCTGGAAAAAACCAAGAGTTCTGCGTTCGCTCGCCTACCCTCCCGCGATCATCGCCCCTCCCTTTCGTTTCTTCGACGCCTTTTCATTTTCCTGCACACCACGTTCACATACACAACTCTTCCTTCACCATTCTTCCTTCATCTATTCACCTCTAACATTTCTTACATCGCCACAATAGATTTCAACATAAAAATCACCCATATCTGTTAACAATTCTCCATAATCTGCCACTAAAACCAACCTCGAGACGTATTAAAACGAATAGTCAATTTGTTAGAAACGGTTTGGTAATGGCGTATTATGATTATTAGCGTTATTGAACTAAATAAGGGATGCATTTGTTAGTTGGGTAGAAAACCGAGTAATTTGAAGGTTTTGGAGAAGATCCCATTAAGGAGTTTGTGATTTGTAAGCGTAAGTTGTTCTTTTTTTTTTTTTTTTTGAAAACGATAGATAAAAACAGATGAGTAAGAACTAAGTTAGAAGAGAAAACTCAGCTATACTTGAACATTTTAAAATTATACCTTGAACAACTACTCGCCACCAACAAGAGAAAACGTTGAGGTTCAGATCTTTCTGGGTTTCCATTGCTGAACTGAAATATGATTAACAGAGAACAGGAGAAGAAGTCAATATGAAATCGTAAAACTAAAAGTTTTCCATGGCAATGTCCATTTTTTTAATTTAATTTTTAAACTTCTAACGAACAAAACATGCTGGAGAAAGACAAACCATATTATAATTTATCCTCAACTGAGATCATTCCAAATTAAAACGATAATTAGGATTTGAACTCCCAATATTTTATCAATCATTTCGACGCCATGGCGTAGTCGTATCACTGTAAACATAATTATACCGATCTAACATGCTTTACATACGAAAACTAAAGCGTTTAGATCGAAGTGCGGAAATAATCGATTTACCTCCGGTCATTGATGTTAAAACAGAGACTGCTACTTTCTCTCCTTGAAAAGTCTCTTTTAATATTTTCTTATCTCTACTGATAGTGTATTTTATTTCTAAAGGAGATGGCAGAAATAGGGATCCTCAACAGCAAAAATACCCTTTATTTATAACTTCATCCATCAAGAAGTTATCAAATGGCCCACTTGGTCTGCGTTTCACATTATTACTTTCGTAAGATAATACAATACATGAATCATAGCGATAAATTTTCTTAATTTAATTGATAATTATTTTCCATGTATCACAATGTATTATATTTCTTCTTTATTGCTCATAAACTTAATGAATAAACCCTGTGTTTATTCTAGATCCAATGTTTTAGTATATTTCTCAAACTTAATGTGTACACAACAATATGAACATAAAAAATATCACAAAAAGAGTTGTAAATATTCATTCTAATAACGAAAAATTACATAGAGGAACCAAGTCTCATTTTAACTACATGATCTTTAAATTTCAACGGTGGCATGCTCTTAGTTAAAAGATCGGCAACCATCAATTCAGTTCTAATGCGTTCGATGACCACTATGGCATCCTTAACACATTCTTTTATGGCTAAATACTTAATGTCGATATGCTTACTTCAACTTCCACTTTTGTTGTTTTTAGCCATAAAGACCGCAACTGAATTGTCGCAATATATCTTCAGCGGCCTATGAATAGAATCCACGATTTTAAGCCCTGAATTGAAACTCTTCATCCACACCATGCGAAGTAGCCTCAAAACACGATGAACTCAGCGTCCATAGTGGATGTGGCAGTCAAGCTCTGTTTTGCACTTCTCCAAGATATAGTTCCACCAGCAAACATAAAAATGTATCATAATGTTGTTTTACGAGAATCAACGCAACCATTAAATTCTGAATCAGAGTAGCTAATCACATCCAAACAATCAGTCTGTTTATAGGTAAACATGTAATCTTTGGTTCCTTGAAGGTACCATATAACTTTCTTTGCAACAGTCTAGTGGTCTTTACCTAGGTTACTCTAGTATCGACCTAATATCCCAACAACAAATGCAATGTCAGATCTTGTGCAGACCTGAGCATATATCAAGCTTCCAATAACTAAAGCACATGGAATGCTCTTCATTTGCTCTCTCTCAATATCATTCTTCAGGCACTAGTTCTCATGGAACCTTTCACAATAGGAGATACACTAGGTGAACAATGTTTCATCTGATATCTCTCTAAAAATTTATTGATATAATTTTCCTAAGACAATCCCAAGCAACTTCGAAATCTGTCTCGATGAATCTTAATACCAATGACATATAAAGCATCACTCATGTCCTTCATATCCTAATTTTCAGAGAAAAATTATTTCACCTCATGCAATAAACCTTTATCATTAGATGCAAGTAAAATATCATCCACATATAGGACTAAAAAACAATTTTTTTCTCCCACTAACCTTCTGGTATATACATTGATCCATAATATTCTCTACGAAACTGAATGTAGAGATAATATTATGAAACTTAAAGTACCACTGACGGGAAATTTGTTTCAATCCATATATGGATTTCTTAAGCTTGCTCCTTAAATGCTCACCGCTCACCTTCACTAGAATAAAATACTTCAGGTTGTTTTATATAAACCTTTTCCTCTAGATCTCCATTGAGAAAAACCGTTTTCACATCCATTTGTTGCAACTCAGAATCAAAATATGCAACAAATGTCAAAATTATGCGAAGAGAATCTTTCTTAGATACAGGAGAAAAAGTCTCATTGTAATCGATTCCTTCTTTTTGTATGAATCTTTTAGCAACAATTCATGCTTTATATATTTCGATGTGCTCAATTTTCTTAGTTTTAAAGGCCCATTTACATCCTATGATTTTTACACCATCAGGCAACTTGACAAGATCTCAGACTCCATTTGAATTCATAGAATTCATTTCTTTTTGCATATCATCATACCATAAACTTGATTCACAACAACTTATGACATGTGAAAACTTCTAGGGATTATTTTTTGCTCCAATATTGTAGTCCGAGTCCTGTCAATACGCTACATAGTCACTAGGAATAGCTTATTTTCTTTCTATAGTATATCTCCTTAGTGTCGTACCGACATTTTCTTGAAAAATTTGTTGTTCAATAGATTGATCAACAATATCAGGAACTTCCTCAAGAACTTGATCGATTGGATCATTATCAACAGTTTGTTGAATATCATTTATTGATCATATAACACTCAATTAAGTTGTAGGAGTGTTATGCACAAAAATCAATCTGTCACTTGACCTAGAGGGTTGAACATGAACGTGATCTCATTCAGAAAAAATATCTTGAAATTAATCACTCTCACTAATCAAGTCATTCTCAAGAAATTTAGCATTTTTTGATTCCACAATCCTAGTGTTGTGAGATGGACACTAGAAGCTATATTACTTAGACCTCTCGGCATACCAATGAAATAGTCACTAATGGTCATTGGTTTTAGTTTCTTTTCTTGTAGATTATAAACTCTAACTTTAGACGGCCATCCCCAAATGCGTATATGTCGCAAACTCGATTTCCAACATTTTCATAACTCAAATGGTGTCTTTTCCACAGCTTTGGTCGAAATTTGATTTAATATATACACTATCATCTTGAGTGCATTAGGCCACAAAGAAATCAGGAAGTTTGGAGTTGCTACGCATACTCCTCACCATGTCCAATAATGTTCGATTTCTTTTTTCTGTCACACCATTCTGATCTAGAGAACCGGGCATGGTGTATTGAGCAACAATACCGTGCTCCTAAAGAAATCTAGCAAACGGCCAGGTGTTTGTCCATCGTCAGTGTATCTACCGTAATATTCTTCACCTTTATCAGTCCTCACGATCTTAATTTACATACCGCATTATTTCTCTACTTCGACCTTGAAAATCTTAAAGACATCTAAAATGTCATTTTTATTCTGAAGCAAGTAGAGATACATGTATCGTGAGTAATCATCAATAAAAGAGATGAAGTATTTCAGACCGTTTGAGTCCATGACCGGACTACAAATATGTGAATGTATGATCTCTAATACCTTATAACTTCTCTTTGCATCTTTCTTAGATACGTTGGTCTGCGTTCCATTAATAAAGTTCAAACAGGTATCAAAATCAATAAAGTCTAAAGTACTAAATATTTTATCATCTACCAATCTCTTAATTATCTGTATGAAGATATGACCCAATCTTTGGTGCTACAACTTAGAAGAACTCTCATCTATAACACATCGTTCACACCAGCGTGAATATGCATAACATTATTAGTGGTATCATTTTGTAAATCAATAGAAAAAGATCATCAGACATTATATCATTTCTAACAAGATCAAATTTGTAAAATAAACTAAAGTTTACATCTTAAAAAGTAAAGGAAAACCTCAAAAGTACAAGTCTTGAAACTGAAATTAAATTTCTAGAAAAACTATGAACGTACAAAGTCTTTTCCAAAATCAAAACAAAACCACCACTGAGAACTAAATTGCATGTTCCAACTAGGGGTGGGCAGAACTGGACCGGACTGGACCGTCGGTTCAGTCCGGTTCTTGGGCGATTTTTGGGGTATTCGAACAGGTTCCCGGTTCCCAGACACATGGGACCGAAACCGCGGTCCACGGTCCCGATTCTGTTGCTCACAGATTTTGAGCAGTTCAATATAGTAGAATGAACTGACTTTTTTTTATGCAGCTTTTTCTTTTCTTTTCTTTTCTTTCTTACTCTAATTGTAAATGATTGAACTGACTTAATTGGTGTTTGATTATACAGTTGTATTTTTTTTCTTTACAGACAAAAATCTACTGCTTCTTTTCAGAAATCTTCCTTTGTTTTAAGACTGTTTTCAGCAGGGTTCCTTGAAGCATCCATTGCCAGGACTGAACTTCCATTTCTAATGTGCAAGATGATCTGAATTTGGAGAAAATTCATGAGTTCTTCAACCAAAAGAACCATGGATTTTATTGTGTTTGTTTTGCACTTTGATTTTCACCATGCTATCATCAATCTAAGTTTTATCGCTTGGACTTCGGAGTTCGGAAGTTTTTTCACCATGCAATTTTTATATAAAAAAATAAAAAATTAAAATAACATTCGGGAGGAACCGGTACCGAACCGGGAATCGGACCGTATTTCGGTCCGGTTCCTCATGGGACCGGTTCCGGTCCTAAGAACCAAAATCCCGAAATGTCTGGTCCGGTCCAGTTCTTGTGACAGCCCAAATCCGGAACCCGATTGGAGTTCGGGATCGGAGCCATCACTCCGGGACAGATAACAGGAAACGGTGACTATTTTTTTGAACATAGACAAAACATGGAGCAGAACATCAGGAACAGTCTGAACGTTTTCGAAATCTTAAAACTTCGCAGAGAGAGAGAGTGTTCTCTGGAGTAGAAATTTAAAACAGGTTTCAATAATGGATAACAGAACAGAAATTAGCATAAGGCTGGCGGAGGAGGAAATAAAATTCTTAAAACATTTCACACAGTATACTCCTCCTGAAGTTGAAGTCTGGAAAACATGAAAACAGGAAACAGAATGCAAGGGCACATTGAAAATAGATTACAGAAATACATGGCAGAAGTAAAACGGGAAAAAAGATTGATATTTGAAAACAAACAGAAAGAACAGGAATAAACTGAGGCAAACAGAAGAAATATTTAAACATAAACAGGATGAGCTTTTCAAAGTAAACTCTTGAACTTTTGAGAGGAGGGGAAGAACATTCCCTGTATTCGAATATAAAACGGGAAAAACACTGTAAACGTATCTACAATCAGAAGGAAGAACAAATAATAGAAGAAGATCGAGGCAGAAAACAGAATGTGAAGTCGGAAAACTTAGGTTAAAGACTGGCGGAAGACTTAGTTTAAAGCAAGAAAACAGAAAGAATGGAATTAAACTGAAGTGGAAGAAGGAATTAAAACTAGGCAGAAGACATGGATACCGTCGGAAGACATAGGCAGAAATTTGAAAAGTACAGGAGGGAATGTAAAAAGAATTTAAATAACAGTTATTCATGGCGGCAGGAAAACAGGAAATATTGGCGGAAGACTTAAAGCTATCGGTGGATTTCAGTTACGACAAAGAATGAGCAGGGTTCAGCGTAAGAGGCTGAGTAAAACTGGGCGGAAGACTTATGCTGACGTCAGACGGAAGACATAAGTAAACTGGCAGAAGACTTGGATGACGTCAGCGGGAAGACGTAGTTTTAAACTAGGCGGAAGACTTATGCTGACGTCAGACGGATGATGGGTGACGTCAGGCGGAAGATACAGGCGGCAGACGTAATCGGATGAGGTGATGACGTCAGCCGGAGGATAGATGACGTCAACCAGAAGATACAGGCATTTAAACGAAATCTGCAGAAGGTGATGACGTCAGCCGGAAGATGGGTGACGTCAGCCGGAAGATACAGACAGCAGACAACACCGGATGAGATGATGACATCATCGGATGAGATAATTGAACTGGGCGGTGGAGGTGGGTGACGTCACCGGTGGATGCAATTTTACAATAGACAGAATTTGCATTTTTCTCCGGTGGATTGAATAAGACAAAATGTGAACAGTGACTATCGGTGGATGTACACTTAAAACAACAGTGAACGTGATTCGGAAGATGCCGTTTAAAGGGGGCAGAATTTGACAACTTTTGACAGGATCATTTACAAACAGAAAACCTCAAAACCGATTCAAAACACATGATTTTGAACATGTCTGAAAACACGACAGTAACTTAAGAAAATCAAGCTGCATGGACAACTCTAAAACCAGAAATCATCCATGCACAGATTAACAGAAAATATCCCAAACAATTCCTGAATATTTCAGAACATAATTAACTGTCAAATACAGTGCAAACAGAAGGTATGAAAATTATAGACTTTCAATACCGGAATTCAAAACAATATTGTAAAACGTACTCTACAATATACAGATTCAATGAAACAGACTGCATGGATAGTTCCAAAACCAGAAGTCATCCATGCACAAACAAACTAACAGAAATGTCCTCAAACAATTTTAGAAACATTCAGAATATAAACTTAACTGTCGAATACAGTGGTCTCTAAAACTGAGGCATCAGAACTTGTACACTGTTTCAAAATCTGAGGGACAGTACAGGACTTAACATATAATTACAGAATTTACCAAAAGATGAGTTTTCTACCGATTTTTTAACACAAAAATCAGGATTTCAGAAAAACTTTACAGAAACCTCTGAACAGGAATCATATCTGACTGCAGCAACCAAACCCCCATGAGCTCGATCCACCAGCAACTAATCATCAGACTGAGGCACAAAGTCCTCATTTTCGGGTTCAGTACCTACATCAGAGAGTTCACCTATGAGTCTAAAACTCAGTAAGAACATATAGATATGCAGTGATGCAAAATATCATGCATGCGGTTTTCAGAAATACAGTGACAGTACAGAGCATTAAGTTACAGTGGCAGTAGAATTAAGTGGAGCTTATAGGGGAACTGACAAACAGTGGGGGAGGGGGAGGGTGCACTATCAGGCACATTCAGGGATATAGTACAGTAAACGGTAAACAGTAAACAGTTCTGTGGCCAGTCCCCATCTCGCACTTAACCTGGTACATTTCAGTCGGATTTTATCTTATTAGTTTCAAACAGTGTACATAAAACATTTGCATGTCTTTCAGAGAAAACGTGTATTCATGAACGGTGCTTGAACTTAAACAGGCAGACAACAGAAATAAGACAACAGAAGGTAAATCGAAGCCAGACATTTCAGAACATAGACTATAACCTTTCTACCCAAAACAACCCGACAAAACAGGAAACCTAGTACCTCCGTGATGTAGGGCCTTAAGGGCCAACCTACGGTTATGAACTTACCTGTTTGCTGCGGAGTTGATGTTCTGATCGTCTCGGTAATGCACGAACCTGTACATGCACATTCAGAAAATAAACAAGATGCAAAATGTTTACTACATACACTCCTGACTCCATTCAGACTTTTAGAAAACAATCCAACATGTTTTCATCCAAGGACAGTGAGTTTTTTCCGAAATGTCTTAACCCTAAACTTCAACAAAACTCACATTTTAACTTGTCCAACTTCATTAGCATAAGTAGATGTTTACCTTTGCTGAAGAAAATAGAAGAAAAGAGGAGAGATGAAGTCTTCTAGAAAGGTTTGAATCGCCAGAAAGAGAAGAAACAGAGAAGGAAATGGAAAGAGCAGAGAAGAGAAAGTGAGGGTTTCACGTAGGAGGGGAGAGAAAAGAGTATGGCTTCTTCGACAAGTTTGCCAAGTGTCAATCATCCATTTGATTTCTCCTACCAACCTTAATTTCTTCCTAATTTGCCCTTCCATGCATTTCTAACTAAATGAATCATGGTTTAGTTTTCCACTAAACATCCCAACAATTTCGCTAACACATACGCCATATTAATATAAACCTAACCTCGTTCGACAATTCGAGGGATAATTTTCTGATCGAAAATGCCGGGTGTTACAGTTCTAATCGGGAACCAGACCGAACCGGACCGTGCCCACCCCTAATTCCAACAATTTTCACATGTGAAAGCATCTTGCTTCCTGAATAGATGCTAAGTTCACTTCCCACTAGTTTCTGAAGGTTTTGTATACCCTGCAAGGTATTTGAAATATGGATTGTAGAACAAGAATCAATCCACTATGTGTTATTAATAATATGAGCCATGTTAGATTCATAGCAAACAAATGAGGCTAGTTGTAACACCCGGTTTATTAGAATTAAAATAACCTATTAATCTTCTAAGCGTGAATTTTATAGAATGAAATTAGGGGTAAAATCAATTAGGTTAATGAGTAACTAAGTGAGGGCATAAGGGTAATTGTCAATTTATGTTATGGATAACATATTTAAGGAAAGATTGAATGAGGTATAGCCGTCATACTCATTTCACTCTCGGTTTTCAGCTCAACCCAGCAGAGCTCTCTAGGCGATTTCCTCACAGATTCCTCCAACCAAGGTGAGTTTAGATTCGATTAATTGCTGATTTTAGTACCTAGGTAGCTTAAGGATCCCAATGTATGCATTTTGATAATGTTGCGAGTGAGAGATTCTGCTTGAGGATTAGAGCAGAATCGGGAATGTTAGATAAATAGAAATGCCAAACCAACTCCTTAGATTTCTGAATAGCTTAGATTAAGGTTTAACATTCTGTTTATGAATATAGGTGAACAAACCCCGAAGTAGCTCTTAACCGAGCATTTGCTAGGAATCCAGGTAAGTGAAGTTTGCTTGTGCCTTCGGGCCTACATCACAGAACATTAGGATTTTTGTGTGTTTGAATGTTTTCCTGTTTCATGCATCATATATTTGAAAGTATACGAAAATGAGTTTACATGTTTTGATATAGTGAGGAAGTGAACATTCTGAAGTGATTTATGTGAAACATTTTCTGTTAAGGGAACTAATCCAACCCTTAATGCGCCAGGGATCATACTTTGGGAAAACTGATCCAACTCCCAATTTCGAAGTGGATCTGAACATTGATCAGTATATATATATTCACTGTTAGGAGAATTAATCCAACTCCTAATGAGACAGGGATGTTCATACTTTGGGAGAGGTGATTCAACTCCCAATTTAGAGAGGAATCCGATTATAACGATGAATATGTAACAGAGATGAGAAAAGTAGAAACTGCATATTAGGATATTGTGTTTTCAGCTTTTCATACATTTTTGCTTTACTTGCTTAGCCTTAGGCTAATAGATGAGTTTTGTGATGTAGGTGTCGTGAATTCATCAGGTGAATTTCCTGAGTTTGCGGATGAATAGATGAGGTTGGAGGAGCACCTTCATGCTACTGATTTAGTGTCTGGTGAGGCGGTTTAACTGGTGTCTGTTGAAGGGAAGGTTTAATGAATTAAGTCTCAGTTGAGTGGTTGTTGAGTCTCTTTTCCTAATGACAGAAGTAGTTCTGATGTTTAATGTTTTTGAATATATTTTGAAGTTTCTGATAATTACATTCTATTGGTTTTAACATTTGTTTTTACTGAATTTCGAGAAATGTAGGGATTTGAATGGTTTAAAGTGTTTTCAGTACCATGTGTAAGTTTTCTCTGGCAGACAAAGTTGTTTTTGACTTAGTTTTGTTCTCTATCGGTAGATGATGTCTATCGGTAGAGGTTGAGTTATAGTTTTGTTCTCTATCGGTAGAGGACATCTACCGGTAGATGTTGAGTTGTTGTTAAGTCATTTATCGGAAAAGTCTTTAGTGTGCCATCGGAAGGTGTAGGATTGTGGTACCGGTAGAAAAGGGTGTTACGTTTTGTCGTTAGTAATCGGTATATGAAGCTCATCCTGTCGGAAGAAGTATTGTGAAATTTTGTTGTTTTGTCATCGGCAGAAGTAGTCTGCTGACGTCATCGGTAGGTGAAGCTGTGTGTGCAGTCGTGCTGACTTCATCGGCAGATGGAGTTGTGTTGACTTCATCGGCAGATGTGGAGTATAGTTATGTTGACTGTCGGAAGATGTCTTTGTTTTATTTATCTTCTGTTGTACACGTCATCGGTAGATGCAGTCTACCGAGTGATATCCTTGTTGTACACGTCATCGGCAGAAGCCTTCTGTTTTCTGTTCTGCTCTTTCCGTTGACTGGTCGTCGGTAGATGTGTTTGTCTGTTGAGATTTTCCCGAGTATTCTATATTTAAATCTTTTATTTTCCTTGGCCGATTACTTCTTAACAATTTCAACGATCATTTCAATAATATCTTTCACAGTATTGCTTAGCTTATTTGTTTAAAGGATTTCCGCTGCAAGTTTTCCGCTGCAAGTTTTAAAGTTTATTATTCAAAATTTTTAGCCACGTTCGAGTATTTGAGTAACAAACCGGGTTCAGAAAACCCGGGGCGTTACACTAGTGAACCTTTCTTTTCAAGCCATGACTTAAATTTGGTGCAATCTTTCTTTATGTGTCATTTCTTATCACAGAAATAGCACTCGATTTCCTTTCTTGATTTCACCAGATTGAATCGGTAGTTTACCTTTCCCCTTATATTTCTTTTTGGCTTGTGTCTTTTTCTTTTCATAGGTCGTCATGAATGCACTATCACCTTTTTCCATAACCAGTCTTCTTTCCTCTTGAACACACATGGTCATAAGTTCATTAATAGACTATTTATCCTTATGTTTGTTGTAAGAGATCTTAAAAGGACCGTATGCTATGAAAGAGTATTAAGAATATAGTGCATCAGAAAGAATCAGACATATCAACCTCAAGTGTCTTAAGTTGAGCCACAATGTCTCTCTTCTGCATAATATGCTCACGCACACTTGTAACTGAAGTGAGCCTTAAAGATGCAAATTTCATAATGAGAGTATTGACAAATTCCTTATCTGAAGTCTCATATTGTATTTCTATAGCCTTCAACAATGCCATAATATCATTATGTTGTTCGACACCACGAATACCAACAGCGATCTTAGTCTTTATGAACATCGCACTAAGGCGATTTGAATGTTCCCAACGTTTATAAAGAGCAAGATCATCTGGAGTGCTGGTTGAAGTAATAACTAGTCTTTTTTCGTATGACATAATCGATGTCCATACACCCAAATGAAGAAAAATCATCTTCTTATATATTTTATAATTATCACCCCTAATTTAGGTACATCATATTTTATATCAGAAAAACTCAGAGAATGTATATTTGCAAAATTAAATTACACATGATAAAGTGGCAAAACTGAATGTCATGCTTTACTAATTTAAATTGTGCTATAATGAATCTAGTGATATAAAACTTGCATGTTGGCTAAAGTTTTAATTCAATAAGATTCATTTTCATCAAAATAATAAAACTATCAAGTTACATTCTCTTTCTTAATTCCTACGGGTAATTAAGAAAAATAACTTGATATTTTATTCTAATTAATCACATAAAATCTCTTGTGGGATAAACTTTACTATATTTATAAGATTAATTACAATAATTTTGATTTTCATACTTAATATATAATGTTATCAAACTAAAAATATTATGGCTACCCTTTAATTAGATAAAATTATATTAATCACTTGACATTTAATTCACTTAATTTTAATTTTATTAAATAATTTTCTTTTATTTTTCATAAATTACAATTTAAAATATGCATACAAAATAAACCATAAAATTAAATGCAATTAAATATACATGTAAAATTTATAAATTTAAACTATCATGCTTCTTTATTCTACAAATATTAACAGAATTATTTTAAATATTCTAAAAGTTCGGATTAACTAAAATTTTAAATCATAATAGTTTCAATAAAACATTAATTCTGTAATTACTATAATATTAAAATTTATAAAACAGAAATCACATTTTTTCTCTAAAAATCATCTGGTTGAGTGGCTCACCTACCTACCCATTAGCACCAGGTTTGATTTCCAAGTAATGCAAATTTTTCTGTTTTATGCTTCTAAGAATAATTAATATCATTAACATAGTAACCAAATCATTAAAAACCTACCCCGAATAATTAATATCATTAACATAGTAACCAAATCATTAAAAACCTACCCCGAACTGTCCGAATGGCATTTAGCTCGACAACCCGAAGCGAGGTCAACCTCCGACAGACGCAATTTATTTATTTTTTGTTATTTTGAAAAATCACTATTTTTCAAAACGACTTCGTTGCGGGTTTGTTGAGTGTTTTCTACCATTGAAGACGACACGTAGTTTCCATCCACCAAAAACTATATGTCGTTATGAGCAACAGGTACAAGCCAGTAGGGGTGGGCAGGACCGGACCGCGAACCGAGAACCGGACCGGACCGACAGGTTTTGTCCGGGTTCGGTCCATAAATAATGGACCGCGGTCTGGTCCAAGTTCAAAACAACAAGAACCGAGGACCTTCGGTCCAGTTCTCGGTTTAGCGCCTGAAATCCCGAAGAACTGGGACCAGATCGAAGCAAGAGAATTAAACTCTCTTGACTCCCAGACTTCCTGTCCCAGCCCAGTGTCCCTAGTCTTCCAATCCTGAGTCCGTGACCTAGCTCGTTCTCTGCCTCTCTCTGTGGAAATCGCGAACTACCATTCCCAAACGGCGAAGTGCAAACGGCGAAGTTTCGGTGAGAACGGCGAAGTGCGAACACCCGACCTCCGATTTCAGAACACCCAACCTCCAATTTCCGAACACCTGACCTCCGAACGGCGAACACCCGACTTGCGAGTGCGAGTTTCCGTCTCCCCTGCGCCGAACTGCGAGTGGGAGTTTTCTTAAAGAAGCTGGTGAGTTGTATTTAGTATTTACTAGCCAAAGAAATTTTGCAATTAATTCTTCCTTTTCGTCTGTCTTTTATCTGGATTCTCTGTCTTCCAAGTGCGAGTTTCCGTCTCCCCTGCGTCTTTGCTTCTCCGTCTTAGCTTAGTGTAAGAAACTAAAATGTCTGATATTGCCAGCGCCTGGGTTTATAACTTCACTTCTCGCCTTCTGAAGCCAGTTTTTCAATGGTGATTTGTGCTCAATGGAGTCCCTACAGTTAGCTGTTCGATTTCTACGGAGATTTTGTCATCAAGGTCTTCTGGAATTATGTTATTTCTGTGTTTATTGAGGACATTTTTGTTTATAGCTTCTGGATTTTGTCTTTGAAGTTTTAGCTTTGGGTTATATTGACAGTTTTTTAAAATTTTATGGTTTTTCATAATTTTTTCGATTAAAAAAAAAATAAAAAAAAAACTTGGGCGGTATCGGGACCGAACCTGGACCGGACCGGAATTTTGGGTGCGGTCCAGGTTCGGTCCCGGTCCCGCACCGGACCGGTTCAGGTTTCGGGATAAAAAATCCCGAAACTGTTCGGGCCGGTTCGATCCGAGCTCGGGACCGGACCGAACCGGCCCGTGCCCACCCCTACAAGCCAGCCAATGCACTTAAGCGACACGTAGTATGCAGCCAACGGAAACTACACGTCGTTCTGCATCGTCTTCAACCCCCAGCGGGTTATTTCGACCCGGAAAAAACCAAAACCCTACCCGACTGTAAATCGGACGTTTTCTCATCATTCCAGTCACCAAATGGAACGATTTTAGCTGCCGAATATTCTAATTAGGTTTATGAGTGATTCGTAACCATAAATTACTTCGATAATGCCCAAAATGTAAACTTTAAAAATCTAAAATTTTAAAAAACAATTTACGTTTAAACATCAAGACAGAGGCTATGGAGGATCTGATACCAAATGTAAACTTAATTATACAGATCTAACCTGTTTTACATACGAAAACTAACGCGTTTAGATCGAAGTGCGGAAATAACCGAATTACCTCCGGCCATTGGTGTTGAAACAGGAACTGCTGCTTTCCCTCCTTGAAGAGTCTTTTCTAATCCTTTCTAATCTCTACTGATGGTTTATTTTATTCCTAAAGGAGATTTATTTATAACTTCATTCATCAAGAAGTTATCAAATGAAAAGGGTGGAAACATCGGCGATTTCTTTGATGGAAACCGTTCACAAAAACTAGACCATAACTGTGGTTGGGAGTTTAATTCTGAAAAACTGTTAACAATCACAACTTTAGAAGACTGCAAGAAAGAAGATCATCTCTTTGATGTTGATTTTTGATTTTTCAGCAACTAAGTCTCGAAATCAGGAAAATATATCGATACCTACAGCTTCAATTTCGCAAATTTTTTTGCAGAGAATTTATCAGGCATTCATGGAGTTTAGAATAAAGTGGAACTGAACTTGCCCATTGAATGTGATTCTCCTTTTATCTATCAAACAGACCATTGATGAGATGATCAGTTTTTCGCATTTCTGTTTGATATGAAACCTGTTTGGATGAGGACATTTCTGGCCAGAATATAAGCATTGGTACGAAGAAAGAAGAACCAAGAAAGGGGAAAGAAATAAATTTTTAAAACATAAATTAATAATTTTTTAATAATAAGGTAGGGTTTTAGAAAAGAATAAAGAGAAATCTTCTTTATTCTGCACTGCTTTACAAAGATATCTTCTTCTCTCATATATCCAGAACAAGAGAAAGAGAGAGTAACAGAAAAACTAAAGTTAACTGTTTTACACTAACTAGCAACTAATATACGTAAGCTACAAATACACGTAATAGATGACTTGAGATAATGTAATATTCTATAAGCAGCAGCAAGGTGTGTATCCTGTGGAGTTGATAAGAACTGACTAAGAAAATTGACTGCATGGGAAATATTAGGACGGGTAAAAGCCAAGTGTCGTAGTCAACCAATAAATTTTTTAAAAGAAGTAACATTTCGGATTAAATTCCTTGAATCAAAATTTGAGATGGATCCATCAAGGTTGAAACTGGTTTACAATCCAAAACGAGAAAGAAATGCAAATTACCCAAATCTTTGAGCTTGAATTTGCTATCAAGATATCACTTGAACTTATTTGCTTATTCCTTAGAATTTCCAACTAAAATAATGTCATTAACGTAAACCAAAAGCTATAAGAAATAAGAATTTGTTCTCCTAATGAACATAGAATTATCAAACTAAGATTTAAAAAATGCATCGTTGATTAAAGTGGATGAAAATTTGAAAAAGCATTGTTTAGAAGCTTGCTTCAGAATATATAAAGATTTCTTCGTCAAACAAACTTTATTTGAGAGCTCCTCCTTTCTATCATACCCTCGTGGTAGTTGCATATAAACTTATTCATGTAAATCTCCAACCAAAAATGCCTTATTAACATCAAGCTGGTGAAGAAAACAACCTTCACTTGCTGTTAAAGCAAGAATCATCTTTACTGTGACAAGTTTAGCGACTAGAGAAAATGTATCAAAGTAATTAACTCCATCTTGTTGACTGTAGCCTTTGGCTACAAGGCAAGTCTTATAATGCTCGACAGAATCATCGGCACGATGTTTAATCTTAAACACCCATTTGCAACCAATAGTATGTTTAATCTTGGGAAGTTCGGTAAGAACTGATAACTCTTGTAAAATAATTATTACAAAAGGTTAATTAAAGAATTACCGTTAAGATTTGGTGATAAAAATGATAAAATGTATGTTTTGTAGTTAAATGTTGTAACATTGTGTCGTGACATCAGATTTGAATGAAAGTATTTATTTTGATTTTATTTTATGAAAAATCATATTTAATATTGATGATTATTGCAAATCGATGAATCTAATTGAAAATATTAATTTTTCAAACTATAATCAAGATAAGGTCCACAAGTTTTAAAAGTAATGCAATAATTTTGGGGATTGAAAAAAAAGAAAGAGCTCAAATTAAGGAGAAGTCAAATTTGAGATTTTCTAATTTTAAGAAAATGAATGCTGATGCCAAGAGGAGGGAAACACATTAATAGAAGGCATCAAATGAAAAGAAGAAAAAAAGCCAGGAGAGAAGTGTGGCGCACGGAACAACGTGAATGAAAGGAAACAAGGGAAAAAGGAGGGGCACCAACTTCAACAAACAAAGAAGATTTTAATTTCTTTTCTATTATTTGATGGCTTCATTTTCTCATTATTCTTCCATTTTTCCTTCACTTTTCATGAACTAAATCTTTTAGTGGCAAGATGAGAAAGCACGGATCTATATAGTTTTTGTAGTTTGTTGCAATAGTCAAGTTGAATAATTCATTATGGTTTTATTGTTTATATTTATTCAGTGTTGGAAAACATGAATAAATATTATGGTTACTATTATACGTGACCGTAAATATAGTTAGAAAATATATTGAATTGTGTGAAATTGAATATTTTCATATCAATGTATTAATTTTGTATGACTGATTAAAATTGTGATTAATTGAGTTCATTATACTATTTGTCTTTCATGAAATAATGAAGAAAATATTATAAGAGTTAATCAAATATCTGTGACAAGACTTGATTTATGAAAAATATTCTAAGTCATCTAATTTGATTGCTGCAGCATTTCCTACGACATCTGTAGTAAAAATTACATAGTGAAAAAAATTGAATCGGAGCTACGTTTTATTAATTGAATTTCATCAATTTCGTGTTAATAATTTATTTCATTATTCCAACCATCACCTTTATTTCATTTTATTATTACTCTATATAAATTTAATTATTGATAAATTTTGTCCTTACAGGTTCGACATTCTACTTATTATTTATTACTTGCTTGTGACACGTACACCTGCGTAGTGTAACGATTATGCACAACAACAACCAAGTAGAATTGCTTTCTAGAGCTTGCCATTCAACTTGCATAGTCTCTCTCCATTCAGGTTTGACATTTGCTTGAGAAAAATTTTTAAGTTCAGTATTTAAAGAAATGGCTAGACAATAAGACTAAAAGGAAGGAGATATCCGAGTATAGGATAAAAAATTAGAGAGAAGATATTTGGAAGAAGAAATAGGCAGATGATTCAACACAAGATTTTTGATGAACAATGTCTTTGGTTTGCAAGAAATTAGTCATGAAAAATTCATAACCATTATATGTTATGATAGATTTTACTTTAAACTCAAAATGATTTTCGACCATAGAGGCAAAGTTCGAAAATAATGCAAAAACTTCAACTTTAGATTTCATCAAATAAGTCCAGGTTGCTTGACTGAAATCGTCAACAATAGTAAGGAAGTATTTAGAGCCATCATGAGCAATTGTATGGAGTGGTCCCCAAACATCACAATGTACAAGAATAAATGGTCTTTCGGAAGTGGAATTATTTGAAATACAAGGAAAATGACGTTGTTTGGCTAATGGACAAATTGAACATTCAGAATTTGAGTGAAAAAGATACATCTAAAATGCCTTTGAACAACTTGAGCTTGGCATCTAAAGGATGACCAAGTCTTTTATGCCATCCTTTAGAAATCTGACAACTTGTTGAATTGCAACTAAATACAGAGTGTGAAAATGAAGTAGAAGACACACTATGCTGACGAAAAACATAGAGGTTTCCACATCGTTCAGCCATCCCAATCTTCTTGCTTGTGGAAGAGTCCTGAATGGAGCAAGTCTTAGATTGCAAAAATAATTGAACAATTGATCATGGCTGTGAGTGCACTGATAAACAAAAGATTGAAACTAAGAATAAGACATTTTGAAGAATTTTTGTACAGTATAGAATTTTTGTTTTGGATTTGGAAACCAAATCCCTTTCTACAAGAACTTGATTGACTGCTGGCTTAAGATTTCTTTGTTTATGTGTCACGACCCGGGAGAGGGCCTAACAGAAACGCCAGGTTAAACGATCAACCTCAGGGAGGTCCGCCGTCTAACCTAAGGCCAAGTGCGGAAGTTTAGCACAAATCCAGGACCTCCTCGAAGCAACAAATATAAGAGAGTACAAACAATCATAGAGATACAAGATAATGAAAATAATTACAGGCCAAAGTAAGGTACAGTCTCAAATGTTTACTTACATAAATAAAGTGGCAGAAAACTAAAAGGGGAAACTACAAGGAGATCCCAAAACGAACAAGCTCACTTCCTAGCCTTCCTTCCTTTACCTGTAGAGGGGGAGTCAATGGGGTGAGTGACAAACTCAGTATGGGATGTTATACCTACCACTAGGAATGCATGCCATATAAAATCAATGCACGTTTTAAAATTTAAATCCTGTTTTCATGTTATTTATTTCTCTTATTATTATTCATTTATAACGGTTGAGGGCTAATCATAAAATAAGGATATATCGCAAACATATGCCCACATCAACACTGAAATCGAAACACATATCCAGGTGTACAGTGAAAAGGGAGGTCACTCACGGATCCTCCGAACCACACCAGCATAGAAAGGCCGCGGTAGCACCAGCAGGGCCTCATAGTAAGAAGAGAAAAAGTCAACCACCAGGAGGGACGAACCGCTCAGCCCTGGGCCACCGTGAAACACACCAGGGCACACTAGGAGGGACGAACCACTCAACCCTGGGCCCAAGGGAACCACGCAGTGGACTTATCATACCGGGGGTAGCAACGAACAGACACTGGCCAGGTCGGGTAACTGGGCGAGCATACCTCCGAGCCCATTCCGCCTATTCTCAGGGGGCGTACCCTACATTCTGCCTATTCTAAGGGGGCGTACCCTATCCAAACAAGTGTGGGGAGTACCACTACAACTGGGCAAAACCCCCTGATACTCCTAGCATAAGGGCCCAGCTAAGAGTGCCAGACGGTTATCTCCAGTATCGAACTCCAAATGGCACAGCAGAAAATCAATGCATGACAATATTAAATGCAGGTATAAAACTATCTACGTGCCAAGCATGAAAAATCTCAAGGAAATCTCAAATACCACCCGTCAGCAAAGGCAAGCAAAACATGGCATATAAAATCCACTAGGCAGTAGAATCAGTGAAAAATATACGTGCTACAATATGCAAAATAATCATGCCAGTAAGAATGCCAACATCAATACTAGTGGTATCCCACCAAAGATAATATACGTGCATGCAAGGCTAGGTATAACGCGGAAAGTATAATAACCCATACCCCTAGGGCGAGTCCTCCTATCCTCAGTAAACTGTGGCGCCTCAGGAATAGTTTCGAACTCAGCAAAATTCTCCAAATCTGAGAGTCAAACACAAGGAAGGAACCCCGTTAAAATCCAATTGGGTCCAGAAACGATATAAGTAACGAACCGGGGCGAAAACGGGTCAAAATGGCACGGGTTGACTTTTCGTCAAAAAGTCAACGGTCAAAGTCAAGTCAACGGTCAAAGTCAAGTCAACGGTCAGCGGTTGACTTTGACTGACCGGTCAAAGTCAACGGTCAACCGTTGACTTTGGTCAAAGTCAACGGTCAAAGTCAACCGTTGACTTTGGTCAAAGTCAACCGTTGACTTTGGTCAAAGTCAACGGTCAAAGTCAACCGTTGACTTTGACTGGCCGGTTCGGGTCGGCCTGGTTCGGTTCGGTCTGGGTCGGGTTGGCCTGGTTCGGGTCGGTTTGACCCGAACCAACCCAACCTAACTGGGCTCGGGCCAGACCCGGCCCAAACCCAAATCGGGTCGGGCCAGCAAGGGCTGGGTTGACCTGGCTTGATGGGCTGGGTCAGACCCGACCCAATGGGCCTAAGCCAAACCCGGCCCAGAAAGCCATGGGTCTGGGTCCAGCCTGACCCAAAACCGGATCGGGCTGGGCCAAACCCAGTCGGCCCTGGGCCTGAGTCAACTCGGCCTTGGGCCTGAGTCAACTCGGCCCAAAGCCCGAGTTAACTCAGCCCATGGTCGAGTTGACTCGGCCGGCGACCACCGAAGGCCGGCGATGTTCCGGCGACGCTCCGGCGACCGACCGACGACCTTCCGACGACAAAAACCCAAATTTCACACCTGTTTTTCGCCAAAAAACGTTTCCAACGCGTTAGTCGACTCCTCTACAATCGATTCCTACCAAAAACACGAAAAAAACAACCCTAAATCGTAGATCTAAAAAAAAACGAAAACCCGAAACTTCTCGGGCAAAAATCGAGAGAACGAGAGGTTACCTCCGAAATCGCCCTTCACAAACGTTGATCTACGCTTCGAGGCGAACGTTTTGACACCAAGATCTCGACGAACGGAGGTCGTTCCGGCGCCGGCGATTTTCTCCTCTCTCTCTCTCTCTCCTTCTCTCTCTCTCTCTTTCTCTCTCTTTCTGGTTGCTTCTGTCGGCAGAGAGGCAGGGATAAGGTTTCTTTTGAAACCTTATCTCTTCTTTTCTTTTCTATTAATTATTTTCTTTTATTTATTTATTAATTATTTTATTTATTTTATTTTATATTCTATTTACTTATTTCTTTTATTTGATTTATAATAAAACGGTTTTAAGATTCGATTTCTAATTTCAATTCCTACCGGAAATTAGCGAAATAAATCCCAAAATTTACGCTCTAAATTACGCGAAAAATTTACCCAAATTTTTACAAAAAAATTAAAATTTGACGGGTTTTACATCTTTTCCCCCTTTTTGTGAATTTCGTCCTCGAAATTCGCCTCAACTACACATCATAGTCAAGGTTGGGGTACTCCCTCACCATCTCGGACTCCAGCTCCCATGTAGCTTCTCTATCTGGATGGTTCTTCCACCGCACCAGAACATACGGAGCCTCCCGACGACGAAAGCGCCGAAGCTCACGTCTCAAAATGCGATCTGGCACCGCCTCGTACGTCGTGTCAGCCTGAACTGGTACTTCATCCCACGAAACATTGTGAGACGGATCAGGAATATACTTCCTCAGTTGGGATATATGGAAAACATTATGCACATGCCCCAACTGAGGAGGTAATCCCAGCCTGTAAGCCACCACTCCAATTCTTTCAACAATCTGGAATGGCCCAATGTACCGCGGGGCTAACTTTCCCTTCACCCCAAACCTGCTGACACCGCGAGTAGGATGAACCTTCACAAAGACAAAGTCTCCAGCATCAAACTCCACCTCACGTCTCTTCAGGTCTGCATAACTCTTTTGGCGACTCTGCACGACCTTCAGCCTTTCACGAATCTGGTGGATCTTCTCAGTGGTCTCTCTAAGGATATTAGGCCTAAGCGCAAGTCGTTCCTCTTTTTCGGCCCAACACAAAGGAGAACGACATGGCCGACCGTACAATGCCTCGAACGGAGAAACCCCGATGCTGGTCTGGAAGCTGTTATTATACACGAACTCTACCAGCGGCAAGTGGTCTATCCAACTGCTACCAAAATCCAGAATACAAGACCTCAGCATATCTTCCAATATCTGTATGGTCCTCTCGGACTGCCCATCTGTCTGAGGATGATGTGCTGTGCTGAATTGAGTCTTCGTACCGAGCTCCTTTTGCAATCCTCTCCACAAATCCGAGGTGAAACGAGGATCACGATCAGACACTATGCTCAAAGGTACCCCATGAAGACGAACAATGTTCTGCACGTACAATCGACTGAGCTTGGCAACAGAAAAAGTCATCCGAACAGGAATGAAATGTGCCGACTTCGTCAATCGATCCACAATAACCCATATAGCATCAAATTTCTGGGAAGTCCTAGGGAGGTGAGTAACAAAATCCATGGTAATCTCCTCCCATTTCCATTCCGGAATAGGCAATGGCTGGAGTAACCCTGCCGGCCGCTGGTGTTCGGCTTTGACTCTCTGGCAGGTCATGCATCTGGCAACAAATTCTGCTACCTCTCTCTTCATGCCAACCCACCAATACTGACGCTTCAGATCCTGATACATTTTGGTACTGCCGGGGTGGATGGCAAAACTGGATCTGTGCGCCTCATCCAAAATAGCCTGCCTCAAGTTGGCGATGTTGGGAACCGCCACCCTACCACGATAGAATAGGTCCCCAATAGCATTCACCGACCAACCCTCAAGCTGTTCCCCATTCTGAAGCTGTCCCACCCTGAATACCAGCTCCTCATCCTGCCGCTGCAGCTGCTTCACCCTTACAAGCATCGAAGGTGTAGCCACTACATGGTAGATGTAAGCCTGACTTCCAGTATCATGGTACTGCAACTGGAAATCTCCAATCACTAAAGACTTCTTCCACTCATCCAGAATCATGCAGGAAATGGAAGCTCGAGGATACCGGCTCAATGCATCAGCAACTGCATTAGCCTTGCCCGGATGGTATTCCAGACTAAAATCGTAATCCTCCAAATACTCCACCCATCTACGCTGCCTCAAGTTGAGGTCCTTCTGAGTGAACAAGTACTTTAAACTCTTGTGATCGGAGAAAACCTGGAAGCTGACACCATATAAATAACTCCGCCATATCTTCAAAGCAAAGACGATGGCAGCGAGCTCTAAGTCATGGGTAGGATAATTCTGCTCGTGGGGCTTCAACTGTCGAGAGGCATAAGCCACTACCTTACCCTGCTGCATCAATACACACCCCAAACCAACCCCGGAGGCGTCGGTATACACAGCATAGGGAAGGTTCCCATCTGAAACTGTCAGAATAGGAGCACTGGTCAACCTGCGCTTCAATTCTTCAAAGGCATTCTGACAGTCGACATCCCAAACAAATCGCACATCTTTGCGAGTGAGTTTGGTAAGCGGCGCCGCAATAGAAGAGAAATTCTGCACAAAGCGCCGGTAGTATCCAGCTAACCCGAGGAAGCTACGAATCTCTGGGACGTTCTCGGGTGGCGGCCAATTCACTACTGCCTCAATCTTCGCAGGATCAACAGAAATACCATCCCGCGAAATGATATGGCCCAAGAACTTCACCTCAGAAGCCCAGAAATCACATTTACTGCGCTTTGCATACAACTGATGCTCCCTCAAGGTCTGTAGGACAATGCGGAGATGATCTCGATGTTCACGACGAGTCTTCGAGTAAATCAAGACGTCATCAATGAAGACTACCACAAACCGATCCAGATAAGGCCGGAAGATCCTGTTCATAAGATCCATAAACACCGCTGGAGCATTTGTAAGCCCGAACGGTAAGACCAAGAACTCAAAATGTCCGTATCTGGTCCGGAAAGCAGTCTTGGGTATATCCTCCTCCCGAATCTTCACCTGATGATACCCTGTCCTCAGATCAATCTTCGAAAAATATCGTGAACCACCAAGCTGATCAAAGAGGTCGTCAATACATGGAAGCGGATACTTATTTTTAACAGTAACCCTGTTCAGCCTCCGATAATCAACACATAACCTCAACGACCCATCCGCCTTTTTAGCAAACAAAACGGGAGAGCCCCAGGGCGACCCACTCTCCCTGATAAATCCTTTGCTCTGCAGATCCTCTAACTGCTTACGCAGTTCCACTAACTCAGCGGGTGACATCCTGTAGGCAGGTATAGAAACTGGAGTAGCCCCTGGAACGAGATCGATACAAAACTCAATCTCTCTGTCTGGAGGTAAACCCGGTAGCTCATCAGGAAAGACGTCATCGTACTCCCTAACGACTGAGACATCAATCTCCTGCACCGCGGTCTCAAGGTCTAGATCCATCGACCAAAGTCCCCCATACTGTTCCAATCCACTCCTGCCTCGTAAACATACCCGAAATATAGAGTTCACAATTCCCGTACAAGGACCTCGGTGGTAGGTAACAACCCTGCCAGACTTCGAGGTAACTGTGACCCGCCTCAAGTGGCAATCAACTATTGCATGGTATTTCATCAGCCAATCACATCCCAAAATGACGTCAAACTGCCTCAAAGGCAGAACGATAAGATCAGCTGAAACTTGCAGTCGTCGATCACCACACAAACCGATCTGCAGATATATGCTACTCCACTCCTGTCGCCCAGTGGAGTATTCAGATATAAAGGGGTTTCCATCTCCTTGATGTCCAACCCCAACACCTCAGCAAACTCAACAGAAATAAAGGAATGCGACGCCCCAGTATCAAACAAGACGCGAGCAAATGTATGAGAGATGAGAATCGTACCATCCACAACTGCCGGCTGAACAGGCATGGGAAAGTACTCAGCCTGGTCCACTGCATACGACTGTCCAGCAACTCCCTTACCCTTATAATCGCGACCCCGGCCTCCAGCTCTGGTGGTAGATCCAGGATATCCTCCTGTCCTCGACTGCTGAACAGGAGGGGAACCACTAGCAAAAGGCTGCCCGATCGGTCGGTAAGGAGTATCAGTGACAGGCCTATCCTCTGCTCGGCGCTGGGGTGTCTGAAACTGAGCCTGCTGAAAAGGGGGTCGGGTATGTCCCCGATGCTGGCCCGGAGAGGAGAATGACTCAGTAGATGCAGGAATATGAAAAGAGTGCCGCGGCTGCTGTCTCGGAGGGGAGAATGACTCGGTAGCTGAGGGGATATGAAAAGAATGTCGCGGCTGCTGAACCTGAGGAGACCTCAGCGGGCAATCCTTCCTAAAATGACCCGGCTGGCCACAGGTGTGGCAGGTGTAAGGGGAGTACCTGCTGCTCCCTGACGATCCGCCACTAGATCCAGAAGAGCGACCAGCACTAACACCCTGATCAGACACCTGACGCTGACCCTTCCTAGTCATCTTCCTCCCCGAAGATCGACGGTCTGACCCCTGCTGGAAGGTGGCATCACCCGAGATGTACAACCTCTCAATCCTCAAGGCAGCCTCATAAGCCCCAAGCAAACTGTCGTACTGGTTCACAGCCACAGTTCGCTTTATACTGAAGTTCAGGCCCTGGACAAACTTTATAACTTGGGCCTCTACACTGACCCCTCCAGAATATGGCAGCAAATGGACAAAACGATTATAATAGTCGGTGACTGACATAGACCCTTGCACTAGCTCGTAGTATGCTCGGGTCATCATACCCCTATACTCCCTGCTACTGAACTGGCTCCGGAACAGAGAGGTAAACTCAGCCCATCCCATAGTCTCAACAGCCTGCTGACTACGGATGGTTTTCCACCAACGCCTAGCAGCCTCCCTCAGAAATGGGTAGCTATAGGGACTCTCGACTCGACCGGCGTCTGGAGAGTCTCGAAGTTAAGCTCCATAACTTCAAGCCAATTCTCCGCCTCAGCCGTATCAGTGCCTCCAACAAAGGTGGGAGGGTTGAGCTCGTTGAAATCCCGAAAATGTACCCCTCTGGAGGTGGGATCAGGGGTAGGAACAGGAGGTGGAGGTGGAGCCTGAGCACCGCTCGCCAGGTTCCGCAAAGCCTCCAATATAGAAGACATGATGCTAGGGTCCTGACCGGGGTTCTGAGGAACTCTCCTCCTCTGTGGCATCGTGACAATTCTGAAATACGTGAGATTGTACCACATTAGCATTTTTCATTAATCATGCTCTCCATGTATTCTACTACTGCTCATACTTGATCTCAAACATTAGTCACTAAGAGGTCATTGAACCTTGCGCTCTGATACCAAAAATTTCTGTCACGACCCGGGAGAGGGCCTAACAGAAACGCCAGGTTAAACGATCAACCTCAGGGAGGTCCGCCGTCTAACCTAAGGCCAAGTGCGGAAGTTTAGCACAAATTCAGGACCTCCTCGAAGCAACAAATATAAGAGAGTACAAACAATCATAGAGATACAAGATAATGAAAATAATTACAGGCCAAAGTAAGGTACAGTCTCAAATGTTTACTTACATAAATAAAGTGGCAGAAAACTAAAAGGGGAAACTACAAGGAGATCCCAAAACGAACAAGCTCACTTCCTAGCCTTCCTTCCTTTACCTGTAGAGGGGGAGTCAATGGGGTGAGTGACAAACTCAGTATGGGATGTTATACCTACCACTAGGAATGCATGCCATATAAAATCAATGCACGTTTTAAAATTTAAATCCTGTTTTCATGTTATTTATTTCTCTTATTATTATTCATTTATAACGGTTGAGGGCTAATCATAAAATAAGGATATATCGCAAACATATGCCCACATCAACACTGAAATCAAAACACATATCCAGGTGTACAGTGAAAAGGGAGGTCACTCACGGATCCTCCGAACCACACCAGCATAGAAAGGCCGCGGTAGCACCAGCAGGGCCTCATAGTAAGAAGAGAAAAAGTCAACCACCAGGAGGGACGAACCGCTCAGCCCTGGGCCACCGTGAAACACACCAGGGCACACTAGGAGGGACGAACCACTCAACCCTGGGCCCAAGGGAACCACGCAGTGGACTTATCATACCGGGGGTAGCAACGAACAGACACTGGCCAGGTCGGGTAACTGGGCGAGCATACCTCCGAGCCCATTCCGCCTATTCTCAGGGGGCGTACCCTACATTCCGCCTATTCTAAGGGGGCGTACCCTATCCAAACAAGTGTGGGGAGTACCACTACAACTGGGCAAAACCCCCTGATACTCCTAGCATAAGGGCCCAGCTAAGAGTGCCAGACGGTTATCTCCAGTATCGAACTCCAAATGGCACAGCAGAAAATCAATGCATGACAATATTAAATGCAGGTATAAAACTATCTACGTGCCAAGCATGAAAAATCTCAAGGAAATCTCAAATACCACCCGTCAGCAAAGGCAAGCAAAACATGGCATATAAAATCCACTAGGCAGTAGAATCAGTGAAAAATATACGTGCTACAATATGCAAAATAATCATGCCAGTAAGAATGCCAACATCAATACTAGTGGTATCCCACCAAAGATAATATACGTGCATGCAAGGCTAGGTATAACGCGGAAAGTATAATAACCCATACCCCTAGGGCGAGTCCTCCTATCCTCAGTAAACTGTGGCGCCTCAGGAATAGTTTCGAACTCAGCAAAATTCTCCAAATCTGAGAGTCAAACACAAGGAAGGAACCCCGTTAAAATCCAATTGGGTCCAGAAACGATATAAGTAACGAACCGGGGCGAAAACGGGTCAAAATGGCACGGGTTGACTTTTCGTCAAAAAGTCAACGGTCAAAGTCAAGTCAACGGTCAAAGTCAAGTCAACGGTCAGCGGTTGACTTTGACTGACCGGTCAAAGTCAACGGTCAACCGTTGACTTTGGTCAAAGTCAACGGTCAAAGTCAACGGTCAACGGTCAAAGTCAACCGTTGACTTTGACTGGCCGGTTCGGGTCGGCCTGGTTCGGTTCGGTCTGGGTCGGGTTGGCCTGGTTCGGGTCGGTTTGACCCGAACCAACCCAACCTAACTGGGCTCGGGCCAGACCCGGCCCAAACCCAAATCGGGTCGGGCCAGCAAGGGCTGGGTTGACCTGGCTTGATGGGCTGGGTCAGACCCGACCCAATGGGCCTAAGCCAAACCCGGCCCAGAAAGCCATGGGTCTGGGTCCAGCCTGACCCAAAACCGGATCGGGCTGGGCCAAACCCAGTCGGCCCTGGGCCTGAGTCAACTCGGCCTTGGGCCTGAGTCAACTCGGCCCAAAGCCCGAGTTAACTCAGCCCATGGTCGAGTTGACTCGGCCGGCGACCACCGAAGGCCGGCGATGTTCCGGCGACGCTCCGGCGACCGACCGACGACCTTCCGACGACAAAAACCCAAATTTCACACCTGTTTTTCGCCAAAAAACGTTTCCAACGCGTTAGTCGACTCCTCTACAATCGATTCCTACCAAAAACACGAAAAAAACAACCCTAAATCGTAGATCTAAAAAAAAACGAAAACCCGAAACTTCTCGGGCAAAAATCGAGAGAACGAGAGGTTACCTCCGAAATCGCCCTTCACAAACGTTGATCTACGCTTCGAGGCGAACGTTTTGACACCAAGATCTCGACGAACGGAGGTCGTTCCGGCGCCGGCGATTTTCTCCTCTCTCTCTCTCTCTCCTTCTCTCTCTCTCTCTCTTTCTCTCTCTTTCTGGTTGCTTCTGTCGGCAGAGAGGCAGGGATAAGGTTTCTTTTGAAACCTTATCTCTTCTTTTCTTTTCTATTAATTATTTTCTTTTATTTATTTTATTAATTATTTTATTTATTTTATTTTATATTCTATTTACTTATTTCTTTTATTTGATTTATAATAAAACGGTTTTAAGATTCGATTTCTAATTTCAATTCCTACCGGAAATTAGCGAAATAAATCCCAAAATTTACGCTCTAAATTACGCGAAAAATTTACCCAAATTTTTACAAAAAAATTAAAATTTGACGGGTTTTACATTATGCACCAAAGGAAAACCATGTATCTTATAGCATTTCTCAAATTTTATGTCTTTCTTAGATTTGTAGTAATTATTATGGTTCACAAAGGAGTTCAAGGCTATCTATCAAGAATGTGGAGAAAGTCCAATTATTCGCTGCCTCTCCTCCTAAATTACCAAAAAGAGAAAACTTTGCTAATAATTGGTAGTGGTTCCATCATAAGAGCTCGAGTTCGCACTTGAGAAAAAGACTCGTTCACTCCCATAAGAGACTGTAGAACACATTCTTGTTATTCATAAGTCAATAAAATCTTTGAGAGCACCGCAAACATCTTTTGATGTGGTCTAAAATCTTACAGTTCATCCCAAACTGTAACACCCCTAATACTGTACCTATTTTTACCCGTATAAATTTTTCATTTTTATTTTACACTTTGAGCAGAAAAACAGTCTTCATTCTGGTGTAATTACTACTCACATTATTGAACTTTAATTTAATTCAAGCAACATTTTTCTAAGCTGATAAATTCGAGGCTTGTTGCTTTGATTAAACAGATCAATTAGATCATTCAAGACCTCATATGCAGAGTCAACATATAATAAACTATCAAAAATGTCCTTTGATACAGAATTTAAAATTCATGAACCAACCATGTTGTTAGCTCTAGACCAAAAAGGAAACAAAATGTTTGATGAAGAAGGACGAGAAATCGAGCCATCAACAAAAGAAATTTTGTTTTTAGCAGTTGTTGCCATAAGCATGGATGGCTTCCAAGAATTAAAAGTTTGATCCAATCAAAAATATGAGGAACTAACACTAAATCTGGATGATCTTCATTGTGCAGAAAATAAGGACTTGAATCATCCATAGAAGAATGCGAAGTAAATGACATTCTTGAGCTAACTGCTGCGACACCTTTACCATGAGTCATATCGAGATATCGTAAAGAAACGCAGAAAAAATTGTGGAATTAGTGCATCGGCTCTGATACCATATTAGAAAAGAATAATGAGAAAACTTCTTTGTATATTTATTCTGCATTACTTTACAAAGATATCTTCTTCTCTTATATGTCGAGAAAAAGAGAAAGAGAGAGTAATAGAAAAAACTGAGGTAAATTGTTTACGCTAACTAACTACTAATACACATAATTACAAGTAGACGTAAGCTAAGCAATATGAATTTTTGAAATAGAACAAAATGAGATTACAACATAAAATTAAAATATAAATACAATATTATTTGTATTTTAATATATTCATCATATTTTTATAATTATATGAATACAATGATAGATTTCTAAATATTTTCTTACTGTTTAGTCCTAGGATTGAATATTTAGCGCTTAAATTAATAAGTATTATGAGTTAGTTATTAATAGAAAATTAATGGTAGTCAAAGAATATAGCGTTATTGTGACAACCCGCCATATAAAGGCTAGAAGGGCACAGTGTGAGGGTTTAGCTCATACCAGTGAGGATGTACAATCTCGCATTATTTGAGAGAGTGAAAAATGCATGGTTTATAAGTAAAGTTTTTCTCTCTGATAAGTACAATACGTTTTTTGCTTATTCCAAGAACAAAACAGTGTAAACGCCTAAAACGGGTAATTTTGTACTAAGAACACTGAGGAAAACTACAACAATACATAAAATGTTAAAGAATATATAATTTAGCTTTATTATGGATCTATAATGAATGATTATTACACATGTAATAACTGTATCAATAGATATTACTTTTAATACTTACACTCTATAACTGTAAGAGTTCAACTATAAGTATCTAGTTTAATTATTTTACAATTATAATTGTCTTAGTCACTATAAGAAGTTTATATCAATTAACAAAAATCATTAGAGCTTAGAATTACATGATTGTCTCTTTCTTTGCCATTTCCTATCATTGTTCGAATATGTTATAATTAACATAAGTAATGAATTACAAGTTAATTATCTATAACACTTAAATTAAATTAATGACCCTAAGAGAGAAGCTATCCAAATCTAAGGCACTATGACAAATTGAGTGATATTGCATTTTCACTCATGAAACTTGAGGTTGACATGTATACATCTTTTAGGGTGTCAAACAAAATAACACAAGTTTGTTATAAATTTTATTCGACTTATACTTCCCGGTACCATTTTTACATAAGATATTTAGCATACAACTAACTCGTATGCATAATGAAAAGAGTATTCATGACACACGATAATGAGAATGAAATTTTAAGGATTTTTTTCACATATTTAGGGTGAATTCTGACTGTACTATCTAGTTTTGCAATTGATATTACTTTGCATTAAATCTTTCTTTCATTAATTAAATAATTATTATAGGCCATAATAAAAATTACCATACTAATTCATGGACTAATTGCAAATCTCAAAAGTAACATTACAGTCTTAGGCAATCAACAAATCCGTTGTAGTCTAGTTGGTCAGGATACTCGGCTCTCACCCGAGAGACCCGGGTTCAAGTCCCGGCAACGGAATATCTGTTTTATTTTTCTAGAACTCTCTCTCTCGTCACTCATATAAAACCCTAGCTCTGCTTCTCCCGCCCCGTCTCTTTCGCATATTTATCTCCGTCTCTCGGCCTCCCTATCTTTGAGCAACTCTTTGTCAGTCTCCCCTCGCATTACAATGGTATGTCTCTTGCCACTTTTGTTTCCCTTTTTTTTTCTCTCAGCTTTTTTTACTACTTCAGTTGATTCTCCTTCGTTGAATTTGATTCTTCGTATTCTGACTCTAATGGATTTGATTTAGGCTTCAGAGAAGAAGCTTTCCAATCCTATGCGTGAAATCAAAGTCCAGAAACTCGTCCTCAACATTTCCGTCGGTGAAAGTGGAGATCGTCTTACCAGAGCTGCGAAGGTCGCTTCTTCACTATTGCTTTATTATTTTTCTTCTCACTCCGATTTTTCCTATCGATTCATATTTCTCTGTTGCGTTGTTGTCAGGTGCTGGAACAGCTTAGTGGCCAAACCCCTGTGTTCTCGAAAGGTGCATTAGAATAACTTTTGTTTTTCGTTTTTTTTTCCGGGTTTTAGATTCTTTTTAATGTCCTTTTTTTTTCCAATTTTTTTTCCTTTGCGAAGAACAGCTCGGTACACTGTTAGGTCATTTGGGATCAGACGTAACGAGAAGATTGCTTGTTATGTAACTGTTCGAGGTGACAAGGCCATGCAGCTTCTTGAGAGTGGATTGAAGGTGAAGGAATATGAGCTTTTGCGCAGGAACTTCAGTGAGACTGGATGCTTTGGATTCGGTATTCAAGAGCACATTGATCTTGGAATCAAGTGAGCGTTTTTTTTCCTGTTATATTTATTTTCATGTTTTGATGTTTATCTAGCTCATATAATAGCTTGTGTTATAAATTCTAGTAACAATTAGTAGACCGTGATTGATTACATACATGTTTGATGCAAAAAAAAAAAAAAAAAAATTCCTCAAGACATTCAAGAAAAGTTTCCTGGTCATGATTCTTCTCAACATCGAATGAGGTGTGTAGTATGCAATTATTGGACTAGTAGTATTCCTGGTGGTTGAAAATTGAAAGAGAATTCTGAATTTTTCTGAACGTGCATTGGCACCTAGTTTGCTCAAGTCTGGTTGGGAATTTTTTGTACTTGGATTTCGAATTTGTTATCATACAAAAAAATGCGTATGATATTATTACAAAATGTATGGATTTAAGTAGAAGCTTGCACGAGTGTTTTCTGTATTTTTAATTATTACTATGATTACAAGTAGAAGCTTGGTGCGAGGGATATAAGAAGTTGATATGAAGTGAGGTAAGAAGAATTATTGGGGTATAATTGTAATTAGATAGTGAATTCATATTAAGCATTGGTGCGGGAAAGTTGGTAGAAGCACAAGAATAGGGTGTGTGTGGTGAAAGTGACGTGTAACCGTGCAAGAGAGTTTATAAAGTGGGTAAAAGGCAGCGATGAAACGATTATCAATCATCTAAACAAAATAGTTCTTTCTCTAAGAAGAGTGATTTTTTGAGTCGGTGTACATCACCGGACTTGTGGTTTCTGAGTTTGGAGGTTTTTCTCCAGATTTGTGATTGTTTCTGTGTTTTTTACATTTTACTATTCTCCACCACGCAAAAGAAGCTAATTGCAACATACTGATGGTTGTATTTTAGAGACTGCGGGGTCTTCATCTTAGTCTATTATATCTGGGTGAGAACTGAACATTTTTTGTGTAATTCGTTTCAGGTATGACCCTTCTACTGGTATTTATGGAATGGACTTCTATGTAGTCCTAGAACGCCCAGGATATCGTGTTGGACGTCGCCGTAGATGCAAGTCTCGTGTTGGAATTCAACACAGAGTGACCAAAGAAGATGCAATGAAGTGGTTCCAAGTGAAGTACGAAGGTGTCATCCTCAACAAGTCCCAGGCAATAACAGCTTAGAAGAATCACATGGTGTGTAACTTTTGACGGCTTGGTTTGTGTTGCCCAGCATTTCTACTTTTTGATCTATTATTTTAATACCAGTTTTTAATCTTCAGTACTCCTTGATTTCATGTTTCAATATTAGATCTTATACTTCAGTTCTTATTTGTTTCCAGAGAGGATATTCAATCCAAGGTTTTGTTGAATGAGGCGATACTGGAAAATAACAATTTCACAAAACTGACCATTTGTTGGAATGCATTTTGGCTGTGTTTTTTATTGCTCAAATGTCAAATTCTGTTTTCAAAAGCCAGTACAGAGTTCATAGATAAGCATCTTTGCCTTCCTTGCTTGATTCACTAATAACATCCTAACTTGATTCTTCTTTTAGACTGGTTTTCGCCTCATGGACTCTGAGATCGTTATTTTCCCAATTGAAGGTGGTATTCTCTTAAACAAGCAAATTATTACCTCCTGATCAGTGACCTTGACTGATTTACTTTTGCTTCGGAACTTGTGTGAGAACTTCCCCGACTGATGGAAAAATTTATTTGAAGAAAACTGTTTTTGACTTTGGGTTCAGAAAAATGTAATGTTCCATTTGAAACACAATCTGGAAATACTGAATACAAGTTACCAAATATACATTGTAATTAGAAAATAAATACGATTAAAAAGAAAGCTTAGGAACTCTCAATTATATAAAGACTGGTTCTACAATCTGCTACAGACATCCCAACTTTTTACGATCATGGTTCCGCAATTCAATCAAGATTATGAAAATCTTAAGGTATTATTGTAAGCTGTTCTTTTCACGTGGATGGATCTAATGGAAGAATTGGAGGCCGCCAGGTTGAAAGCTGACGAGAGTGAGAAAATAACGACGTTGGATTCCAATGCTTCAATCAATGGGACCAGCTCTGAGCCAGTGACATCCAGAGAGAGCTGTCTCAACAAAAGAACATTCGAGCGCGGGCAGTGCAGTATGGAGGCTGGGTTGTATTATGGGCTGTTAAGGTGGAGCTCCTTATTGCCTGTGTGGCTTTAGTAAGAAGGGTAGAATGGGCAGCAAATCTATAGAATAAAAGGGGAAAGAGAGCTTCATGGACGAGGTGGATTGTGTGTTAACCTTTCTACTATTTCCTTTTTTTTTTTTTTTGTAATTTTCCCTTTCTTCTTCTTTGTCTCTGTAACTTTTCTTTTTTTGCGCAACTTCAATACAAAACTCTTATGTTCTTGTGAGTTCTGGCCACCGCCATAACCAGTGGTATTAGAGCAACAACAATCCATGGCAGAAACATCATCTACCATTGCTTCATTGGTTTCACGTCTCGATTCCTCCAATCACTGGTTGCAGCAGTTTACTCTTCGACAAGAATATCTTCGCAGTTTGATTCAGGGTTGTAACTCCAAACACGATGCTGTTGTGGCTATGTTAAATCAACTTCTTCAGCGTCAATCAGCCGACAACCAGAAGCAAGTAGTTGCGCCAAACTAGTTGAAGGATAAGAGCAATTCAGTCGTGGCTTTGTTAAATCCTTGGGTTTGGCATAGTTGGAATTTGAGGAAGCAGATGAAGTTGCAGAAGAGGAAAGAAGAAGGTGAGGAAAAAGACGATGGAAAAACCGACGGGCGAGAGAGAGTGAAGAGTTCAAAATAATTTCTCTATTGTATATTATTCTCATTGGAAAAAACTAACCCTTAAATGTATATCTCAATAAAGAAATGATGAGAGTGGAAATACAACTGAACTCAACTCTAAGTGAACAGTGTAAGTACATATGTTAACATCCCCCTCAAGATCAAGGTTATAGGCCGAAAATCTTGGATAAAAAGGCAAAGAATGTCAATAGTGGAAGAGGTTTTGTGAGCGCGTCAGGAAGTTGGTTTTCGGAAGGTGTAAATTGGATCAACAATATCTTTTGTAGTACATTTTTCCGAACGAAGTGAAAATCTATCTCCACATGATTGGATTTGGAGTGTAACATCAGATTGGAAGCAAGGTACGCTGCACTTAAATTGTCACAGAGTTTAAGAGGTACCTTGGTGGATGCAATTCCCAATTCTTTTAGTAATGATTGTAACCATAGGACTTTTGCTGCGCCATTGGCTACGCTGTAATACTCTGATTTGGTGTTGAAGCGTGAAACAAATTTTTGCTTAGTGAAGGACCAAGAGATAAGATTAGTACCTAGAAAAATACAAAAACCACTTGTGCTCTTACGATCATCTGGACAGAAAGCTCAGTCTGCATTTGTATAACAGGTCAAATTGTAACTTGCAGAAGGCGAGAATGAGATGCCTAAAGATGAAGTACCTTTAAGGTATCGCAAAATCAGTTTAACTGCTTGTTAGTGAACGTCAGAAGATGCATGCATAAATTATGAAACTTTGTTTACGACAAAAGCTATATCGGGATGAGTAAGGCAGCAGTATTGTAGACCTCTAACAATGCTACGGTAAAGAAGGCTATCACGGAGTGGTATTCTAGAATGGATAAGAGTGGTTCTGCAACCCTGAGAGACGGAACCGGCTTGCAAAAAGTCATGTTAGCTTTGTGAAGCAACTCAGAAATATATTTTGATTGTGAAAAACTCATACCAGTAGGAGTGTGGGTGATCGAGATGCCAAGAAAGAACGATAGGGGTCTAAGGTCTCAGACTTTAAATTGTGAATGTAGATATGCTAAAAGTTGGTCTAATAGAGATGCAGAGTTGTTTGTCAAGATAATATCGTTGACATAAACTAGCATCATAATAATCGAGGTATGCGTGCGGCATACAAATAGTGAAGAGTCTGACTTTGATGGTGCCAATTAAAGTAGTGTATAACTTGGTGTACCAAGCCCTATAAGATTGCTTGAGACCATATCGAAATTTGTGTAAGAGGCATATAGCAGATGAATGAGAGGAGCTGACAAAACCTGGAGGTTGTTGCACATAAACTGTTTTAGTCAGATCACCATGTAAGAAAATATTGCTTATATCAAGTTGTCTAATAAATGAATCACTAATTTCTATTGATCAAATAACACAATGAATCACTAATTTATATTTTTCTTATGAAATTAAATATTCTAATGTTAGTTGTTCATAGCCTTCTTCGCACAAAGATGATCATGCTAGTTCTAGCAATAGTGGTGGTAGAGGTATTATAGCTCTACTATTTAGTATTAATGATATATGGAATGAATTAGATTTGGATTGTTATTTACATTTTTATTATTTTCTTAAAAATTTTTATAGGTTTTTATTATTTTTTTTATTTTTTTTATTAAAATTTTTTATTTTTTTTCAATTCCTAAATTAGTATTTTAATTTTATTTTTATTTTATCTTTTTTTTTAATATTTTTTTTTTTTTTTTTTATAGTTTTTTTTATTTTTTATTTTATTTTTTATTTTCTTAATAAAAAATTTATTATTTTTATTTATTTTTTTTTTATAATTTATATTCAAAAATATTTATTTTTTTTATTTATTTAAATTTATTC
>CM039502.1:27024808-27065751 GCA_022432975.1 Begonia masoniana
CTTAATTTGCAGCCCATAGAGTGGAAGGACTAAATCCCTTTCCTTTTATTATTAGTCGTTCTTTTATGTTTGGCCTATTATTCCCCAAAAAAAAAAAGAGAAGGACTGAAACTTAATTGAACGCTTAGGTGAATACTTTAGTGAGGACAATTTTCCTAATCTTCTTAGGAACTATGGTCAACAAAACTAAAATGGTCCGTAATAATTAGTAATGAAGACTAGAAGTGGACATTCACATCGGCCCAAACCCAAGATATGGCCCAAGAATCCAACAACCCAATAGTGAAAGACATTTACAAGAGAGACCATACCCAACAAGAGGGAGAGTCTAGCATGCAAGGACAACTAATGAGACTAAGTGGAATTGTGGAGCACTTAAGTACAACTCTATGAATGACTTAAAATGTGAACAAGTGAATGAATGGGTTGTAGACCAAGCTTCATGGAGAATCTGTAACACCCAACAATTCGGCAGGGGATTTTCTGACCATTCATTTCACCCTCTTATTTAACGTTATGATTATTTAATGTGAAGACAAATTTATACAAGTGAGTAAAACTAGGTTAGTGCAGTTTTGTATTAGAAGCGCTTGGCTTTAGTATAAAGGATTAGATAAATAGGAAATGGAACATTAAATCTCATTTATTGCCACTGTAGCCGACCTTACCCTCTCGGCGCTTTCTTCTCTCACAAGTTATTGCTCTCGGCTACCAGAACTTTCTCTGCCGCTACGACCGGTTCGAGCTGTTTGTGCTTGAAATACATACCCGATGTATGTGAACTGGGACAATGTAGTCATTCATTAGTAAAATAGAGCTCTTTTCCAGCTAGGCACTTGAGTTCGGATTTTTAGCAGTGACGACGTTTGGGATTTTCTTTAATAGAGTATTTTTTTTAGAATCCGATTAATCTCACCAACCTTACGCTATATATCATTTAGAAACCTATGGAGCTAGTTTGGAAGCTCTGGTCATCGCACATTCTCGGCTCAACACTAAACCCGAACTCAACTCACTCACAGCATTATAAAAAATACACACATTGCAGTCTTTCTGCTATCTAGCCACTAAAATCTCAAGAAAACGAAGGGAAAACTTACCTAGTTTGAAGGAGAATCGGGTGAGAAAAATTGCCTAGAGAGCTCGGCTGCTTGAGCTGAAAACCCGAAGAGAAGAGTGTGAAATGGTTGCGGCTACTGTGCATTAAACCTAATCCCTCATTCCTTAAATACGTTATCCACTTTTAAATTTCCAATTTACATAAATGCCCTTGCTTAGTCACTCATTAACCTAATCAATAATTCTTCCAATTCTTCCATGAAATTGCACATCATTAATTGATAAGTTAAATTCGATTTAATTGATACCGGGTGCTACATACTTTGCCACTCGAAACAAGTTTAATTACAACCATGCAATAACATAGAAATTTATTCAAAGGAAAAATATAGAACAAGGCTAAACATTCATAGTAAAATACATACGAATACTCTCTCTCAACCAACTAAAAGAGAATTAGTTCATGTTCATCATTTTAAAACGCAGAAAAATCATAAGAATCAAAATGATAAAAATAGAGAATGAAGAAGAATTCGCTGCTCCTCACCTGATGGTCGCTCTTCGTGTCTCCTCTTTGTGTCCCCTCTTCCTATCTCTTGGTGTCTCCTCTTCATCCCTCTTCCTATCTATTGGTGTCTCCTCTTCGTCCTTCCCTCCTCTTCTCTTTAATTTCCTTTTTTCTAATTTCTTTAATTCTCTCTTCTAGATTCTCTTTTTTCTCTTTATCCATGATTTTCTTCTTTTTGAATAATTTGCTTTAAATTTTCTCTTAGTTGTGCTTTTTCTTCCCAATATGTTCCTAAAAATAAATATTGCGCAATTATGCAATATTTCATTAATAAATTTAAAAAAATATCTTGAAATTAATAAAAACCTAAAAGCTATTGTTACATCGCTGCAGTAAATGTTGCAGTATTTGCACGAATTTGCATGGATATTAGTTAAGAACCAAAAAAATTTAATACATCTTACACACATAAAGATGACTTTTTTTAGGAGTCAACAAATACCCCCAAACTTAATCTCTTGGTCGACCTCGAGTAATGCCAATTATTCACATAAAATGGATAATGACAATTCTGATTTCTAGTGAAATTTCTATAAACACAGTTACTCAAAAGTCATATAAATATTTGACAATTAACGAGTCAACAAACTGTAGCATATGATCAATAACATACTTCTCCAACAATGCGCGTGTGCATGAATTATCTCTTTAATTCCAAGTTTAACAATCACCAACCAAAATTCATTAATCTATGTCAAAGATAGTTGAATTGTCAATGTCAATTTAAGAGAAATGGAGTTTAAGGATGTTTTTATGTTTACCAAGTAGGTGTCGTTTCCTTTATCGTGCTATTAACTTATTTTCATAGATCACATTACCCTTTTATGTGATTGACAACACTTGTAATGAAGTCTTCCGATTACTCGATAAAGTCACCTAAAAAAATAATACTCATATAATGCATTATAGAGGAGTATAGTCAATGTCAATACGATGGAGTTCCTCTCTAAGTCTCTCTAATTAAAATCTCCCTCATCGAGTATCCAAAAGGCTCACTCGAAATTGAAAGTGGGTTAGGAAATTGTAATAATTTATTTCTCTTTTTTTTTTAACTATACACCCCCAAACTTGGTTCTTTTCTCAGGATCCCTTCTTTTAATTTCTCTTGGTTGAGCTCGACTTTTCTACATCTAGACATAGACTAACGAATTCTAGTAAGTTGGTACCCCTAGTGCTAAAGAGAATTTCATAATGTGTAGGGAGAATTGTAAGGATTGATCGTAAGCTACTTTTGATAATCTAGCTAATGTTAATATCCAAACCACTTTTGAGCAGTGCATTAATATTATTGTTAAAAATAAGGAGTCTTTTTTTTTTTTTTTTTGTAAATGTAGAGCAACACCCACTGCATTACAAAAGGTATTGAAAACATGAAGACTTAGAGGGGAGAGATACTTCCCTGGCCATCACTCCTCATCCTTCTTTTCTGATTTCTAGTTGGTTGCTAACTAATGAGGAAACTGAGGAAATAAAGCCATCTTCTTAGGGGTTGGTTTGGCAAAGCTCGCTTCTACACTTTTTCCTAGAGTTTTGTGTAGCTCCATAATATTCTATTCTTCTTCTTCAATCCATCAAGCTTTTCATCTAGGGAAAACTTGTTGCACCTCTTGCTGACTCATCCTTTGTTCCATTATGCTCAACATTTTTTATTGAATTTTTTTTAGTCCGCTTTCAAGACTCTTCAAGCTTGCCATCAGCTCCTCCTTGAAACTTGTATCTTCTTCTAATGTTGCAGCTTCTGCATGAATTATTCAAAATCTAAAAATTGCATAAATGAAAATGTACCTGTCAAGTTGCCTCCCGATCAAGCGCTTTGTTTATAGTCATCAGCCAGACTTCTTCAATGCATCATTCCTCTTCGTCCAACTTTATGAACGTGGTTGATTCATCGTTCGGTTTCTCCACAAAATACAACTTCACTCTTTGTCCATTTACCTTGAATTGTACTCCAGTTTTCGAACGTGCAGAGTTCAAGTTTTTTATCATGCCATCTTTTTACTCTGTCTTTGTAGATTTTAAAGTTCTCATATGCTCTCATTCAGAATTCTTCCAGCTCGTGCAGCTGTAAGAATATTTTCTTGTCTTGTAACTGTAGATCCAAGTTTAAATTCTTCATTGGCCAATATGCTTTGTGTTCCAACTCCACGATTAAGTGACAAGCCTTCCCAAAAACTACTTGATATGGAGATTCTCCCAAGGGTGTTTTAAACACGGTTCTGTAAGCCCATAATGCGTCATCAAATTTAAGTGACCAATCTTTTCTATTAGGTTGTCCAATTTTCTCTAAAATTTCTTTATCTCTCTGTTAGTTACTTCAAATTGACCGTTACTTTGAGGATGATACACTGTTGATATTTTTTGCCGCACTCCATACTTACTTAGAAGGCTCTTGAACAGTTTTATTGCATAAATGAGTCCCTCCATCCCTTATTATAGCTCTGGGTGTGCCAAATCTTGTAAAAATATTGAGTTGTAAAAATTTCGTATATGATTTTCCTTCATTGTTAGGTAGTGCTGTAGCCTCCACCCATTTTGACACATAGTCAACTGCTACCAAAATGTATTGGTTGCCGAAGGATATTGGAAAAGGCCCTATGAAATAAATTCCCCAAACATCAAATATTTCCACTTCCAGAATATTTGATAGTGGAAGTTCATGTTTTCTGGTAATGTTGCCCACTCTTTGGCACCTATCACATGATCTCACGAATAAATTAGCATTCTTAAAAAAAGTGTGTAACGCCCCGGGTTATCTGAACCCGGTTCGTCACACAATGCCCGTACATGGCTAAAAATCTCAACCGTATTTTTTTTTTTTAAACTTGCAGCGGAAATCATTTAAGCAAAAATAGAATTAGACGAAGCCATAAAAACAATGTTAACGTAATCGTTGGAAATATTAAGAAGTAATCGGCCAATAGGAAATAGAAGTTTAAATTGAAATACTTGAGGTACCACAGAGGTCAAACGGATCTGCTGATTAATAAAGTCAACTGAAGAAGCAGAAACAGAAAATAGAAGGCTTCTGCCGATGACGTCAGCAGAAGGCTTCTGCCGATGACGTCAGCCAAATGAAAAACAAGGACATCTCTTGGTAGACTGTATCTACCGGTGACTAAACGACAAAATACACTCTACATCTTCCGATGACGTCAGCCAGATGATTTCCTTCATCCGATCGACTTTGTTCTACATCCACCGGTGACTAAACGACAAGAGTCCTCCTACACCTACCGACGACGTCAGCACGCATCTGCCGATGAGTTTACTAAGACATCATCCGATAGACTTAAACCTACACCTTCCGATTGAGTAGACTGCATACGCCGATCACTAAACGACAAACTCTCTACTTATATCTTCCGATAGGCACATAACTATAACCCGACATCTACCGATAGTGAACAAAACAACATCTTCCGATAAAACAAGCTACATATACCGATCACTAAACGACATATTTCGTTCTATATCGTCCGATGGCTTCCACTGAAGACATCTTCCGATAGACAACAGAACAACAACTCAACCTCTGCCAATAGACTTCATCTAAGGATAGAGAACAGAACCACATCTCATCTACTCCTTGGTATACAAACACGACTCTAACCACAGAAAGGAATTTACTCACTTCACTGAAACCATTCAAAAACATTTCAAACCATTACAATACTAAAAATTTAGTGAGTGCCAACATTAAATCCCAACAGAAATACTTTTAACAGGAAAGTCTCGATATTGTATTCAAAACGTTGAAATCACTACTGTCATGAAAACTCAATATACTTAAATTGGAACACTGTCAACAATACTTTCACACCAACAGACATCAGTTAATCCGCCTCATCAGTATACCAGTTTGAGACAGAGAAGTGCTCCTCCAACCCCATCTATTCGTCAATAAACTCAGGGAATTCACCTGCAGTATCCTCAACACCTACATCACAAAACTCATCTATTAGCCTAATGCTAAGTAAGTAAAGCAATAATGAAATGATATGCTGAAACTTAAATCCTGAATATGCAGTTTCTACTTTCCCATCTCAGTTGCACATCGTTTGTTTACTGATCAGATCCCTTGATTCCCTTGGGAGTGGAATCAATTCTCCCAATGTCATACATCCTCTTCATCAGTTAAGGGGTGGATGAAGTCCCTTAATAGCTATTCTGATCCCTCAGTTCCCTTGGGAGTGGGATCAGTTCTCCCAATGTCATAAATCCTCTTCATCAGTTAAGGGGTGGATTAGTTCCCTTAACCGCCAATGCGTTTAAATCTGTACTTGCCTTTCCATAATGATGCATGAAAGTTCATTTTCGTATTCTTTCAAAAACATGATGCATAACATACAGAAAATACTCAAACATACAAAAACCTACTGTTTTGTGATGTAGGCCCGAGGGTACACACAATACTTCACTTACCTGGCTTCACCGAAAGTTCCTGGTGGTAGGATATTCCAAGAGCTGGCTCACCTAAAACATAAGCACAGCATTACTAAACTTCATTCTAAACATTGGGAAATCTAAAGAGCTAGTTCTAAGGGTTCTGTTCCTCGCCATTCCCTATTCATCGCTAAACCCCAAATCCCATCCCTCACTCTCTGTACTTCCAAAATGCACACATAGCCATCCACCAGTTATCTAAACACTAAAAACAGCAAGTAATCGAATCAAAACTCACCTTGGTTGGAGGGGAATCGCCTAGGGGGAATCCGTCGAGCTGAGAGGTAAAAAGAAATGAAACAGTGGCGGCTACTCACACTGGACTCTTCCTTAAATACGTTATCCACTATGTAAAATTTCTAATTACCATCATGCCCTCGCCTGAACATTTATTAACCTAATCAATAACTCCCCCAACCCTTCTATAAAAGTACATCATAAATAATAAATTAAATTTTTGGTTCAATGGAACCGGGTGCTACAAAGTGGGCCCAAACACACCTGATTGCAGGACTTTAGCGACTGTTCTTGTTCCTCCATACTGTCCTCTGCATGGTACTGCATGGCAATGCTATAACACTGCTTGGGTTTCACCTTCACGCACACGTCTTCGAAGCAGTTTGTCAGTTCGTTGTTTAAACAAATACGACTAATCCCAGTAGTAATGCTTCACTTCTTTGAAAAACATTTTCTTCTCATGGTATTGCATATCTAGAAGAAACAATCCACACACAATATAGTTAATGAAAATCAGCATACCAAGGAATTGAGTTACTTATCTTTAATACTTACTCATCTGGAAACTTTTTGGTGATTTGCACTGTCCTTTTGTAATGCCCCCGAACCAGTCCTGGCTCGGTTCGCTACTTTGCTAACCCAAACCGTGTTTAAAACGACATTTAAAATAATTTCTGATAAAATTTTGACTCAGTTTTTGGGTTTTTCGAACCCTAAAAAAATGTCGAAAACGTGCGTAAAATACGTTTAAAATACGTCGGAAAAGGTCGGGTCAAAACATTTTTGAAATAGGAAAAATAAAAAAAATCAAAATATGGTGTGCTAGGCGCCGCGTGCGCATCGCGGGTGGCGAACGTTCGGCACCTGCGCGCCTATTTTTGGCCTTTTCCCACTTTTCTTCATTTTTCTTCAAGCCAAACACCTCCAAATCACTTGAAAATTTACCTACACATTTCCAACATCCCCGACTCCGTGCCCCATAAAAATCTCAGAAAACCAGCTTAAAACGGTTAACTAAAACATAAAGAAAAGTGAACCCAACGTTATTTGTTTTAAAACCAAAACAAACGGCATAACGACTGAAATTCTTTAAACCAAAACCTGAAATCAAACAGTTTCAAATCCCAAACATTTATATGCAAAACATTACTATCTACAATCGTCCCAAAATAATTAGAAAGTTAATCATAGTGCAAAATACCAAAAATCCCTAAACCACACATCCCGAAGACCCAGGTCGAGGCACCTGACAACTGCCAGCACCGACGTGCCCCGTGGATCTCTGACTGCTCCTAGGTCTGATCTTCCCCATCAACTACACTTGTATAGACGTCATCACCTACACCACAAAACACAAAAAGTAAGCCTAATGCTTAGCAAGTAGGGAATAATGAATGCAAACAACACACGATGCAACCAATCCTATCACATGCAGTTTCTAACGCTCAATTGTGCTAATAAGATTTGTCTGCATCGGTCGTGATGCCTTAAGATTTGCCCGCATCAACCGATGCCTTAAGATTTGTCCGCATCAACCGATGCCTTAAGATTTGCCCACATCAACCATTGCTTAAGATTTTTGCCATTCTTTTATCTAATTACCATTCACATTCACAATGTCAAACAATGCAACCCCTCGTATCTAGCATAGCGTACTGTAACTCACAATGCATGTATCAAAGATATGCAACACACACAAAACCAAACAACACAATGCAGCACGAAACAAAACACAAACAAATAAACCATACCGTTCTATGGTATAGGCCTGAATGCAATGAAAAGATTCCTCTACTTACCTGACTGCTCGGCACCTGCTTGGTCACTTTGTCCCATTAACTCACTCGTACGATAACCTAACAAACATAAGAAAATAGCTTAGAAAGCCACTAATAAATTCTAAAGGATTACCTAAAACTAAACAACACTTAAGACAATTTACCCTCTAAGCTCTAAAACCCGATTTTACCCACAACTTTCAGCGTCCAACTTCAAACGGCCATAACTTACTCATTTTTCAACGAATTTCGACGTGCCACCCCAATCCGTAAACCTTTACACGTCTATTACCCATTGAAACACTCAAATTAACCAACCAAATAACTTGGCGGAACAGAAATGCCAAAAATAGAATCGGTTCTCTTATTCAAAAATTTGGTTTTTGTATAATTCACTTCCAAACTCAAATCTAAACCTACAAACAACCTAACTAACTCAATTTAAGGATTAAACAATCAAAAATAGGAAGAGAATAAGACAAAGTACCAAAATTTCGGAGCTCTCAAACTAGGGTTTACAAACCCTAACCAAAACCCACAAAATCACCTTAAAAATACCAAAAACCAACACCTAAATATATATAACCTAAAACCCATTAAATTTTTACCTTGCAAAGATTGAAGAAATTTGAAGAGAGGGATCGGTTATGGAAGCTTGAAGAACCGAGAGAACAATGAGGAAGATGAAGGAAATTTTACTTTTTAACCAAAATAAATTTTTTACTTTTAATTTTGCTCCACAACATTCTTTTATTTTATAAATTCCACCTGTAACACCTAGAAATTTTCTGTAACGCATGTATGCCCTGGATTAGGATAGTTATTGTTACGGGAGAAGGAAATTAGAAATAATGCAAGGAGAAGAAATGAATGTTGACAAGTTAAAATAAAACTGAATGGTTGAAAAAAATTCTAGAGTTGAAAAGTCAAAGTCATAAACCAATCAAAATGCTTGTAAATGGATTAAACAAAATAAAAAGAAAAAGTGATTAAAACTTGTTGGAAGACAAGGAATTCACGTTGGAAAATTTAAAAAAAAAATTAAAAGTCTCGGGTTACTGTTCATGCGCGCGCCCCGCGCGCACCCAGCGCCCCATTTCGACCCTTCTCTCTTTTCATCAAATTTTTTCTCGAGCCAAACTTCTTCAAAAATCTCGAAATTTTTACCATACACTCCCAACACCCAAAACTTCATGTCTCATAAAAATCTCGAAAAAAAAATGACTTAAAATTGTTATTGAAAACGTATAGAAAAACGAACCCGACGTTATTGACTTTTTAACAAAAACCGACAATATAATGGCTAAAAGTTTATAATCCAAAAACCTGAAAAACAAACACATTTAAAACCACAATTCAACCCCAAGTCTCACTAGAATCAAACACTCCTATATACACCTATCAATTCTAACAAAACAACTTCGACAAACCCGAAAACGAGTTGTTAATTTTCGAAAAAAATTTTTAAACGTCGTTTTAAACGCAAGATAGCTTAGCAAAGTGACGCACCGAGCCTGGATGGGTTCGGGGGCGTTACACCACCACTCCATTTTCCTTCATTAAAGCAACGTGGATGCCCTCTTTTCTTCACTTTTCATTAACATAAATTGTATAATAACCAATAATTAATTTCCTTTGAATTTTTAATGTAACGCCCCGAGTTATCTGAACCCGGTTCGCTACTCATTACTTGACCATGACTAAGAAATTTCAAATAAATTTAAAACTTCATTCGACATACAAAATTTGACGTTTACTAAACGTTCAAAACATTTGAAAACTTTGCAGCGGAAAAATTATTTAAGACTACAATGGGGTTAAACTAGCGGTGAAAATATTGTTGGAAAGATTAATGGAAATATTTCGAGTGTCCGGTCAAAAGAATTAAGGTTTTAAGTGATGGACTACTCAAGGAATTACAAAAGTCGAATTCATCTGCCGACGACAAAGTCAACAGAAGAAGCAGAAGTAGAAAACCAAAGGCTTCTGCCGATGACGTCTACACGACTTCACCCACAACTTCATCTGCCGATGAAGTCGTGAGAACTTCATACACCACTTCATCTGCCGATGAAGTCAACATAACTTCATCTGCCGATGAAGTCAGCGCAATTTCATCTCTCAATAGATAAACACACGACATCTTCCGATAACAACAATATGACTCCTTCCGATAGAATTAAAACATACACTACATCTTCCGATTCACTAAACGACAAACAGATTACTCTACATCTTCCGATTCACTAAACGACAAAACAGATTACTCTACATCTTCCGATTCACTAAACGACAAACAGATTACTCTACATCTTCCGATTCACTAAACGACAAAACAGATTACTCTACATCTTCCGATTCACTAAACGACAAAACAGATTACTCTACATCTTCCGATTCACTAAACGACAAAACAGATTACTCTGCATCTTCCGATTCACTAAATCGACAAACAGATTACTCTGCATCTTCCTGATTCACTAAACGACAAAACAGATTACTCTACATCTTCCGATTCACTAACGACAAACAGATTACTCTACATCTTCCGATTCACTAAACGACAAAACCCCTTAACTCTCTCAGACTACACCTGCCGATCACTACTCGGCGACTTAATACTCTACACCTTCCGATCGAATAGACTCATTTGCCGACACGTGCTTCTCACATGACTCCTTAAGGCATTTGCCGATAGACTTCCATCTTCCGACAGACTGACACACCACATCTACCGATAGACTTCCTTCCTCCGATATACATCAACACGATTTCCTTCCACAGAACGCAATAAACCTCTACACATATCCACTGATACAAAAAATTATTCAATTCCTACCAATGGACTAAACAACCTGTCTATAACCCGAGAAAGCTTCGACTATCTAACAGACTTAAAACATTTTACAAAAATCCATTCATAACACTCCAAGTCATTGTATTGATCAATTCAGTAAAAACATGAAAATCAGAAATTCTCGAAAACAAAGTCAAATAGCTGTAATCTCATTTACTAAAAACTGCATATACTCGATTAAATCATTATCCACTAAACCTCCACATCTGTAGACAACATGCTAAACCGCCCCATCAGTTACCATGCCGAAGCCTGAATGCTCTCCTCCAACGTCCACTATTCCTCAACACGATCAGGAGACACACCTGCTAACACTTCTTCACCTACATCACAAAACTCATCTATTAGCCTAATGCTAAGTAAGTAAAGCAGTATATGAATGAAGTAAAATGCTGAACTTATACTCCTAAATATGCAGTTCTATTTTTCTCATCTCAGTGGCATACGCATTCGTTCATAACATGATCTGATCCCATGGTTCCCTTGGGAGTGGGATCAATTCTCCCAATGTCTACATCCTCCTACTTAATTAAGGGGCAGATGAATTCCCTTAACACTTGATCTGATCCCATGGTTCCCTTGGGAGTGGGATCAATTCTCCCAATGTCTAAATCCCTTCATAAGTTAAGGGGTGGATTAGTTCCCTTAATAGCTTGTCTGTCGCATACAGTTCATACCTTACCATTCCTTACATGAAATTCATTTTCGTAACTTTTAACAAAACATGATGCATGGACAATAGAAACATTCAAGCATACATAAACCTACTGTTTTGTGATGTAGGCCCGAAGGCACAAGCAATACTTTACTTACCTGGCTCCTGGAAATCTGTCTGGTTGCTAGCTACTTCGGAGGTCTGTTCACCTAAGTTCATACAGAATATAAATCAAGGCTTCACCAAACCTTTCAAAATATCAAACAGCGGTTCGAGAAATCTAGTTAGAAACTCTACTACCCGAGCATTCCTACTTATCGCTAAAACCCGAATCTACACTCAATCTCAGCATCTCAAATCCTCACATTGCAATCCTCCAGGCATTTCACCACTATACCACAAGAGAATAAGGAAAAGAAACTTACCTAAGTCGAAGGAGAACCGAGCGAGGAGAATCGCCTAGAGAGCTCGGCTGCTTGAGCTGAAAGTTTCCGAAGAGAAGAGTATGAGAGGGGGGGGGGGGTGGCGGCTACAGTGCAATAAACCCAACCCTTATCCTTAAATACGTTACCCAACTTTTGAACATTGTAAATTACTCTAATACCCTTAACAAGTTGTTCAATAACCTTATTTAATTCATTACCTAGTCAAGTGTATTACTTTAATAATAAAAGGCTGGTTCGATAGAACCAGGTGCTACAATCTACCCTCCATAAAAGAATTTTGTCCTCAAAATTCAGTACCTAAATAACTCTGGATGTTGGTCTAACATGTCTTGCTGGCGCTCCCATGTTGCTTCCTCTGTATTCTGATTGTGCCACAAGACTTTACCAATGGTACCTCCTTGTTGCGTAATACCTTTACTGCAAAATCTAAAATCTTTACTGGCTTTTCTTCATAGGTAAGTGTAGGTTGAATTTCAATGCTTTGCTGTTCGACAACTTGAGCTGGATCCCGCACACACTTCTTTAACATAGAGACATGAAACACGTTATGTATTCCTCCCATAGAGGCTGGTAGCTGTAACTGATAAGCTGTTTTCCCCGATCTTCTTCAGAATTGGGAACGGTCCAATAAATCTAGGATTTAGTTTGCCCCTCTTTCCAAACCTCACAACTCCTTTGAATGGTGATATCTTAAGAAAAACTTCATCCTCTACTTCAAATTCCAGTTCTCTTCTCCTCTTGTCTGCATAGCTTTTCTGTCGGCTTTGAGCTGTCAAAATTTTCTGTCGGATGAGGGCAATCTTCTCCACTGTTTGCTGCACGATATCAGGACCTAGTAGTTGTGCTTCACCAACTTCATCCCAGTACAACGGTGATCTGCATTTTCGTCCATATAATGCCTCATACGGTGCCATTCCTATAGTCGCCTGAAAACTGTTGTTGTAAGAGAACTCTACCAATGGTAAATACTTACTCCAAGATCCTTGAAAATCTAATATGCACGCTCGGAGCATATCCTCTAAGGTCTGAATAGTTCTCTCGGATTGTCCATCTGTTTGAGGGTGAAAGGCTGTGCTGAAGTTAAGTTGCGTTCCCATAGCCTTATGCAAACTTTTCCAAAACTTAGATGTAATCTAGAGTCTCGGTCTGAAACTATAGTGCTTGGAACTCCATGTAATCTAATGATCTCTTGCACATACAACTCAGCAAGTTGATCCATCGAATATGTTATCTTTATCGGCAGAAAATGGGTGGATTTGGTCAAACGGTCAACTATTACCCAAATTGCATCATGTCCTTTTGTTGTTCTAGGCAATCCTGTAACAAAATCCATTGCCACTAGATCCCACTTCCATTCCGGAACCGGTAGGGGTTGTAATGTTCCTGCAGGTCTTTGATGTTCAGCCTTAATCTGTTGGCAGACCAAACATGACTCCACATGCTTCGCCACACATCTTTTCATACCTGGCCACCAAAATGCTGCGTGAGATCTCTGTACATCTTGGTACTTCCAGGGTGGACAGAGAACCTGGAAGAGTGTGCCTCAGAAAGAATTTCCTTTCTAAGTTCGGTATCAGCTGGAACAAACCATCTATTTCTAAACTTAAGGACCCCATCGGTAGAATGGTTAAAATCTGACTTGTCCGTAGAATCCATGTTTGACTTGTACTTGCTACACTCGTCATCAGTTATCTGAGCTTCCTTTATTTTCTCTAGAATGGTAGGCTTTAAAGTTATGGCTGAAAGTATGGCTGTCACATCAGTTACTGCTTCTAGATTAAACTTTTGGAATTCTGACTCTAGAGTTAATGGCATACTGAAATTCATAGGTGGGGTTGATGTTGTTACTCTACTCAAGGCATCTGCCACAACATTTGCCTTACCAGGGTGGTACTTAATCTCAAGGTCATAGTCTTTTACAAATTCCAACCATCTACGTTGCCTCATGTTTAGTTCCTTCTGTGTGAAAATGTACTTCAGGCTCTTATGGTCGGAAAATATTTCACAAGATTGTCCATACAAATAATGTCTCCAAATTTTAAGTGCAAATACCACAGCAGCTAATTCTAAGTCATGTGTAGGGTAATTCTTCTCATGAGTTTTCAACTGTCTGGAAGCATAGGCTATCACTTTTCCTTCTTGCATCAAGACACAGCCAAGACCAATCTTGGATGCATCACAATAAATACTAAATTTACCATTCTCAGCAGGAAGGGTCAGGATTGGAGTATTGGTCAGTTTCTGTTTCAAGGCTTGGAAACTATGCTCACATTCATCGGTCCATAAGTACTTCACATTTTTCCTTGTTAACTTAGTAAGAGGTGTAGCAATCTTTGAAAATCCTTCAATGAACTTTCTATAATACCCTGCAAGTCCAAGAAAACTTCTAATATCAGTAGCATTCTTCGGTTGGGGCCATTCCTTAACTGCTTGAACCTTGGCTGGATCGACCGATATTCCATCTCCAGAGATCACATGACCCAGAAAGTGAACTCTATCCAACCAAAACTCACACTTGGAGAACTTAGCATAAAGCTGGTGCTGCCTAAGTACTCCTAACACCAAATTCAAGTGCCTAGCATGATCCTCCTTAGTTCTAGAATAGATCAGAATGTCGTCTATGAATACAATAACAAACTTGTCCAAATACTCGTGAAACACCCTATTCATAAGGTCCATGAATGCTGCTGGTGCATTTGTCAAACCAAAAGACATAACCAAAAACTCATAATGCCCATACCTTGTGCGAAAGGCAGTCTTTGGGATATCTTCAGATTTAACCTTCAACTGATAATAACCAGACCTTAAGTCAATCTTAGAGAAAACTCTTGCACCATTGAGCTGGTCAAATAAATCATCAATCCTAGGCAGGGGATACTTGTTTTGATGGTCAGCTTGTTTAATTCTCTATAGTCTATGCACATACGCATCGATCCATCTTTCTTCTTGACAAAGAGGACAGGTGCACCCCACGGTGAGAAGCTAGGGCGTATGAATCCCTTCTCCAACAAGTCCTCCAACTGTTTCTTTAACTCCTTAAGTTCTGTTGGTGCTAGTCTATATGGATTTTTAGACACAGGTTCTGCTCCAGGGTAGACATCTACAACAAACTCAATTTCTCTATCCGGTGGCAAACCGGGAAGGTCATCCAGAAACACTTCTGGGAAGTCTTGGACAGCAAGGATATTTTGAGGAGTTGCCTTACCTACAAGTTGTGTATCTAGAACACATGCCAAGAAGCACAAGTACTCCTTGCATGGTGAAGGTCTAAAATTTAAAGAAGTCATAACAGACATTTCCTTACTCTTCTCTGAAGCTTGGAAGGTGTGTTTCAAACCACCAGGGGGTTGGAAACTAACTATCCCAGTCCTACAATCAATTATGGCGTGGTGTTCGAACAACCAATCCATTCCTAAGATTACATCAAATCCCATTATATCCATAACAATTAAATCAGCAGATAGATTTTTGTCCCCTACTAATACCATGCAATCATGCACACTTGGTTGGAATGTAAATGTTCACCAGAGGGTAAAGCAACATTGAATACATGCCTAGAAGGTGTGGATTGTACTTCTAATTTATCAGCAAAAGCAGACGCAACAAAAGAATGGGTTGCTCCTGAATCTAGCAAGGTAAAAGCAGGCATAGAATTAACCAATATAGTACCTGACACAACAGCGGGCTGGTCCTCTTCGCCCTACTCCATCATGGAAAATATTCTCGGTTTTATCTTAGCAGGGCCACTCTTCAACGTTGGGCAGTCTCTGATGACGTGGCCAGTCTTATTACAGTTGAAACATCGAAGGACCCTGGGCTTCGGGCAATCCTTAAACGAATGCCCAAACTCCTCACAGTTATAACACTTACCAGTCCCAAACTTACACTCGCCCGGGTGGCTCTTCATACATTTCATGCACTGAGGAAACTTCTTGGTGTCCGGTACCTTCTTTCCAGAACCTTGGCCACTCTGACCATCAGCGGGTCTCTTTATTCCCCTCTGTTGGTGGGGCTGGAAGAACTTTCGCGGGGCTTCCTTTGGTCCAACACACTTCATTTCAGCTTCTTCTGCCTCCAATGCAGTAGACACTACTTCGCTGAATGACAAGCCTTTAATGCCTGAGTACTTCACTCCTCTGTAAATCTCTGGCTTTAGACCTTGCAGGTATTGAAACACTTTATCCTCATTTCTATGGACGAGGTATCCAGCAAACCTTGACAGAGACTCGAATTGCCTATTGTACTCTGCCACAGACCCAGTCTGCTTCAAGCTCAAAAACTCAGCCTTCTTTGCGTTCTGGACAGTGGTGCTAAAATATTTCTCATAGAAGACTTCCTTGAATTGCGACCAGGACATGGTTGCAATATCGGTGGTGATCTCCAGCGACTCCCACCAAAGTTGTGCATCACCTGCTAGATGAAACGTTGCCAAAATGACTTTCTCCCCTTCTCCAACATTGGCACACCTGAACATGCTCTCTATCTTTCGAAGCCATTCCTCAGCAACAATCGGGTTAGATGACTTTCCATCAAATGTGGGCGGTTGCAGCCTACGAAATCTATCCCCTGAATGCTCATTGACGTGACCTGAATTGGCACTTCCTTGTGTTTCCCGACTCAATAACACACCTAACTGGTCAGATTGCTGTCGCACAATATCTGTCTGCTGACGCATCAACTCCGTCAGCTGTCTAATTACACTTGAATCTTCTTCATTCCTCAAGTTTGGCATCTCCCTAGGTACTCTTGGTCTCCCTGGTCGTCTAGCCATTTGTCTAAGGTTCTGCACAAAGTTATCTATACTCATAAACATCTTATAACTGAAGCTAACATAAACACTTACAGTTGTTGGAGTACTTTCATGCGACGGTTGGCACTGATGAGTAATCTTTTGAACGGTTTAACTGAATGTCTCTGATACCATACTGTAACGCCCCGAGTTATCTGAACCCGGTTCGCTACTCATTACTTGACCATGACTAAGAAATTTCAAATAAATTTAAAACTTCATTCGACATACAAAATTTGATGTTTACTAAACGTTCAAACATTTGAAAACTTTGCAGCGGAAAAATTATTTAAGACTACATGGGGTTAAACTAGCGGTGACAAATATTGTTTGAAAGATTAATGGAAATATTCGAGTGGCCGCAAAAGAATTAGGTTTTAAGTTATGGCTACTCAGGAATTACAAAAGTCGAATTCACTCCGCCGACACAGTCAACAGAAAGCAAAGTGAAACAAAGGCTCTGGCGAGACGTCTACCTTCACCCACACCTTCATCGCCGATGAAGTCGTGAGAACTTCATACACCACTTTCATCTGCCGATGAAGTCAACATAACTTCATCTGCCGTAAGTCAGCGCAATTTCATCTCTCATAGATAAACACCCGACATCTTCCGATAAAACAACAATATGACTCCTTCCGATAGAATTAAACATACACTACACTCTTCCGATTCACTAAACGACAAAACAGATTACGTAACATCTTTCCGATTTCACCTAAACGACCAAACAAGGTTAACTCTACATCTTCGATTCACTAAACTACAAACAGATTACTCTACATCTTCCGATGCACTAAACGACCAAACAGATTACTCTACATCTTCTGATTCACTAAACGACAAAACAGATTACTCTACATCTTCCGATTCACTAAACGACAAAACCCCTTAACTCCTCTCAGACTACACCTGCCGATCACTACTCGGCGACTTAATACTCTACACCTTCCGATCGATAGACTACATTTGCCGACACGTGCTTCTCACATGACTCCTTAAGGCATTTGCCGATAGACTTCCATCTTCCGACAGACTGACACACCACATCTACCGATAGACTTCCTTCCTCCGATAGACATCAACACGATTTCCTTCCACAGAACGCAATAAACCTCTACACATATCCACTGATACAAAAAATTATTCAATTCCTACCAATGGACTAAACAACTGTCTATAACCCGAGAAAGCTTCGACTATCTAACAGACTTAAACATTTTACCAAAAATCCATTCATAACACTCCAAGTCATTGTATTGATCAAATTCAGTAAAAACATGAAAATCAGAAATTCTCGAAAACAAAGTCAAATAGCTGTAATCTCATTTACTAAAAACTGCATATACTCGATTAAATCATTATCCACTAAACCTCCACATCTGTAGACAACATGCTAAACCGCCCCATCAGTTACCATGCTGAAGCCTGAATGCTCTCCTCCAACGTCCACTATTCCTCAACACGATCAGGAGACACACCTGCTAACACTTCTTCACCTACATCACAAAACTCATCTATTAGCCTAATGCTAAGTAAGTAAAGCAGTATATGAATGAAGTAAAATGCTGAACTTATACTCCTAAATATGCAGTTTCTATTTTTCTCATCTCAGTGGCATACGCATTCGTTCATAACATGATCTGATCCCATGGTTCCCTTGGGAGTGGGATCAATTCTCCAATGTCTACATCCTCCTACTTAATTAAGGGGCAGATGAATTCCCTTAACACTTGATCTGATCCCATGGTTCCCTTGGGAGTGGGATCAATTCTCCCAATGTCTAAATCCCTTCATAAGTTAAGGGGTGGATTAGTTCCCTTAATAGCTTGTCTGTCGCATACAGTTCATACCTTACCATTCCTTACATGAAATTCATTTTCGTAACTTTTAACAAAACATGATGCATGGACAATAGAAACATTCAAGCATACATAAACCTACTGTTTTGTGATGTAGGCCCGAAGGCACAAGCAATACTTTACTTACCTGGCTCCTGGAAATCTGTCTGGTTGCTAGCTACTTCGGAGGTCTGTTCACCTAAGTTCATACAGAATATAAATCAAGGCTTCACCAAACCTTTCAAAATATCAAACAGCGGTTCGAGAATCTAGTTAGAAACTCTACTACCCGAGCATTCCTACTTATCGCTAAAACCCGAATCTACACTCAATCTCAGCATCCTCAAAATCCTCACATTGCAATCCTCCAGGCATTTCACCACTATACCACAAGAGAAATAAGGAAAAGAAACTTACCTAAGTCGAAGGAGAACCGAGCGAGGAGAATCGCCTAGAGAGCTCGGCTGCTTGAGCTGAAAGTTTCTGAAGAGAAGAGTATGAGAGGGGGGGGTGGCGGCTACAGTGCAATAAACCCAACCCTTATCCTTAAATACGTTACCCAACTTTTGAACATTGTAAATTACTCTAATACCCTTAACAAGTTGTTCAATAACCTTATTTAATTCATTACCTAGTCAAGTGTATTACTTTAATAATAAAAGGCTGGTTCGATAGAACCAGGTGCTACATTTAACATATCACTTTTTGACTTTTCAACATTCACTTAAATATTTTCATTATAATTCCACTTCCAATTTCACTTGTCTTCCATTTACTTTTTGACTTCTCCTTTTTGACTTTTCCAACCCTTAAATTTCCCTCTTCTTCACTTCTTATTTCCTCTTTCATTTCCAACGTGGATGACATTCATTTAAGCATCATTCACTCCTTTTTCCTTTCTCTTAAATTAAACTTTAAGTTAAACACATTACATTTCCTCTCTAATCCCTTCTGTAACACCAAACAATTTCGGCCAGGTGATTCTTTTAACGAAATTAACTGTCACCTTTATTGTTGATCTTTAATTTAAATTTTAATGCCTAAGCTTATTTTGGTTTCTATTTGTGTGGTGGCAGAACCGTAATTAAGAGGGATTTTATTTAGTATAAAAAGAAAATTGAAACCTTAAACCTCACTTAAACCCTAATGTAGCCGATATTTCCTCTGTGATTCCTCAACCTCCCGAGCTCTCCATCTCTCTGCTGGCGACTCCCTCATCGGCGATCGGTTTTTTCAGTCTCCACTCTGTCAAATCACGCTTCAGGTAAGACATTGACGATGTAGGTGTTGGTTCTTTGTTTAGAGTTCTGTTTTTCAGCAAAGCTTGTAGTCCAGGTTCTTCAACGGCAGAATAATATAGTAACATTTGTTAATCTGAGTTTGGTAATGGCATTTTCGATTCGACTCTGGATATTTAGATAGCTGAATACGATTAGTTACTAGGTTGAATCTGGTATTTCTAAGTTCAGGAAATTCGATCTACGCACACAAGGTGCTCGGCTGAAGGAACATGGAAATATATGTACGATAAGTTCTAGGATAATATTTAGTTAAGGTTTTCTAGCTTTGATTTCAGAATATTTAGGATTTATATTAACTCTGAAATGTGAAATGATATCAGGTGAAGAAGTTTGAGGTGTAGTGCACGAATTTGCTAAGGAAGCCAGGTAAGTGAATGTATTAAGATTTCCGGCCATAAGGGCCTTACATATTAAGGGTACTAAATTAGTTATGTGTTTTATGTTGTTTTAAATTAGTAAGATGGTTTGTACTTGGATGATTTACGGATGTTTGAGAACTATGTTATGTGATGTTCTGATTGAGTCTATGAAGTTAACTGTCTAGTATGATATTTTCCATAGTCTGATGATTTAAGAACATTCATGTCATGCATCATGATTTACTTCTCAAGCATATGAAAATTATTTATGAGCATGTTTTTCCCCATGAACAAGATATGAGAATGAATATGAAACTTATGCAATCGGATTAAGTGAGGGTTGGGGGCGGTTTGGCGTATGTCACTGTCCAAAGAGAAGGACCATGAATACGGCCCGAAAGGGACTATGTACACTTGCACTATCACCCCCCCTTTACGGCACAAATCCTCCCTTAATCCATATGATGAAAGTGATGAACAAGAACACGAATAAGAATAAGAAAAGAGCATGAAACGAACATGATCATGATTTTCTTGTAACTATGCATTCACGTATACATGTTAGTATTGCATTCCTTACTAAGCATTAGACTTATAGTTTAAACCTTATGATGTAGGTGACGAAATACTAGGTGATGATTCCAAAGTTAATGAAGATGTCTAAGTTTGGTTGCTGGAAGGTGTTCAGGGAGCAATTCTGTGGCTGGATGGCAAACAAGACCCCCTGGTTAATTCTCTTATGATTTTAGTGACGATTATGAATATGGAAGTCTAAGTAGGATGAGATTATTTTAGAACATCGAGCTTTTGAAATTGTCTAGTTTAATTACTGAGTCTGAGAATGATTATAAGGATATAGAACGAGTTATTTTAACTAAGTCTTCCGCTATAAGAATTCTGGATGAGCCTCTGATTTTCATTTATAAGAGTGATGAGTCAATGAAGTTAGACGTCTGTGTATATTTATGTCCACCGATAGCTGTACTCTATCTGAAGATGTTAGGAAATTGCATCCACTGATAGATGTTCTCTATCGGAAGATGTATGAGCTTGCATCCACCGATAGATGTTCTCTATCGGAAGATGTCTTAAAAGAACACGTGGATTGCACATGTCTATCGGTAGATGTTGTGTATTTCAAATACCGGATGATGTAAGTGTTGTTTTGTCGTCTAGTGATCGGGCGATGTAGTGTATTTCTAATGTCGGGCGATGTATGAATCGTTTTGTTGTCTAGTGACCGGTAGATGTTGTGTATTTCAAATACTGGATGATGTAAGTGTTGTTTTGTCGTCTAGTGATCGGGCGATGTAGTGTATTCTAATGTCGGGCAATGTATGAATCGTTTTGTCTTCTAGTGACCGGTAGATGTTGTGTATTTCGAATACCGGATGATGTAAGTGTTGTTTTGTCGTCTAGTGATCGGGCGATGTAGTGTATTTCAATTACCGGATGATGTAGATGTTGTTGTCGTTAGTGACCGAATGATGTTTAATGAGTCACGAGAGATGCACGTGCCCACCGGAAGATGTCTTCTATTGGGCAACGATAATTGAGTCATGCAGAGTACATTTGACAAATCGGAAGAGATACACTCTGTTAGCCGATGCATGCAAACCCATGCAAACCCGAGCAGAATAACGTCGTATAATATGGGGGCATTTCTTTCCTACCCGAATTAGTTATAGAGCTGATGACTGCGTATGGTCGCTCGACTCTGTGAACGAATATGTTGTTAGTTTTAAGAGGAAGTCAAGTTCGATGAATCTAGTTTCTGTCTGTCATGTTAAAGTCCTTAAGTTCTGTTGAGGAAAGGTAAAAAAAAAATAATAATAATAATACAAAGGGGACCTTAGTGTAATGTCGTCGAAGGGTGAAAGATCTAAAGAGATCAGGGTAAATATGAATTTAAGAGGTTAAGTTATGAATTACGTGGCGACTCCAACTGGGGTCGTTACACCTTCAAATTTTGCTTTTCCTTTCAATAACTTAGGAAAACTCTAAGATTAACCTTTAACCCTCCCGACATACCTTAACTAGGGCTATGCACGAATAGGAAATTCCCGGGTGTTACACCTTTCCTCTTCATAGTAGTTTTCCAACCTTGACAAATGATTCACCACCTGGTTTTCACATTTTATTCTATCCTTGACTTCTAAGTCGAACTCTTGAAGTAACAGGAACCATCGAATTAACCTAGGTTTTGCATCCTTCTTTGCTAGCAAGTGTTTGATTGCAGCATGGTCTGTATAGACAATTATCTTACTTACTATTAAGTATGCCCGAAACTTGACAAACCCATAGACCACCGCTAACAACTCCTTATAAGTCGTCGTGTAGTTCACTTGCGCTTAATTCAATGTTTTACTTGCATAATAGATAGTGTGAAACATTTTTTCCTTCTATTGCCCTAGGACTACTCCTACGTCAAAATCACTTGCATCACACATGAGTGTGAATGATAATGTCCAATCGGGTGCAACTATTATGGGTGCCGCTATAAGATTTTCTTTCAAGGAATTAAAAGCTGCCAAACAATCTTCGTCAAAGTTTTACACAACATCCTTCTCTAGTAACATGCATAATGACTTTGTTATCTTTGAAAAATATTTAATAAACTTCCTATAAAACCCTCCATGCCCTAAAAAACTCCGGATTCCTATAATTGTTTTCCGTGGAGGTAACTTTTCTAATATTTCCACCTCAGCATTATCAACTTCTAGACACTTCTTGGAAACTCTATACCCTAATACTATTTCTTTAGTAGCAATGAAGTGACACTTCTCCCAATTTAGGACAAGGTTAGTTTCCACGTATCTTGATAATACTCTTTTTATGTTCTTCAGAAAATTGATAAATGAGGCTCCCACCATTGAGAAATTGTCCATAAATATTTCTATACTCTCCTCGATTATGTCCAAAAAAATGGTCATCATACATCTTTGAAATGTTGCTGGTGTGCTACACAATCTAAAGGCATCCTTCTAAACGTGAACGTACCATATGGGCACGTAATTGTTGTTTTCTCTTGATCATTCTATGCTATAGCGATCTGATTATATCGGAAATAACCATCAAGAAAGCAGTAATATTCCTTTCTCGCTAGCCGATCGAGCATTTGATCAATAAAGAGTAACGAGAAGTGATCCTTTTGTGTAATTTTATTTAGTCTCCTATAATCAATGCATATCCTTCAACCTGTGACTATTCTTGTTGGGATAATTTCATTCTTCTCATTGTTTATGATAGTTGTACCTCATTTTTGTTTGGAACAAAATGTATCCGACTAATCCATGAGCTATCTGAAATTAGGTATATAATCCCGACATCTAACCACTTGATGATTTCCTTTTTAACCACTTCCTTCATAACTGGATTTAACATTCTATGTTGTTCCACAGATGAGCTACAACCTTCCTCCAATGAAATCTTGTGCATGCAAACACTTGATTTATTCCTTTAATATCATTGATGCTCCAAGCTATGGCAGCCTTAAAATTTTGCAGCACTTGAAAAAGATCTTCCTCTTGTTTTGGCATTAATGAAGCTGAAATAATTACCAGTAGGGTGTTATTTTGACCAAGATATGCATACTTTAAATTTTGTGGCAGTGACTTTAACTCCAGATTCTGTGTTTCTTCCAACAAATGTTTCTATAACGTAGGTTGCTCTTTGATTTTTTCTGATGCTTCAACATATTCGCTGCAACATTTCATTCTTTCTTCCTCCACCATTTGAGTTTCTTTTTTCTCAACAATCAGCTCTGTTATCGAATAACACTCTTCTTCCTCATCTGGGAACTTCATTACTCTTAGTACATTGAAGGTAACCTTCTACTCATTTACTCTTATCATAAGTTCTCCTTTTTGGACATCTATTAGGGTTCTTCTGATTGCTAAAAATGGTCGACCAAAAATAATAAGAACTTCCTGATCAGCTTCGTAGTCTAAAATAATGAAGTCCGATGGAAAGATGAATTTATCCACCTTGGCTAATACATCCTCTATCTTTCCTTGAGAATGTGCTAGAGAGCGATTGGCTAATTATAATGTCACCGTAGTAGGATGAGCTTCTCCTATGCCTAGCTTTTTTAAATATGGAGATGGGCATTAGGTTTATACTTGCACCCAACTCACACAATGCCTTCCTAAAATAATTGCTTTCGATCGTACAAGGTATAGTGAAGCTTCCTAGATCTTTGATTTTAAGCGGCATCGTATTTTTGCAGGATGTAGCTCATCTCTTTGATCATGGAGCTTTCTTTTTCTCTACAATATTTCGTTCAACAATTTTGTGTATTGTGGCATCTGTTCAAGCACCTCTACGAGTGGCACATTAATATGTAACTGCTTCAACACATCAGGAACCTTTGAAATTGTTTGTCTTGATTTTTCTTTTAAAGGCTCTGTGGAAAAGGTGGTGGAGGTCTACTGATTTCTATTTCTGGGTTCGGTTGTTGTAGCTTTGTTGCAGCATCTACATTATTTTCTGATATTATTAGTTCTGGGGCTGCTGACCGTTCTCTTTCTATCCTTTCTCCTGAACTTTATGGTTTTTCTTTATGCAACTCAGGTACCTCTAACTCTCTTTCATTCCTCAACACAATAGCCTTACATTGTTCCATACCCGACCTTTGTTGTACTTCCCTGTCACTCGGTAGGGTTCCCATCATCCTTGTATTCACTGTCTGAGCGAGTTGAGCGATTTGTGTCGCCAAATTATTGTTGATTGCATATTGATTATGAAACATTAATTTTGTTCTGTCCATTTTCTCATTGATCCTTGTCTTAATCGATTGCTCAAGTTTTGCCAGATGATCGGTTGTCACTTGCCTTGACTGTTGCTCAATACCTTGCCCTCCTTGCATATATCCTTGAGGGTAAGATATTGTGGGCTTTGTCTGGCTTAGTGATTCTAGTTGTCGTGGCTTCCATTTAAAGTTAAGATGCTGCCTCCAACTAGGGTTGTACGTATTTGAATAGGGGTTGTTGTTTTTACTATACCCCCACATAGTTTATCGACTCTTGGTTTGTTGGGTAGTAATCTGATCCATGTCCTTCACCACAGAATATACACAAGATTTCCTTCCTTGATGAGTTGTTACCTACACTAATTGCTTTAATATTGCTTTCAAGCATCATTATCTTTGCATTCAATGTTGCCATCTCATCTATTTCATGCACTCCTGCTGTTCTTTTTGCTACATAGCTTCTGTCAGAGAATCATTGGTAATTATTGATTGTCATTCTTTCCAGTAGCTCACTTACCTCATTATATGATTTGGTGAGAAATATACCATTTGCTACAGCATCTAGGATTGACCAAGTATGTCCATTTAAACCATTATAAAAAGTTTCAAGTTGAATCCAAAAAAGTATACCATGGTTTGAGCATTGTCTTAACAGTACTTTAAATCTATCTCAAACTTCATAAAGTGACTCCCTTCTCTTTGTAGAAAACTCGTAATATCATGGTGCAACTTAGCATTTCTTGCCAGTGCGTAGTATTTCATAACAAACTTCTTAGCTAGGTCTCTCCATGAAGTAATAGAGTTAGATGACAAAGAATTTAGCCACTCGTGCATACGGTCTCGTAAAGAAAATGGAAAGAGTTTTAATCTGGGAGCTTCTCCAGATACTCTCGGGAAGTGAAATGCATCGCTCACTTCTTCAAAGACTCTCAAGTGGTTGTATGGATTTTTAGTCGCCATAGCACTAAATTTTCCCATACTATTCAACATTTGAACACATTACCGGTTTCATCTCGAATAGGATATTATTCATGTGATGACCCAACTTGACACGTATGTGGTGGGACCACTCATGCTCCGCGGATCCTCAGATGTTATGGCCCGGTTTGGGCCGGAGGTGGGTTAAAACTCCGTGGATCCCAGAGGGTTGGGCCGGAGGGTTCGGTCATAGAAAGGGGGGTCATCACAATCCCACATCGCTTGGGGAAGTATGTGGAAATGAAACATATGTAAAGAGACCCTCCCAAGATAGCAAGACGTGTTTTGGAGCACAATTGACAACGGATCCCATAAAAACTCCGAAGTTAAAAGTGCTTCGACGAGAGCAATTCCAGGTTGGGTGACCTTCTGGGAAGTTTTCACCAAACAAAGCTGTGAGGGGAGAATATTAGGCTGCGACCCAATCCCCAGAGCGGACAATATCTTGCTGAAAAAAGAGGTCGTTACAAATGGTATCAGAACCTGTACCTAACCGAAAATGTGGCCAACGAGGACGTTGGGCCCCCGAGGGGGGGTGATTGTGATTACCCGACTTGACACGTATGTGGTGGGACCACCCATGCTCCGCGGATCCTCAAAGGCTACGGCCCGGTTGGGGCCGGAGCTGGGTTAAAACTCCGCGGATCCCAGAGGGTTGGGCCGGAGGGTTCGATTGTAGAAAGGGGGGTCGTCTGTAACGCTCCGAATTAAATAAACCCGGTTCGTTACTCATAATACTGAACCACAATGACATTCTGAGAAAATTTTAAAATTTCACTCGACAGTCAAAGTTTGACCCTTAAAATGTTAAAACACTCAGCGAAAATTCATTTGTATAAAACGACATTTATTAACTAATTAAAATATTAAAGACAATTGGTTGAAAGAAAACAAAACAAAACAGAACACGTCTACCGCTGAATAGTTCCAGCGATAGAAGTAGAGATATAATAGTCTCGGTGGTAGAAACGAGAATAGAAGGCATCCACCGCTAAATAGTGACAGTCGAACGACACGTCGACTACCCACATCCACCGCTCAAGAGACAAAAGACATCTACCGCTAAACAGTGACAGTCGAACGAAACGTCGACTATTCACCGCTCACGAAACATCGATAAAATTCTAAGTACGATAGTAATCCTCAGTATCCACCGATCACAAAATGACAAAACCTAATACTCACATCCACCGATCACAAAACGACAAAAATCTATTACTCTCATCTATGCTCACATCCACCGGTCACAAAATGACAAAACCTAATACTCACATCCACCGGTGGACTACATCCGCCGATAGACAATAATACTCAACGTCCACTGGTGGACAACATCCACCGATCGACAATAACACTCAACATAACAGCATATCAACCATTTTCACTCTAAACAAAGAAAAACTTCGACTACCAAAAGAGCTTGTACATTTTACTGAAAATCTTCAAAACAACATAATCACAACCTTTCTAAAATACCCACAAAGCAACTACCTCTAAACCACCTCATGTTTTTTCATACTCAGAACAAGAAACCATAAGTTTTTAAAAATCTCAAAACTACTACTGTTATTAAAACCCTCTGCACACTATTCTCTACAAACACTAACAAACTGACCGTCATATATAACAATAGTTAAAAACCACCGCCTCATCAGAACGCCAAACCGTGGCTTTGTGCTCCCCCCAACCAGCCTAGTCCTCAACATGCACAGAGAACACACCTCTCGTAAGAAATGGCAATAGTTTTAATCTGGAGCTTCTCCCGATCGCTCGGGAAGTGAAATGCATCGCTCACTTCTTCAAAGAACTCTCGGAAGTGGGTTGTTGGATTTTTGGTCGCCAGAGCCTACATTTTCCCATACTTCACATTTGAACCATTACCGTTTCATCTCGATAGGATATTATTCATGTGAGTGACCCAACTGACAGTATGTTGTGGTTACCTCACTCATGCTCCGCGGAATCCTCAGATGTTATGGCCCCGGTTTGGGCCGGAGGTGGGTTAAAACTTCCGTGGATCCCAGAGGGTTTGGGCCGGAGGTTCGGTCATAAAAGGTGTCATCAAAATCCCCCAATCGCTGGGGGAAGAGTGGACATGAAACATATGTAAATAACCTCCCCAGATAGCAAGACGTGTTTTGGAGCACAATTGACAACGATCCCATCAAACTCCGAAGTTTAAAAGTGCTTCGCAGAGCATTCCATGTTTGTGACCTTCTGGGCATTTTCAACCAAACAAGCTGTGAGGGGAGAATTTAGTCTGCGACGCCAATCCCAGAGCGGACAATACTTTGCTGAAAAGATGTCGTTACAAATGGGTATCAGAACCTGTACTAACCGAAAATGTGGGCCAACGAGTACGTTGGGCCCCGAGGGTGGGTGATTGTGATTTACCCGACTGACACGTATGTGTTGGACCACCCCATGCTCCGCGGATCCTCAAAGGCTACGGCCCGGTTGGGGCCGGAGCTGGTTTAAAAACTCCGCTGATCCCAGCGGGTTGGCCGGAGGTTCGTTGTAGAAAGGGGGTTCTGTTCTGTAACCTCCGAATTAAGATACACCCGTCGTTCCGTCCTTACTGACCCAATGCATTCTGATAAATTTTAAAATTTTCACTCGACAGTCAAAGTTTGCCCTTAAAATGTTAAAACACTCAGCGCAAATTCATTGTATAAAACTACCTTTATACGAATTAAAGATTAAGACAATTGGTTGAACAGAAACAAACCAAAACAGAACACGTCTATACCGCTGAATAGTTTTTTCCAGCGCTAGAAGTAGAGATATAATATCTCGGTGGAGAAACCCGAGAATAGAAGGCATCCACCGCTAATAGTGGACCGTCGACACGACGACGTTACTACACCACATCCACCGCTCAAAGAGACAAAGACTCTACCGCTAACCGGTTGACAGTCGAACGAACGTCGACTATTCACGCGCTAACGAAACCTCGCTAAAATTCTAAGTACGATAGTAATCCTCAGTATCCACCGATCACAAATGACAAAACCTAAACTCACAATCCACCGATCACAAAACGACCAAATCTTTACTCTCATCCTATGCTCACATCATCCGGTTCACAAATGACCACAACCTAATACTCACATCCACCGTGGACTACATCCTCCGATAGACAAATCTCAACGTCACTGTGGACAACATCCAACCGATTCGCAATAACACTCAACATAACAGCATATCAACCATTTTCACTCTAAAACCAAGAAACTTTCGACTACCAAAGAGCTTGTACATTTTACTGAAAATCATTCAAAAAACATAAATCAACACTTTCTAAAAATACCCAACAAAGCACTACCTCTAACCAAGATCATGTTTTCATACTCAGAACAGAAAACCATAAAGTTGTGGGGTAAAATAATCAAAACTACTATGTTATGAAAACCCTCTGCACACTTCACAAACACTTAAACTGAAAACTTCCTATATCGACATAGTTAAACCTCCTCCTCAGAACGCACCGTGGCATTGAAGTGCGCCCCCAACGCATCCTAGTCCTCACATGCACAGAGAACACACATTCTGAGGCTTCTTCAACCGACATCACAAAACTCATCTATGCCTCATTTTAAGTAAGTAAAGCAACAATGAAATGATATGCTGAAACAGATTCATAAACATGCAGTTTCTATTTTCACATCTCTGTTCATTCACGTTCTTTCACTGCCTGATCCCCTCGTTCCATTGGGAGTTGATCATTTTTTCCAAAGTCATACTCCTCTCAAAAATTAAGGGCGATTAGTTCCCTGAACAGCTGAATCTATCTAATTCTATGGGGAAGCGGAATCATTTTTTCCAAAGTCTACATTCCGCATTCATAATTAATGGGCAGATTAGTTCCCTTAACACTGATGCTGTTCCATTTCGTTCATACCTTGCCATGCCATTACATGTCAATTCATTTTCGTGTGTTCTTTCCAACCATGATACCTGACATACAGAAAACCTTAAACAAGCATCACAACCTAATGTTTTGTGATGTCGACCCTAAGGCGAGCCACATAACTCTAACTACCCCTGACTTCTTGGAACCGTTGGGTTATCTCGGGATTTTACTCCCTAAAAACTAAACAGAGCGTTAATTCAATCTTCACTATAACTCATTCTAAACCATCAGAACCTACGGAGCTGAACTTGTAATCTCTATTAATCGTGCATTCTCGTTATTACATAAATCCAACCTACTCTCATTCACATAGCATTCCCAAAACACACATGTACTCTCTCTGCTATCCAGCCACTAAAACTCAGAAAACTCACCTAGGTTGTGGAATGGAAATCGGAGAGGAAATCGCCTAGAGAGCTCTGCTGAGCTTGAGCTGAATACCGAAAAGAGGAAGTATAGGAAAATAGTGGCGGCTACAGTGCATTCAATCGCAAAATCTATTTCCTTAAATAGGTTATCACTATAAATCTCTATTACCGTTATGCCCTTGCTTAGTCTTTCATTAACCTAATCAGTAATTCTTTAAATTTCATTCATAAAATGTACTCTATTAGTGTAACGACCCCTTTTTCCAGCAAGATATTGTCCGCTCTGGGGATTGGGCCGTAGCCCAATATCCTCTCCTCACGACTTTGTTTGGCGAGGACTTCCTAATCGGTCACCCAACCTGGTACTACTGTCGCCGAAGCACTTTTAACTTCGGAGTTCTTATGGGATCCGTTGTCAATTGTGCTCCAAAACACGTCTTACTATATTGGAAGGGTCTCTTTACATATGTTTCATTTCCATATACTTCCCCAAGCGATGTGGGATTGTGACGACCCCCTTTTTACGACCTGTCACCTTCCGGTTCGCCCGCATGGATGTACCGCCATCCGGGTTCCGGTTCGTGCAACCATCGTACCATACTACACATCCGGGTCATCACAATCACCCCCCCTCGGGGGCCCAACATCCTCGTTGGCCACATTTTCAGTTGGGTACAGGCTTTGATACTATTTGTAACGACCCCTTTTCCCAGCAAGATATTGTCTGCTCTGGGGATTGGGCCGTAGCCCAATATCCTCCCCTCACGGCTTTCTTTGGCGAGGACTTCCCAGTCGGTCACCCAACCTGGTACTACTCTCAGCGAAGCACTTTTAAATTCGGAGTTCTTATGGGATCTGTTGTCAATTGTGCTCCAAAATGCGTCTTACTATATTGGAAGGGTCTCTTTACATATGTTTCATTTTCACATACTTCCCCAAGCGATGTGGGATTGTGACGACCCCCTTTTTACGACCTGTCACCTTCCGGTTCGCCCACGCGAACGTACCGCCATCCAAGTTCTGATTCATGCAGCCATCGTACCATACTTACACATCCGGGTCATCACAATTAGTTGACAAGGTAAAATCGGTTCAATGGAACTGGGTGTTACAATCTATCCTCCTTAAAAGAATTTTGTCATCAAAATTCAATACCTGAATAATTCTGGATGTTGGTCCATCATGTCCTGCTGGCACTCCCAAGTTGTCTTTTCAACATTCTGGTTACGCCATAACACCTTCACTAGTTGAACTTCCTTATTACGTAGCACTTTTGTTGCATAGTCGAGAATTTCTACAGGTTTCTCCTCATAGGTAAGGGTAGAATGGACTTCAATGTTCTGCTGTTCCGCAATCTGAGATGGATCCCGCATACACTTCTTCAACATGGAACACATTATGGATTCCTTCCATAGAAGTTGGTAACTGTAATTGGTAAGCTGTCTTCCCCATCCTCTTCAAGATTGAGAATGGTCCAATATATCTGGGGTTCAACTTGCCTCTCTTTCCAAATCTCACAACTCCCTTGAATGGTGATACTTTAAGAAAAACTTCATCACCAACTTCGAAGTCGAATTCTCTACGTCTCTTATCGGCATAGCTTTTCTGTCGACTTTGAGCTGTTAAGATTCTCTATCGGATGAGGGCAATCTTTTCCACTGTTTGCTGCACAACATCAAAACCAATCAAACGTGCTTCCCCAACTTCGTCCCAATACAAAGGAGATCTGCATTTTCGTCCATACAACACTTCATACGGTGCCATACCTATGGTTGCCTAAAACTTGTTGTTATAAGAGAATTCCACCAACAATAAATACTTACTCCAAGATCCTTGAAAATCTAAAATGCATGCACGAAGCATGTCCTCCAACGTTTGGATAGTCCTTTCAGATTGTCCATCTGTTTGAGGGTGAAAGGCTGTGCTAAAGTTGAGTTGTGTACCCATAGCCTTAGGCAGACTCTTCCAAAACCTTCGACGTAAATCTAGAGTCTCGATCAGAAACTATAGTGCTTGGAACTCCATGCAGTCTAACAATCTCATGCACATACAATTCAGCTAGTTGGTCCATTGAGTAGGTCATCTTTATGGGCAGAAAATGGGCAGATTTGGTTAGACGATCTACTATCACCCATATTGCATCGTGTCTCTTTGCTGTCCTAGGCAATCCTACCACAAAGTCCATCGTTATTTGTTCCCATTTCCATTCGGGAACTGGTAATGGTTGCAATGCTCCTGCAGGCCTCTAATGTTCAGCTTTAACTTGTTGGCAAACTAAACATAATCCTACGTACTCGGCCACACTTCTTTTCATATTTGGCCACCAATAATGTTGCTTAAGGTTTCTATACATTTTTGTACTTCCAGGATGGACAGAGAGTCTAGAAGAATGAGCTTCCGAAAGGATCTCTTTTCAAAGTTCTTTATCTGTTTGAACAAACCATCTATTTTGAAACTTGAGAATTCTATCAACAGAATAGTTGAAATCCGACTTATCGGTAGAATCCATGCATGACTTATACTTGTTGCACTTAGCATCTATCGCCTATGCTTCCTTTACTCTTTCCAAAATAGTAGGCTTCAAGGTTATGGCAGAGAGCATAGTTGACACGCTGGACACAGCTTCCAAGTTAAATCTTTGAAACTCTGCCTCTAAGGCTAATGGTATGTCAAGAATCAATGCAGAGGCCGATGTTGTCACTCTACTCAAAGCATCAGCCACTACATTCTCCTTGCCGAGGTGATATTTAATCTCAAAATCATAGTCCTTGACAAACTCCAACCATCTACGTTGCCTCATATTTAATTCTTTCTGTGTGAAAATATACTTCAGACTTTTATGGTCCGAAAATATCTCACAAGACTGTCCATACGAGAAATGCCTCCAAATCTTTAGTGCAAAAACCACTGCAGCTAATTCTAAGTCGTGTGTAGGGTAATTCTTCTCATGTGTTTTCAACTGCCTAGAAGCATAGGCTATTACTTTTCCATCTTGCATCAACACACAGCTGAGTCCAACTTTGGAAGCGTCACAATAAATGCTGAACTTTCCATTTTCAACAGGGAGTGTTAATACTGGAGCATTGGTCAACTTCTGTTTCAAAGTCTGGAAACTGGATTCACATTCTTCTGTCCATGCATACTTAATGTTTTTCCTTGTTAACAGAGTGAGGGGTGTTGCAACCTTTGAGAACCCTTCAATAAATTTCCTGTAATATTCTGCTAATCCAAGGAAACTCCGAATATCAGTGGCATTCTTCGGTTGGGGCCACTCCTTAACTGCTTAAACGTTGGCTGGATCGACAGATATCCCATCACCCGAGATCACATGACTAAAAAAGTGAACTCTGTCCAACCAAAACTCACACTTGGAAAACTTGGCATAAAGTTGGTGCTGCCTTAGTACTCCCAATACCAAGTTCAAATGTCTTGTATGCTCCTCCTTAGTACGTTAATAGATTAGTATATCATCAATAAATACTATGACAAACTTATCCAAATACTCATGAAACACCCTATTCATAAGATCCATGAATGCTGCTGGTGCATTTGTCAATCCAAAAGACATAACCAAAAACTCATAATGTCCATACCTTGTGCGAAAGGCAGTCTTAGGAATATCTTCTGATTTGACTTTCAATTGGTAATAACCGGACCTAAGGTAAATCTTAGAGAAAACTCGTGCACCGTTAAGCTGGTCGAATAAATCATCGATCCTTGGCAATGGATACTTGTTCTTGATGGTTAAATTATTCAATTCCCGATAATCAATGCACATACGCATTGATCCATCCTTCTTTTTGACAAAAAGAACTGGTGCACCCCATGGTGAAAAGCTTGGGCGTATGAACCCTTTTTCCAATAGTTCCTCTAATAGTTTCTTTAATTTCTTAAGCTCTGTGGGTGCTAATCTATAGGGATTCTTAGATACAGGCTCGGCGCCTAGGTAAACATCTACAACAAACTCAATTTCCCTATCTGGCGGCAAACCAGGAATGTCATCTAGAAATACTTCTGAAAAATCTTGGACAACTAAGACATTCTGAGGACTTACTTTTCCTATTAGTTGTGTGTCTAAAACACTGGCCAAAAAGCACAAATACTCCCCGCATGGAGAAGGTCTAGCGTTGACAGAGGTCATAACAGACATTCCCTTACTCTTCTTCGAGGCTTGAAAGGTATGCTTCAAACCACCAGGGGGTTGAAAACTAACTACTCCAGTCCTACAATCAATTGTGGCATAATGCTTGAACAACCAATCCATTACTAAGATTACATCAAATCCCATTATATCTATAATAATGAGATCAACAGGTAAATTCTTGTTTCCTACCAACACACACTATCAAAACATCAGCTTGGTTAGAGTGCATGCGTTCACCAAAGGGTAACGCGACATTAAACACGATGCTCAGTAGGGTAACTGTACATCTAACTTGACAGCAAACGCATACGCTATAAACGAGTGTGTTGCACCAGAATCTATTAAAGTAAAAGCAGGTATAGAGTTGATCAAAATGGTACCTGACACTACAGCGGGTTGTTCCTCATCGACCGACTCCAACATGGAGAATATCCTCGGCTTTATCTTAGTAGGGCCACTCTTCAGAGCTGGACAGTCTCTGTTAATATGGTCGACTTTGTTACAGTTGAAGCATCGGGTGATTCTGGGATTTGGGCAATCCCTGAATGTGTGTCCAACTTCCTCACAGTTGAAACACTTTCCCGTCCCAAACCGGCACTCGCCCAGGTGACCTTTCAAACACTTTGGGCACTGGGGAAACTTCCTGGTATCCGGTACATTCCTTCTTGTTCCTTGGTTACTCTAGCATTCACTGGGCCTCTTCATTCCTCTCTGCTGTTGGGGCTGGATGAACTTTCGCGAGGCTTCCTTCAGTCCAGAACACTTCATTTCAGCTTCTTCCACCTCCAATGCTGTGGACACAACTTCACTAAATGACAGCCCTTTAATACCATAGAATTTGACTCCTCTATAAATTTCCGGCTTCAGTCCATGCACAAACTGAAACACCTTATAATCATTCTTATGAAAAAAATGTCCAGCAAACTTAGACAGGGACTCGAATTGCCTACTGTACTCTGCCACAGACCCTGTCTGCTTCAAGTTAGAAACTCTACCTTCTTTGCGGCCTGGACTGTGCTGTTAAAATATTTCTCATAGAAAACCTCCTTGAAACTGGACCAGGACATAGCTAGAACATCAGTGGTGGTCTCTATTGTTTTACACCAAAGTTGAGCATCCCCAGCCAAATGGAACGTTGCCAGAGTGACTTTGTCTCCTTCTCTGATGTTGGCACATCTGAACATGCTCTCAATCTTCCTAAGTCACTCCCCAACAACAATCGGATTGGACGATTTTCCATCAAGTGTGGGTTGCTGTAGCCCTCCGGAATCGGTCCTCCTGAATGCTCCTATGCTGGACTCGAGTTGGGCACTTCAGTGTACTTCTCGGTTCAACAATACTCCCAACTGATCGGACTGCTGACGAACCAAATCAGTCTGCTGACGCACCAAATCCGTCAGCTGCCTAATTACACCAGGATCCTCCTCACGTCCCGGATTTGGTATCTCTCTTGGTACTCTTGGTCTTCCTGGTCGTCTAGACATCTTACTAGATTCCTGTACAGGGTTAATTACACTCTTAAATATCTAATAGTTAAGGTTAACATAAATGCTTACAGTTGTTGAAGTACTTCCATGCAACAATTGGCACTGATGATAATCTTTGAACGGTTAACTGATGTTTCTGATACCATACTGTAACTCCCCAAATTAAATAAACCCGGTTCGTTACTCATAATACTGAACCACATAATGACATTCTGAGAAAATTTCAAAATTTCACTCGACGGTCAAATTTTGACCCTTAAAATGTTAAAACTTGCAGCAGAAATTCATTTGTATAAAACGACTTTATTAACTAATAAAATATTAAAGACAATTGGTTGAAAGAAACAAAACAAAACAGAATACGTCCACCGTTGAATAGTTCCAGCGATAGAAGTAGAGATATAATAGTCTCGGTGGTAGAAACGAGAATAGAAGGCATCCACTGCTAAACAGTGACAGTCGAACGACACGTCGACTACCCACATCCACCGCTCAAGAGACAAAAGACATCTACCGCTAAACAGTGACAGTCGAACGACACGTCGACTACCCACATCCACCGCTCACGAAACATCGATAAAATCCTAAGTACGACAGTACTCCTGAGCATCCACTGATCATAAAATGACAAAACCTAATACTCACATCCACCGATCACAAAACGACAAATATCTATTACTCTCATCTACGCTCACATCCACCGGCCACAAAACGACAAAACCTAATACTCACATCCACCAGTGGACTACATCCGCCGATAGACAATAATACTCAACGTCCACCGGTGGACTACATTCACCGATCGACAATAACACTCAACATAACAGCATATCAACCATTTTCACTCTAAACAAAGAAAAAACTCCGACTACCAAAAGAGCTTGTACATTTTACTGAAAATCGTTCAAACAACATAAGTCCACAACTTTCTAAAAATACCCAGCAAAGCAACTACCTCTAAACCGAATCATGTTTTTCATACTCAGAACAAGAAAACCATAAAGTTGTTAAAAATATCAAAACTACTAATGTTATTAAAACCCTCTGCACACTTCCACAAACACTTAACCACTGAAACTTCATATATAGACAATAGTTAAACCGCCTCATCAGAACGCCAAACCGTGGCATTGAAGTGCTCCCCCAACCAGCCTAGTCCTCAACATGCACAGAGAACACACCTTCTGAGGCTTCTTCACCTACATCACAAAACTCATCTATTAGACCTAATGCTAAGTAAGTAAAGCAACAATGAATGATATGCTGAAACATATATCCTAAACATGCAGTTTCTATTTCACATCTCTGTTGCATTCACGTTCTTTCACTGATCTGATCCCTCGTTCCATTGGGAGTTGGATCATTTTTTTTCCAAGTCATACATCCTCTTCAAAATTAAGGGGCAGATTAGTTCCCTGAACAGCTGATCTGATCCTAAATTCTATTGGGAAGGCGGATCAATTTTCCCAAAGTCATACATTCTCTTCATAAATTAAGGGGCAGATTAGTTCCCTTAACAGCTGATCTGTTACATTCTGTTCATACCTTGCCATGCCATTACATGTAAATTCATTTTCGTGTTCTTTCCAAAACATGATACATGACATACAGAAAACATTTAAACAAGCATAAACCTAATGTTTTGTGATGTAGACCCGAAGGCAGACACATACTCTACTTACCTGACTTCCTGGGAAAAGTTGGGTTATCTCGGGATTTTACTCACCTAAAATAATAAACAGAGCGTTAATTCAATCTTCACTATAACTCATTCTAAACCATTCAGAAACCTAAGGAAGCTAACTTGGAACTCTATTAATCGTGCATTCTCGGTTTATTACATAAATCCGAACCTACTCTCATTCACAGCATTCCCAAAACACACATTGTACTCTCTCTGCTATCCAGCCACTAAAACTCAAGAAAACTCACCTAGGTTGTGGAATGGAAATCGGAGAGGAAATCGCCTGGAGAGCTCTGCTGAGCTTGAGCTGAATACTGAAAGAGGAAGTATAGAAAATAGTGGCGGCTACAGTGCATTAATCGCAAAATCTATTTCCTTAAATAGGTTATCACTATAAATCTCTATTTACCGTTATGCCCTTGCTTAGTCTTTCATTAACCTAATCAGTAATTCTCTTAAATTCATTCATAAAATGTACTCTATTAGTTGACAAGGTAAAATCGGTTCAATGGAACTGGGTGTTACATCGTCACAATCCCACATCGCTTGGGGAAGTATGTGAAAATGAAACATATGTAAAGAGACCCTCCAAGATAGCAAGACGCGTTTTGGAGCACAATTGACAACGGATCCCATAAAAACTCCGAAGTTAAAAGTGCTTCGGCGAGAGCAATTCCAGGTTGGGTGACCTTCTGGGAAGTTTTCGCCAAACAAAGCTGTGAGGGGAGGTTATTGGGCTGCGGCCCAATCCCCAGAGCGGACAATATCTTGCTGGGAAAAGGGGTCGTTACAATTTAGCTCTTGTGTCATAATTCCTCAACTTAAGTCGTCCAATGTTGGAATAGCAAAATATTGGATAGGTCTATCTCGTTCGTCCATGACCCGATTGATATTTTCTTGTATTCCTCTTGGGTCGCCATATTTTTTTCTTCTTATGAGTTATTGATCTCTTGCCCTTGTTGCCTTCGTCATGCTCGAAATGTACGCTCATTTTATGATCGCAGGACACTATATCTGATCGTCATGCATCAAAGGAGAATCCCTGAAACGAAGAAGAAAACAAATTTGTGAAAATTTGTTTAAAGCACAAAACAATAAAAATCTATCTATTGTCCTTGGCAACGACTCCAAAAATTTGTTGACAAAATATACACGCAAGTATACATATCGGACACAAGTAATATAAAGTAAGTTGTCGATCCTACGAGGACAATGTAGATTTAGTTGATTCAAGCATAAACAAAGAGATACAAATTTATGATTGAGAATGAAATAAATGTATTTAATATAATTAAATATCAGATAATAGATCGAAATAAATTGAAATGTGAATCAAATTGATTAAGCGGTTGTTGAGGTCGATTTCTCCGTACATGAAATTTACTTTAAATGTGTAGCGTGTTACAGCTCTCCTTCAAATAACGAGATTTTACTTAGATCCTAGGGTTCCATCGAATTGTCCTAATTCATCCTCTATCACTTCTTGCGATTAATTGAAAGAACATAATATTTTGCACGATATTATAACTTAAATCTCAATGCCACGTATATCGGATTAAAACAACATGCTAAACCTGAATTCCAAATAAATTTATATTCATCTTAAAATTTAAAATACGATCAACCGTAAATAATAATGTACATTATACTTTGCCTCTCGACACAATCTTACTACAACCTGCAATAACTAGAAGTTGATTCAAAGGCAAAATGTAGAAAGACTACACATTCAGTGAAATACATACTAATACTCTCTTTCAACCAACTAAAAAATATTAGTGTCATGTTCGTCCATATGAAAACGTAAGAAAAATCTAAGATCAAATGATAATGGGCGGGGGGGGGGGAAATGAAGAAGAATTCCTTGCTCCTGGCCCGAGGGTCCTCTCTTCCTCTCTAGCTCTTGGTGCTCCTCTGCATACCCTCCTTCTTCCTCTTTAATTTCTTTTTCTTTTAATTCCCTTATTCTCTCTTCCAATGACTTTTTCTCTTTATATTCCCTGATTGTTCTCAGGTTTGAATAATTTGCGAACTAGATTTTTTCTCTTATTGTGCTTTCGTCTTAATATGTCCCTAAACATACTTTCTGCAAATTATAGAATACCATCATGCATAATTCAAAGAATAACTTAAAATTAATAATAAAAAATGAAAATTAATTGCTAACGTGCCAATGCTACGTAAATGTTTACAGCATTTTGCAACTAATTTGCATGGATATTACTTAAACCCACCACTTTATACATAATATTACACACATAAGATTACGCTTTTTAGGAGTCAACACCGTGGTATGAGAAGCCGCATTGGATTCTCAAGAATTGCGGAGCCCGAGCCTGATTATGAGGCTTGTTTTTTAAATTTCATTGTGGCAAACACCCAGAGAACTTTGCAAATGTCCGGAATTAAAATGAACAGCTTTAAATTGCTCACAATGGAACATTACAGTTTGTTTTTTTTTTTTTTTTGCAAAAAAATTAGGTTGGTCAAAATTTGCTAGTGACCCCAAATATATGATTGATTGGAGTTTTTTTCCTATATTTAAAGATACATTCTTGGGACTTGCGGCGCTTTGCCAACGGGATTCATTGAGTGAGCTTAATGAGTCTCCCAAACAACATTTCAACTTCAAGAGTGCCGGAGCCACGACTTAACTATCTGAGCAGAAGCCGGCTAAGGAGTCCAAAGTTATAAATTTATAATATTTTCAATTGTAGATAAATATCTGTGCTTTTAAATTATTACCTTATTAAAATCATAGTTGAATACCGCGGTAACAAATCAAAAGTCGCAAAACCTATTTACAATGTTTATTATTGGTTTGTTGATTTAATTTGACCACTTTTTTAAAATATTTTTTCTAAAATTTATATTAGAGATTAATTTTTTTATTTTTGCATAGATTGTATAAAAATGAAAGGTGGTCTGGTTGGGCTCCTTGCAGGCAGAGAAAAGAAGGGAGACAATAGTGGATCTGAGTTGGGTGAAGAGAGAATTAGAATGAACACGGGTCATTTCCCCGCTTCTGGATTGGACTCGGACCAACTTGTGTATTTTATTGTTCCAGGGGGGCTGAACCAGAAACCGTTTAGTCCCAGAATGAGCCAGACCCCCCTCGACACGGTTCGATTGGTAAATTCAACCCAAAAAAAAGGTATGGAAAGAATTCAAATTTAAATGAAAAACATGAAAAGAACTGCCCCGTGTGCATTTGGCGGGCGCAAACTGCAGGAATCGAACAGAGCTGCCGAAAAGAAACTGGTGAAGCTGTAAAGAAACTCGGAAC
>CM039502.1:27065851-27375166 GCA_022432975.1 Begonia masoniana
TTTTTCAAATTTGTAATTTTTTCAAATTTGTAATTTTTTCAAATTTGTAATTTTTTTTCGAATTTGTAATTTTTTCAAATTTGTAATTTTTTCAAATTTGTAATTTTTTCAAATTTGTAATTTTTTTTCGAATTTGTAATTTTTTTTCGAATTTGTAATTTTTTTTCGAATTTGTAATTTTTTCAAATTTGTAATTTTTTCAAATTTGTAATTTTTTTTCGAATTTGTAATTTTTTTTCGAATTTGTAATTTTTTCAAATTTGTAATTTTTTTTCGAATTTGTAATTTTTTTTCGAATTTGTAATTTTTTTTCGAATTTGTAATTTTTTTTCGAATTTGTAATTTTTTCAAATTTGTAATTTTTTTTCGAATTTGTAATTTTTTTTCGAATTTGTAATTTTTTTTCGAATTTGTAATTTTTTTTCGAATTTGTAATTTTTTTTCGAATTTGTAATTTTTTCAAATTTGTAATTTTTTTTCGAATTTGTAATTTTTTCAAATTTGTAATTTTTTTTCGAATTTGTAATTTTTTTTCGAATTTGTAATTTTTTTTCGAATTTGTAATTTTTTCAAATTTGTAATTTTTTTTCGAATTTGTAATTTTTTCAAATTTGTAATTTTTTCAAATTTGTAATTTTTTTTCGAATTTGTAATTTTTTCAAATTTGTAATTTTTTCAAATTTGTAATTTTTTCAAATTTGTAATTTTTTTTCGAATTTGTAATTTTTTCAAATTTGTAATTTTTTTTCGAATTTGTAATTTTTTCAAATTTGTAATTTTTTCAAATTTGTAATTTTTTCAAATTTGTAATTTTTTTTCGAATTTGTAATTTTTTCAAATTTGTAATTTTTTTTCGAATTTGTAATTTTTTCAAATTTGTAATTTTTTCAAATTTGTAATTTTTTTTCGAATTTGTAATTTTTTCAAATTTGTAATTTTTTTTCGAATTTGTAATTTTTTTTCGAATTTGTAATTTTTTCAAATTTGTAATTTTTTTTCGAATTTGTAATTTTTTTCAAATTTTAATTTCTTTTTATATGTCAAAATATTTTTTATGATATTTCTGTGATATTTTTTTCTTGCATAGTCTCAAATAATTTTTTTATTAATACATTTAATTTTATACACCTTAACATAACTAATTATTAAATTAAGTGAGTAAATATCGTTGTCATATAATTATTAATACTTATTATAATTTTAAATTATTTTTTTAAAAAAACTTATATTATATTAATATAAGTTGAAAATATTTATATACATTCGGCCCGTTAAACTCGGCTCGTTAACACTTATTAGGCTCGTTGACCTAGCTCGACTCGTTTAACCATTTACTTGCGAGCCGGCTCGCGTTGAAATTTCATACTTGCTCATTAGGCTCGGTGAGTCAGACTACTTCTGACTCGGCTCGGCTAGCTCGTTTGTCTTCTCTGTAACACCCTAGAATTTTCCTCAAACATGAGTTGGCCTTGGATTTATTTGTGTTAGGAGGGCATAACAACGACCATTTATTATGATAAGCATTCGATTGAGAAAGAGGATGTTGGAGAAAAAACAGAGGATTAACGTAGTTGTCTTGTGGAATAGTTGTTTTAAATGAAATTGTTGTTTTAAATAAAAGAAAAAGAAAAATTTATAGAAGAAGAGTGAAAAGTAGTCTTCCACGTAGAGGTGATGGCGTGTGGTGGGGTAGATTTCATAATTTACCATAATTAAGTGGTGAAATTGGAATAAAGTGTAATGCCCCGAGTCCTGTGAACCCAGTTCGTTACACATAATCCGAACATAACTGAGAAACTTTGGACCAAATTTAAAACTTTGCTCGGAAGTCAAAAATTTGACATTTTTCTAAAGTCTCAAAACATTTAAAATCTTGCAGCGGAAATTCTTTTGAGCAAAACAGAATTAAGCAAAGCTACGAAACAATGTTTGAATAATCGGTTAAAATATTAAGAAATAATTCGGCCAGAAGAGATCAAGACTTAAGCGTGAAAACTTGAAAATCGTAAAAGTCAAACACATCTGCCGATAAGCAAAGTCAACGAAAAGGGGTAGAGCCAGAAACTGAAGGCTTACACCGATCACAAAACGACAAAACTTATTATACACTTCTACCGATGATGTAAGCCGGATGATTCACTCATCTAACTCACACCGATCACAAAATGACAAACTTATTATACACTTCTACCGATGACGTAAGCCGGATGATTCACTCCTCTAACTCACACCGATCACAAAACGACAAAAGCCTTCACTCACAAAATAAAAACACATCGCCCGATCACTAAACGACAAATTTAATGCCTACATCTTCCGATGGCTTTTACTGAAGACATCATCCGATGGCCTCTACTGAAGACATTCTTCCGATGACGTCAGTCGGATGATTCAATCCTCCAATCATCAGTCGGCTGACAAAACACCCAACTTCTACCGATAGACCAAAAGAGACTCTAATAAGGAGCAAACCCGACTGCTAAACCATTTTTGTACATTTTGCTGAAATCATTCTGATCAACACAAATCAACAATTCTTAAAAATACAGAATATAATGAATTTATTTATTTTGCAGGTAATGGACTCAATGAAGGCTTGGAGCGGAAGCCCAATTCACATGGCAATGATTAACCTCATCACTTAACCTCTTGGGATGCACGAGATGAAAAGAATCAGCTGGATTAGCAGAAGCGGGAATTTGTCTTCCCGGAGACAAATCTTGTAATTTATTTTATGTTGGTTTTCTTTAAACAAACATTAGTTTTATTTTATGTTGTGGCAAAAACCATTAGCCCTTAGAGTTGTATGGTGGGTAGCTAATTTGGGTTACAGTGAATCATCTTGATGTGGGAGGCCCAACCCATTAAAAGACAAAATTGAGAAGAAGCACACAAAGAACAATTGGTAGTGGACACAAGGATTGATGACGTGGCACAAGGAGGGCACTTGATGACATTTGTAAGGGAGGAAGCCTCACCATTGGATGAAGAAGCAAGGACAAGAGGTAGTGGTCACAAGGATTGATGATGTGGCACAAGGAGGATGCTTGATGATATTTGTAAGGGAGGAAGTCTCACCATTGGATGAAGTACAAGCACAAATAATCTTGGCCACCCATCATCACACTCATCCAACGGTTCACATTCAAACTTACAAAACCCTAGCTACCCTAGGATCTCTATTTAAGTATCACACTTGGCCATTGTATGGGTCTTTTGCCAAATTTAATACAATTGAGGTATTTCATTTAGACTAGTGTCTAGAGAAAGTCTTCTTCCAAGGGTTGGTGCCCAAGGTAAGGATCGGTTTGCTTAAACCGATTGGAGAGAACCTCCATTATTTACAAGATTGTGGTGGCTTGTAAATTCTTACCCTTCCCTCTTCCATACCTCCTTGAGGTTGGATCCATAAGAGGAAGGTAAAACCATACCCAAAGATCGGTTTTCTTCTCTTGGAAGAAACATTAGCCGAGAGGTCTTCCATACCTCTATCGGCCGGTTCAGGGCTTCAACATTTTTTCTTCCATTTTTTTACTGAATATTTTTAACACTTCATACGAACTTCATCTTCTACATCTTAGCTTCATTTTCTCTGAAGAAATCGTTTCCATTTGAACATTTTAATGCTTCCGTTTCTGCTTATATATTTTATTGCTCTCGGGTTAGCCGACCGGTGAGCAACCCTTACTATTTGGGTGATAACTCGCTCATTTTCAGGTCGTTACCCATCATTTTGGTATCAGAGAATAGCTAACATCAGTGGGAACATTTTGGTACCTTTTATTTGTGCTCTTATTTACAAATGTTTAGCTGCATTGTTCGTTGAAGTTAAGTTACATTCTGCTGTTAACAAAATCAGTTTTCCAGATTTGTGCATTTTCGGGTTTAGCCACTTTAGGTAGCGAATTTCTTTTTATTTTTTGCATTTCTTTGCTTAATATTGTTCTATTATTATTGTCTAACATTTCATGAGAGTCGTTTAAGTGCAATAACATTGTTTCCATTTCGTTTACTTGCTGTACATTTCATTTCTATACAAAAAAACTGTTCAATAAAATCTGCTTTGAGTATTGAACTTGCTCTTGATATTTAGTTGTTGTTTTTGGTTTATTGCTCATACTTTATTCACCTATTGTTGATATTAGCATGCTTGGATGATATTCTGAATGTTTTGGGGAATAAATCGCTTATAAAGTCACTACATTTAATTTGATGTTTGAAGAAGTTTATAAGGTGTTTGTTGAAATGACATAACTAAGTAGCATGCAAGAACCCTAAATTTTTTTTTACAAGTTGTTATTTTTATGCCATGAATCTGTCATATTAATGTTTAATGGGGATTAAAGTGGCCTAACATGCAATAAATGAACTTGAGCTTTAAAAGTGTTGGTAATTGAATATTGCAACGGTTACTAAAAGCTGTATTTTTTTTAATTAGTATAAATTGATTGATATTTAAGGGTTCCGTTTCACTAAGTAGTTGATAGCTTTAATTAACCAACTTGGCATAACATTGATCACTAAAGTTTTGTGGACTAAATAGAACATTAAATCACTAAACTTGCAAGTAAAAATGTTATGAAACTTTTCATGCAAATCGGTTAAAAATAACAAGAAAACTGTTTTTTTTAACACATCAACTAGTTTGGAAAGTGTTTGAGAAAATGCCACACCTAATTTTATCACCCAATTGCCTAGTCTTTAAAATGTTTTCTTCTAGTTTAATTTTCTAATTGTAGGTTGTTTAGTTGTTTTTTTTTAGTAAAGTCAAAAAAAAAAAAAGAGAAAGGAAGAAACCATATCCTAAAACTTAGATTAAGTGTTAACTTTTCCTTTATTCCAAAAAATTAGAATCACACTTAACTTAACTACATTTCCTAAAATTTAGGGTACGATGCAAACAAGAAGTGGAGCTTTAAGGGAACAAAATAGGGGGAAGGAAACCCCAAACCCACATCCCATGGCTCTTACCCAACCGGAGGGTGAGTCGAGTATGCAAGGACAAATTAATGGGATAAATGAAGCCCTTATTACCCTAAGCCAACAAATTCAAAACATGAATTTGAGATTCGAGGAATCAATGAAGAACAACAGTCGAAGGGAATCCTCCCATAACTTCCCCACGACAACGACGAGACCTTGAATCCCCTCGAACGAGAAGATACGAAGGATCTCCTCCAAGGAGAAGATACGAAGAATCTTTTCGAAGGAGAAGTTATAATGAATCCCCGAGACTACGGAGGGATGAAGCATCTCCCCAAGAGAAAAGAAAAGTGGAATCCCCTATACGAAGGAGGGATGAAGAAAGGAGGAGATACGAAAATTCCCCTCAACGGAGGAGGAACGACGAAACCCCACGAGAGAGAAGAAGAGACCAACCGAGGAGACAATACCGAACTCGTGAATCATTGGATGATATTGATTGGGGTGACGAGGAAGATGATGACTATACCCCTATAAGGCGAAGAGATAATGACGAGCTAAAGAACGCCAAAATCACAATTCCCCCATTTAATGGAGCAAGCGATGGGAGCACATTCCTCGATTGGGCTGATAAAGTCGAGAGAGTATTTGATTACTACGACTATTTGGAGAGATCGAAAGTAAAGCTCGTATCGGCTGAATTGACGGGTTACGCTGCCCTTTGGTGGGCCAACCTAAAGAACCAAAGAGCACAAACAAGAGACGAACCAATCGCAACATGGCGAACTATGAAGGCACACATGGAAAGAAGATTTGTGCCAAGCCATTACCGTCAAGAAATCTTCCTACAAATGCAAAATCTCCGACAAGGAAGTCAAACCGTGGATGAATACCTCATGGAGTTTGAAACTCTAAAGATCCGAGGAGGTATGGATGAACCCGAAGATCACATAATTGCCCGATTCATACGTGGACTTAACCATGAAATTGGAGATCTAGTCGAAATACAAGCCTTAGATTCTATGGAAAGAGTTGCACAAATGGCTCAAACCATCGAGAGGCAACTAAAGAGGAAGAAGAAAGCTATTTTTCCCATTAAATTCACTCCTCAAACCTCCAAAAACCATGAGTTTACTACAAAGACCGAAGACAAGAAGTCATTTAATCGTAATTGGCCTCCAAGAGACTCTATTAGTAAACCTAATGTGAATAATATCAACAATCCAAAACCCCGCGACATGAAATGTTTCAAGTGTCTTGGAACGGGTCACTTTCAAGCTCATTGCCCGAACTTACGTACTATGGTAATTCGAGATGGCATCATGGAGGAATTGGAAAGTGAGGTTGATGACGGAGAAGTCGAAAAGAGTGAAGTCAATGAAGTAGAAGTAGTAGAGAGTGAAGACGATGAGATGATTCATGCGCCTGAGGGAACTCTATTAATGGTTGTTCAACGAACCCTTATATCAAAGAACACTAGAAAAGCATGTCAACGAGAAAACTTATTTCACACCCGATGCATGATCAAAGATAAATTGTGTTCTGTGATAATCGACGGAGGAAGCTGTGCAAATGTGGCTTCACAAGATTTGGTAGGAAAGTTATCATTGGAGACTAATGCTCATCCCCATTCATACAAGTTAAGATGGCTCAATGATAAAGATGATGTCAAAGTTACTAAACGTGTAGCCATAAATTTCAACATTGGAAATTATAAAGATTCCGTTATATGTGACGTAGTGCCCATGAGTGTAAGTCACCTAATATTAGGACGACCATGGCAATACGATCGAAGGGCCATACATGATGGAGTCTCAAACTACTATTCACTCAAGTTTTGTGGAAGGAACATTACGTTAGTACCTTTGACTCCGGAACAAGTTGCTAAAGATAATGCTACAAGGAAAAAGGGAAAATCAAATCTTTTAATGACTAAAGACCAAATAAGAAACACCTTGCTAGAGGAAGAACCTTCAAGTGATAATGAATATGAAGAGAACGAGGATGATGCATCCGATGAAGAATCCTTAAGTGAGGATGAGAATGAAGAGATCAAAGAGAGAAAGTTCTATTTTGCAAACAATCCACTATTTGAGTGGAATGATCAAAAAGATGGAGGAGTTGAATTCAACCTTATTGAAAATTTTGAGGATCAACACCAACTAGAAGAAGAACCCTTTCCATTGATGAAACCAAACATTCACAAAATTATTAACAAACCTATAGATTTTGAAGGTTTATTACTCAAGGATCCATATTATGATGAAACCTCAATACCACATCATTTAGAATCCTTAAGAGTAACCTTAACTTTGGGAAGTTCGGAGTATAAGTTGGGAAATGTCAAAATTTGTGATACTTATACACAATTTATCTTACCTGAGCCGAAGAAGAGTCGACACATATTTAAGGCAATCTTGGAATGTTTTGCTCAAAATCATTATTGGTGGCTTAACGGATTACAACTTCTCATTATTATGCTCAATGACTCACTATTTTTCTTGATAGCGAGCTATTTAATGAGTCAAACCCAATAGTTGTGGACATTTCTTGGTGGATAAGAATCATAAGCAACCACCTAGAAGATTCAACTTTGATAATGGTATACCAATATCTTTTAATAGATATTTGGAGATGAACATCGTGGTGACCCAAGAAAGGGATTTGAGGACAAATCCTAAATTAGTTGGGGAGGATGATGTGCCAATAGGCCCAAAAGCCCAATCCAAGACTAAGGCCCAATCCATATCCAAAGCTCATACTAATTATTACTTGCTTACTAATGACTTTATTTCTTTTGCAGGTAATGGACTCAATGAAGGCTTGGAGCGGAAGCCCAATTCACATGGCAATGATCAACCTCATCACTTAACCTCTTGGGATGCACGAGATGAAAAGAATCAGCTGGATTAGCAGAAGCGGGAATTTGTCTTCCCGGAGACAAATCTTGTAATTTATTTTATGTTGGTTTTCTTTAAACAAACATTAGTTTTATTTTATGTTGTGGCAAAAACCATTAGCCCTTAGAGTTGTATGGTGGGTAGCTAATTTGGGTTAAAGTGAATCATCTTGATGTGGGAGGCCCAACCCATTAGAAGACAAAATTGAGAAGAAACACACAAAGAACAATTGGTAGTGGACACAAGGATTGATGACGTGGCACAAGGAGGGCACTTGATGACATTTGTAAGGAGGCCATATTAGGGAGGAAGCCTCACCATTGGATGAAGAAGCAAGGACAAGAGGTAGTGGTCACAAGGATTAATGATGTGGCACAAGGAGGATGCTTGATGATATTTGTAAGGGAGGAAGCCTCACCATTGGATGAAGTACAAGCACAAATAATCTTGGCCACCCATCATCACACTCATCCAACGGTTCACATTCAAACTTACAAAACCCTAGCTACCCTAGGATCTCTATTTAAGCATCACATTTGGCCATTGTATGGGTCTTTTGCCAAATTTAATACAATTGAGGTATTTCATTTAGACTAGTGTCTAGAGAAAGTCTTCTTCCAAGGGTTGGTGCCATTGGAAATCCCACCAAGGGTTGGTGCCCAAGGTAAGGATCGGTTTGCTTAAACCGATTGGAGAGAACCTCCATTATTTACAAGCTTGTGGTGGCTTGTAAATTCTTACCCTTCCCTCTTCCCCACCTCCTTGAGGTTGGATCCATAAGAGGAAGGTAAAACCATACCCAAAGATCGGTTTTCTTCTCTTGGAAGAAACATTAGCCGAGAGGTCTTCCATACCTCTATCGGCCGGTTCAGGGCTTCAACATTTTTTCTTCCATTTTTTTTACTGAATATTTTTAACACTTCATACGAACTTCATCTTCTACATCTTAGCTTCATTTTCTCTGAAGAAATCGTTTCCATTTGAACATTTTAATGCTTCCGTTTCTGCTTATATATTTTATTGCTCTCGGGTTAGCCGACCGGTGAGCAACCCTTACTATTTGGGTGATAACTCGCTCATTTTCAGGTCGTTACCCATCAGAATAGCAAGCTACAATCGAAATCAAATCATATTTCTAAATCCAGAAAAGAAGTTCACAGAAGCGTTAAAAGCTGTATCAAACTTCTACTATCATTTAAAATTCTCAGAACATTTCATCAGAATACCTAGCCACTGAAAACTCTCATTCAGACAAAAGTTAATGTGATGACCCAAATGTGAACGTATGGGGACGACTGCGTGGCAAACCTCGGGTTGTGGGGCAAACCTCGGGACCTAAGCCGAGTGTAGGCGAATCCCGGACTCGAGAATAGGCAAATCTCGGGTCGTAAAGAGGGGGTCGTCACAATACCACATCGCTTGGGGAAGTATGTGAAAATGAAACATATGTAAGAGATCCCTCCCAAGATAGTAAGACGCGTTTTGGAGCACGATTGACAACGGATCCCATAAGAACTTCGAAGTTAAAAGTGCTTCGGTGAGAGCAATTCCAGGTTGGGTGACCTTCCGGGAAGTTCTCGCCAAACAAAGCCGTGAGGGGAGGATATTGGGCTGCGGCCCAATCCCCAGAGCGGAAAATATCTTGCTGGAAAAAGGGGTCGTTACAAATGATATCAGAGCCTGTACCCAACCGGAAATGTGGCCAACGAGGACGTTGGGCCCCCGTGGGGGGTGATTGTGATGACCCAAATGTGAACGTATGGGGACGACTGTGAGGCAAATCTCAGGTTGTGGGGTAAACCTCGGGACCTAAGCCGAGTGTAGGCGAATCCCGGACTCAAGTATAGGCGAATCCCGGGTCGTAAAGAGGGGGTCGTCACAATACCACATCGCTTGGGGAAGTATGTGGAAATGAAACATATGTAAGAGATCCCTCCCAAGATAGTAAAACGCGTTTTGGAGCACGATTGACAACGGATCCCATAAGAACTCCGAAGTTAAAAGTGCTTCTGTGAGAGCAATTCCAGGTTGGGTGACCTTCCGGGAAGTTCTCGCCAAACAAAGCCGTGAGGGGAGCATATTGGGCTGCGGCCCAATCCCCAGAGCGGACAATATCTTGCTGGAAAAAGGGGTCGTTACAGTTAAACCGCCTCATCAGAGCACCTAACCGTAGCATAGAAGTGCTCCTCCAACTTCACCTATTCCTTAGTAAACTCAGGGAATTCACCTGTTGAATGCTCAGCACCTACATCACAAAATTCATCTATTAGCCTAATGCTAAGTAAGTAAAGTAGTAATGAATGAAATGCTGAATATAAATTCCTAAACATGCAAATTTCTACTTTCTCATCTTAGTTGCATATGCATTCGTTTCTGATCTGATCCCCCTGTGAAATTGGGAGTTGGATCACTTCTCCCAAAGTCATACGTCCTCTCTCTCGATTAGGAGGCGGACTAGTTCCCTTAACAAACTGTTCAGATCCCCCTGTGAAATTGGGGTTTGGATCATTTACCCAAAGTCATACATCCTATCTCTGGATTAAGGGGCGGATTAGTTCCCTTAAAAACTGTTTCAGTCTGTTCATTCATTACCATGCCATTTCATGTAAATTCATTTTCGTATACTTTCAAAATATGATGCATGACATACAAACACAATCAAACATACACAATTCTACTGTTTTGTGATGTAGGCCCGAAGGCACAAGCATACTTCACTTACCTAGCTCTCCTAGAAATGCTCAATTTCAAACTACTTCAGAAGTTTTGTTCACCTAAGTCATAAACAGAATATTAATCAGATTCCTTCTAAGCCTCATTCTAATCTATCCAGAAATCTAGGGAAACTAGTTTGGAAGTTTAATTCATAGCAAATTCTTGATTTACCACAAAACTCGGACTAACTTACCCATACAGCATTCACAAAACTCACATTTATACTCTCTCCAATCATCGATAGCTACCAGTACAAAAAGATATCAAAATAGGGCTCACCTAGTTCGGAGAAGATTTGAGTAGAAGAATCACCTAGAGAGCTCTGCTGCTTGAGCTGAAGTCCGAAAGAGAGAAAATAGGAAATAGTGGCGGCTACAGTGCATTAAACCCAAACTTCTTTCCTTAAATACGTTATCCACTTTTAAATTTCTAATTACTCTTATGCCCTTGCCAAGTCATCCACTAACCCTACTTTTATTATTGCCATTTAAAGTGTACAATTAATTAAAAGAATAGATAATTAATTCGATAGAACCGGGTGTTACAATCTAAAGAATTTTCTCCTCAAAATTCAGTACCTGAATAATTCCAGATGTTGGTCCATCATGTCTTGCTGGCGTTCCCAGGTTGTCTCCTCTATGTTCTAGTTGTGCCAAAAGACTTTCACTAGTGAAACCTCTTTGTTGCGTAATACCTTCACTGCAAAGTCTAAGATTCTTACTGGTTTCTCTTCGTAAGTAAGAGTAGGTTGAATTTCAATGTTCTACTGTTCCACAATTTGATATGGATCCCTTATGCACTTTTTTAACATAGAGACATGGAACACACTGTGTATCCCCTCCATAGAAGCCGGTAGCTGCAATTGATAGGCTGCTCTCGTAACTCTCTTCAGAATAGTGAATGGTCTAATAAATCTGGGGTTCAACTTGCATCTCTTCCCGAATCTCACAACTTCTTTAAATGGTGATGTAACACCCGAAATAACGACCAGGTGATTTCCTTAACCGTTTTAACAGTTGTGTTTAGTTAATTTTTCCCGGTTTATAATATTATGCCGAGCTTAATTAATTACATGTGGATTTAAACTAGGTTAGGGTGGCAAAGTTGTAATAATGGAGGTTTGAGACCGGTATTTAAAGAAAATGGAAAGGGTTCAAACTTCATTTAAACCACTGTAGCCGACATCTTCTACTCTCGGCGATTTCTTTTCTCCCGAGCTCTCGCTCTCTGTTACCAGTAATCCTTCTCGTCGACGCCCGGCTTCAGGCCTGCATTCCCTACGAATCCATGCCCAAGGTATGAAATAGGAAAGGTAGTTATCTGTTAGTTATTAAGCTCTGTTTTCAGCCCAGTATTGGAGTTTCGGATTCTTTAATGGCCGAATAATAATAAGGATATTTTAGAATCTGAGAGTGGTAATGTCATTCCGAATCAATTTTGGACATTTAAAATAACCAACCCTGAGTAATTGATAGTCGGGTCTGCCTATTTCGGTTTTTGGATTCAGACTGCACAGAGTATTAGACTAAGAATTCAGGAATGACTTTAGCTATTAAATCTTAGGTTGACTTGAGATTTAGAACTACTAGGATTTTGTTTTAACTACTGCAATGTGAATGTTTTAGGTGAGAAAGTCTGAAGAAAAGGAGCTCAAGTTGCTAAGGAAAAACAGATAAGTGAATGTACAAGTTTCTTGGTCATTAGGACCCTACATCAAAGGATGCTAGGTAGAAGCTCATACGATGATTTGTAGTTCCCTTATGTTACTGTCTAACATTATGTTGATGATTAGCTCAATGGTAAGGTCTCATATTGGATAGTGCTCTATTCTGTAGCTTGATGATTTAAGAATTTCCATGAACATGCATCATGACTATTTTATGCATATGAAAATGTTTTAAGAGCATGGTTTTCTCATGAACAAAGTAAGAAGATAAAACTTATGCAACGTGGACTAAGTGAGGGTTGGGGCGGTTCGGCGTATGTAGTCCAAAAGAGGGACATATGAATACGACCCCAGTAGGGACCAAGATCAAACTCTGTAACACCCGAGAATTTTTCCTCAATGGATTTTAGAATTTATCTAAAGAATTGGAGAAAAATTATAAAAAGAAGGAAAAATAATAAAAAAGGTAAATAATTAAAAGTAAATAAATTTGGTTAACTAAAAGGTTTATTAATTGGAGAACTTAAGACGGTACGGGATGAGCGTAAATTTACGAAAAGTTAGACTTAAGAACGAGATTTAACGAAATTCGAAATGGTCGAAAACACGGGAGGGCAAAACGGTAATGATGCTTATTAATGTTTTAATAGGAATTATGACTTGAGATTTAGAACTACTAGGATTTTGTTTTAACTACTGCAATGTGAATGTTTTAGGTGAGAAAGTCTGAAGAAAAGGAGCTCAAGTTGCTAAGGAAAAACAGATAAGTGAATGTACAAGTTTCTTGGTCATTAGGACCCTACATCAAAGGATGCTAGGTAGAAGCTCATACGATGATTTGTAGTTCTCTTATGTTACTGTCTAACATTATGTTGATGATTAGCTCAATGGTAAGGTCTCATATTGGATAGTGCTCTATTCTGTAGCTTGATGATTTAAGAATTTCCATGAACATGCATCATGACTATTTTATGCATATGAAAATGTTTTAAGAGCATGGTTTTCTCATGAACAAAGTAAGAAGATAAAACTTATGCAACGTGGACTAAGTGAGGGTTGGGGGCGGTTCGGCGTATGTCACAGTCCAAAAGAGGGACATATGAATACGACCCAGCAGTAGGGACCAAGATCAAACTCTGTAACACCCGAGAATTTTTCCTCAATGGATTTTAGAATTTATCTAAAGAATTGGAGAAAATTATAAAAAGAAGGAAAAATAATAAAAAGGTAAAATAATTAAAAGTAAATAAATTTGGTTAAACTAAAAGGTTTATTAATTGGAGAACTTAAGACGGGTACGGGATGAGCGTAAATTTACGAAAAGTTAGACTTTAAGAACGAGATTTAACGAAATTCGAAATGGTCGAAAACACGGGAGGGCAAAACGGTAATGATGCTTATTAATGTTTTAATAGGAATTATTATTATTATTATTATTATTATTATTATTAAATAATAAAATAAAACAACAGAATGGCTTTGCCATTCTGTTGTTCTCGTTCGTGCCCGACACCGAGATGAAGCAGGGGAGAGACGAGGCACCGGCGACGATCGGCGGAGCAATCACCGCCGACTTTCGATGTTTTCCGGTCAGACGACGGCGACGAGAAGACTCCGGCCCTTCTCCGCGCACGAATTGAACGGTAAGTCCCCTTTTGTGCCCTGTTTTGGTTCGGTCGTGGCCGAGGGTGAGGAGCGACTTTGAACTCCGATCGCCGGCCGAAATGGGCTGCTTTCAGCGTGGGTTTTCCAACCCTTGGACCGGCTTCCATCGCCATGACTGTGAAGAGCCCGAATTGAGTGAAAAATCAGAGACCCGATTTGGGGATTTCGGGTTTTAGTGTGTGTAGCTCGGAATTTTGATTAGTTTAGGCTAATTGGTTGTGAGGGTGATGGATTGGTGAGGAAATTGATGGGAATTGATGAAAAACTGAAAAGCGGAAAATTTCCGGCTTAGGGCAGTTCGGGTTTTGCCATTTTTGACCAGGCTACGTTCGTTTGTTTTAAAATTATTTTTGGCAGGATAAAATAGGTTATTAGAGGAGTACATGGCCGCTGGAATCGTTCGATTCCGATAATCGACGCAAAAGTTACACGCGTTTGAAGTTCGGGTCAGTTTTTACCGAACCCAAATTGGTGGCCCATTTAGTTAGGATTTAGTTGGATTAGGCTAGAAATAATAGTTTGAGAGTAAGTTGGTGTATGTAGGCTTAATTTTAAAGAAGTTTGAATAGTTGTAGTTAGAGTTAGTTTAAATATTCTTTAGAAGTAAATAGTGATGCTTAAGTGAATTTTGTGAATGTGATAGGTTACCGAGTGGGGAAATGTACATAACCAAAGCGAGTAAGTGCGGTGCCCGAGTTCAGGTAAGTAGTGGTTGCGTGTTTGTTGCCTTCGGGCCTACACCATAGAACAGTAGGGATTGTTTGTTTGATTGCTATGTTTAAATTTGTGTCATGCATCGTGTGTCATGCATCATTGTTTTCTAAACTACGAAACCACGTGTTTTACATGTTTGAGGGGTGAGGATGAAATAAAAGATAAGAATTGATTGCAACGTGGTCTCGGAGTAGAATAGCTTTGTCGGGCTAGTGGCTCGTTGAGCACCCCGCGAGGGATTCTATTCGAGATGCTATGCTAATGTACGTAATGTGTCGTGAGTATGAATGCCTCGACCTGTTCGTGCTTGAAGGCACAATGAGGATTCTACGATCGATTGGGGGAGATTTTGTTGGCCGTCCTGGACTGTGTTGGGACATGTGCCTCTGGTCTAGCTCTGTGGATCAAGGTGTGGCCGTCCTGGACTGTGTGGGGGCGTGTGCCTACTTGATTCACCTGAAAGTGAAAGATAAATGCAACCGAAATGAAAAGAAACAACAGAGTGTATAGAAACTGCATGTTAGGGTTGAGTCGAGCATTTAGTGCTGTTGTTGTGCATTATTTCCCTACTTGCTAAGCATTAGGCTTATGTTTTGTGTTCTATGGTGTAGGTGACGAGTTTTACTTTGGTGAGGTGGATGAGACAGCACAGGACTAGACAGCAGTTGGTGATGCATGCGGTATGCCGGTGCGGGCTATTGTCGGGGCGCCTCGACCATGGTCGTCGGGAATGTGGGCTTTATGATTTAGTAGTTTATTGTAAATGTTTGTTTGTAGAAATGATGGGAATGTGTAGCTTTCTTTTAGTTGATGTTTTGAGAGTTATGGGATAGTTTTTGGTAATTATTGTATATAGTCATAGTTAAGGGTGATGTGTCGCCCTATACTGTGAACTTTCTTCACTTAGGGATGTTAGTATTATAGTTTCTCTTTATTACTCTTTGGAGATTTCATATACTAGAAAGTTGAGTAGATAGTTGAGTAGAGTATTCTGGATCTGGTTGGGATTGGATTTTATGCAGGTACCTAGCATTTTGGAGGCGCCATTTTCAGGCGTTACTTTGTCGAAATTTTCGGGAAGGACGCCGTGGTGCTTAAAGGTTAGGATTAAGAGAAATTAGTGAGTCTAGACAGTTAGGTATAACATAACAGAGTTTTGAGAGACTTAGATTTAATTTAAATTATGTTTTAACGTGGGATTGGTTAGCAAAGTAGCGCACCGAGCCAGGGTAGGTTCGGGGGCGTTACAAACTCACTGTCGAACCCCTTTACCGACACAAATCCTCTCTTAATCCACACAACTTAAATGAAGAATATGAACAATGATTATGAATGATGAATATGTTTCCTCACCGGATGATGTAGTATGTTTCCTCACCGGATGATGTAGTATGTTTCCTCACCGGATGATGTAGTATGTTTCCTCACCGGATGATGTAGTATGTTTCCTCACCGGATGATGTAGTATGTTTCCTCACCGGATGATGTAGTATGTTTCCTCACCGGATGATGTAGTATGTTTCCTCACCGGATGATGTAGTATGTTTCCTCACCGGATGATGTAGTATGTTTCCTCACCGGATGATGTAGTATGTTTCCTCACCGGATGATGTAGTATGTTTCCTCACCGGATGATGTAGTATGTTTCCTCACCGGATGATGTAGTATGTTTCCTCACCGGATGATGTAGTATGTTTCCTCACCGGATGATGTAGTATGTTTCCTCACCGGATGATGTAGTATGTTTCCTCACCGGATGATGTAGTATGTTTCCTCACCGGATGATGTAGTATGTTTCCTCACCGGATGATGTAGTATGTTTCCTCACCGGATGATGTAGTATGTTTCCTCACCGGATGATGTAGTATGTTTCCTCACCGGATGATGTAGTATGTTTCCTCACCGGATGATGTAGTATGTTTCCTCACCGGATGATGTAGTATGTTTCCTCACCGGATGATGTAGTATGTTTCCTCACCGGATGATGTAGTATGTTTCCTCACCGGATGATGTAGTATGTTTCCTCACCGGATGATGTAGTATGTTTCCTCACCGGATGATGTAGTATGTTTCCTCACCGGATGATGTAGTATGTTTCCTCACCGGATGATGTAGTATGTTTCCTCACCGGATGATGTAGTATGTTTCCTCACCGGATGATGTAGTATGTTTCCTCACCGGATGATGTAGTATGTTTCCTCACCGGATGATGTAGTATGTTTCCTCACCGGATGATGTAGTATGTTTCCTCACCGGATGATGTAGTATGTTTCCTCACCGGATGATGTAGTATGTTTCCTCACCGGATGATGTAGTATGTTTCCTCACCGGATGATGTAGTTGTCGAAAATTTAGGGAAGAAGGACGGTGGTGCCTTAAAGGTTAGGATTAAGAGAAATTAGTGAGTCTAGACAGTTAGGTATAACATAACAGAGTTTTGAGAGACTTAGATTTAATTTAAATTATGTTTTAACGTGGGATTGGTTAGCAAAGTAGCGCACCGAGCCAGGGTAGGTTCGGGGGCGTTACAAACTCACTGTCGAACCCCTTTACCGACACAAATCCTCTCTTAATCCACACAACTTAAATGAAGAATATGAACAATGATTATGAATGATGAATATGATCCATGACTATGATAGATGATTACGAGCAAAGATATGAACAACAAAAGACTCATGAACATGTGTTTTCCGAAATATGCATCATGCATCCGTGTAGTGTCACCGGATGATGTAGTATGTTTAGTCACCGGATGATGGGAATGTAGTTGTCGTTTAGTCACCGGATGATGAAAACGTGGTTTTGTCGTCTAGTGACCGACAGATCAAGTGTATTTAGGTTACCGGATGATTTAAATGTCATTTTGTCGTCTAGTGACCGGTAATGTAGAGCATTTCACTTACCGGATGATGTGAGAAATTTCTTATCGCCTAGTGCCCGAGGAATGTTTTTAATTAGTCACGCGAGGCGCACATGACCACAGGTCGATGTAGTGTAATTAAGAACATCTAGTGGAGAATGTTCGAGACCGGGCGATGTCTTTAATTAGACACGTGTAATGCCCATGCCCGCCGATGGATGTTTTCTACTGGGCGTCTACAACTGAGTCACGTAGGGTGCACGTGACAAATCGGATGATATTACTTCGTCACCCGATGCATGCAAACCCATGCAAACCCCAACTGAATAACGTCGAGTAGTCTAGGGCATTTCTTCCCTGCCCGATTAAGTCACTGATCAAATGACCAATTTTAGCCGCTCGACTCTGTGTAAGATTATGAGTAAGTGACGACTCCCTGTCTGGGTCTTTACAATTATGGTATCAGAGCAAAAACCGGGTTCTAAAACCGATTCTACAGACTGCCTTCCAGCACTGACTGTCACATGAGCACACTCCAGCAACTGTAAGTATTTATGATTCTAGTAATGTCGTTAAGTTAAGATGTGTTTATGACTAATTGTTTAGGAATCCCAAGATGGTGAGAGGTCAACAGAGAGATGATAACGTGGATAGTCACACTATTGCTCAACTAACTGAGTTAGTAATTCGCCAATCCCGCCAAGTTGAGCAACTCATGACCGCCAGGGAAGAACAAGGGAATTAGAGTACGAATATTGCCCGAGAATATGGGGATGAGCGTTTTCACCGACTTCGACCCCCGACTTTCAATGGTCAAGTTTCAGATCCTATTTTTGCTGAAGAATGGATTTGAAAGATGGAGGACATGTTCAAATATGCAAAGGTGGACGAGGGAGATAAGGTCACATGTGCCGTCTATCATTTGAAACTGGTTGCGAGGCATTGGTGGGACTCGATCCAGGGCACGACTGACTGCAGGAGCTATGACCTGGGGAAGGTTCAAGACTGCCTTCTTTGACAAATATTTTAATCGAACTGTTCGGGCCAGTAAGAAAAAGGAGTTCATGAATCTACGACAGACTGGTTCAGTAACGGATTACATATGCAGATTTGAGACCTTGTCTCGGTTTGCATCCCGTCTGGTAGAGGATGAGGAGGATAAGATCTATCAGTTTGTTCAAGGACTGAAGCCAAGCTTGTATATGAAAGTGAAAACTACTGGTATCTACAATGTGCCGTATACCGAAGTCACAGCTAAGGCCTTGGAAATGGAGGAGGCTGAAATAACAGTGTATGAGCAGCGTGATCAGTCAAAGAAGACTACCAAGGATATTCAACAGCCACCACGACAAAACAAGGGCTGGCAGCCACAGCAGAACAGGGGACCACAGCAGCTGAAAGGTGTGAAGAGGCCTTACAACCAGAATGATGACCAAGGAAAAGGAAAGAGGCCTCTGGCACCCTTATGCCCCACCTGCCAGAAGAACCACCCTGACGAATGCAAGTTGCGTTCTAGCCGCTGTTTCAGATGTGATAAGGTTGGACATATAGTCAGAGACTGCCCCATGCCGCCAGATCCGAACCGTGCAAGGGTAGCACCTAGAGTCAATGCTATGATGGAAGATGAGGAAGCCGAGCAGCATACAGTCATAACAGGTACCATTATGATCTGTAGTTTTGCTGCTTACACACTTATAAATACAGGAGCCACACACTCGTTTATATCAACCTTGTTTGTATACAATCACAACTTAGAACTTTCACCAGCCGAAAGGTCATATGATGTTATGTTACCATCAGGGAAGTCCCTACGTTCTGAACAGATTGTTAAAGGTGATGTTGTGTCCTTAGGAGGTAAGAAACTATATGTAGAGCTGATTGTAATTGACATGAAAGGGTATGAGGTGATATTAGGAATGGATTGGTTATTCAGGCATTATGCCACAATAAGTTGTAGATCTGGGATGGTTGATTTTTGAACCCCAAATGGTGATCATTATTTCTTCCAAGCTATTCCTAAGATAAGTAAAATCCCGATTATATCCTCCTTAGAGATTCATCGATTATTGAAAAATGGATGTGAGAGTTACCTGGCTAGTATAATGGATGTTCGGATGAAGGATAGAGTAGAATTACAGGATATTCCCATAGTCTGAGAGTTCCCTGAGACATTTTTGGATGATTTGCCTGGTTTGCCAACTGATAGGGAAATAGAGTTTGTAATAAATACGTACCCCGAGGCATTACCGGTGTCTAAGAATCCATACCGCATGGCGCCTGTTGAGTTGAAGGAATTAAAAGTCCAACTGCAGGAATTAGTAGACAAGGGATTTTTATGCCCTAGCAGTTCTTAGAATGTGTATAGATTACAGGGAATTGAACAAATTGACAATTAAGAATAAGTACCCATTGCCCCGAATTGATGACTTGTTTGACCAATTACAAGGAGCTAAAGTGTTTTCAAAGATTGACTTGCGTTCAGGGTATTACCAACTGAAGGTTAAGGAGAGTGATATACCTAAGACTACCTTCAGGACCCGTTATGGACATTATGAATTCCTTGTAATGTCATTTGGACTGACTAATGCACCAGCAGCCTTTATAGACCTGATGAATCGAGTGTTTCGTGATTGCTTGGACAAGTTTATAATTGTATTCATAGATGATATCTTAATTTATTCACGGACTAAAGCTGATCACGAGGAACATTTAAGGATAGTTCCGACAACCCTGAAACAGCAGCAACTCTATGCAAAGTTGTCAAAGTGTGAATTCTGGCTAGATAAAGTCAACTTCTTAGGTCATGTTGTTTCTGTCGATGGCATGTCAGTAGATCCAACTAAAATTCAGGCTGTTAAGGATTGGCCACAGCCAAGGAATGCCAGTGAAGTCCGTAATTTTCTTGGTTTGACATGGTATTACAGGAAGTTTATTAAAGGATTCTCCATGATAGCCAAGCCTTTGACGAATCTGACAAAGAAGGACAATAGGTATTCTTGGACCGAAGCTTGTGAGGATAGCTTCCAAACATTGAAATTGAGGTTAACAACAGCCCCTGTATTGACTCTTCCAACCGAAGAAGGAAAGTTTAGCGTATACTGTGATGCATCTAAAGTTGGTTTGGGCTGTGTTTTGATGCAAAAGGGTAAAGTTGTAGCGTATGCCTCTAGGCAGCTAAAGAGTTATGAACAGAACTATCCCACCCATGATTTAGAATTAGCCGCCGTTGTTTTTGCCTTTAAGATGTGGAGACACTATTTATATGGACAACAGTGTGAGGTGTTTTCTGACCATAAAAGTCTGAAGTACCTCTTTACACAAAAGAAATTGAACATAAGACAGAGACTGTGACACCCCTAACACTGTACCCTTATTTACCGTACAAATTTTTCATTTTATCCTTTATTCTTAGCGTCTATGCGGAAACGATTTGAAAATAATTTAAAATCAATTTAATAAAACGTTTAAAACAAATAAAAACAATTAATTAAACCAATACGTACACAAACACTCGATACTCATACGTCTTCCGAAATACCACCTCAAAACCGACTCGAACGCCACTATAACAAATTACATTTTCATGAAAATAAACTGCATGGTTTCGTTTAAAAGTGTGACATATCCTCCTGTTTACAAAATCACCAAGCAGTTCATAAAAATCCAAATAAAAATCTCAACAAACGTTTTATAAAACAAATCTATCAAAACATCAAAACCTACTTTATCCACTAACCCGAACCAAACCATCTAAACATCAATCTATCAACTAAACAGAGTCCAAACATCCTAATATGTTCTATCTATACATTTTCTACTCAGAACATCTCAATCAATTTATAAAACAGGTTTTCAATACATTTAAAACCTCAAGAGTAAACCTATCATCTACCAGTACCAAACATCCTATAATTTCTATACATCCAACAGCCCAAAATGTCCAAAAACCCTCAAAATCTATACATCTTTCATCCAGACAATTCCCAAAACTATCAAAATACCTAACCGCCCATTTGATCTTACACCACATAGTTTCTAATTCCTCTAGTCGTGATCTATTTCACGTTAGCTATTCCCAAAATCATTGGCTCCAACTTCATTACATACAGGTTGGCCCTTTAAAATTCCTAATTCAATCTTATTCCTAATGTACTTGATAACTCACCAATCCCTTGATTCGCAAGACTTCACTTTCGGGCTTAACTCCAAATCTAAATCCTTTATTTAATTTAGATAATGTCCTACACTTATTCTTAATATTCCACAAGGACTTCCTCGAAGTCACTGACTAGTCTATTATCCTTCATTCCTTCTAGTCAGGTTCCACACATTCTACTTGTCTTCTTCACAATGATTTATCTAACAATTTTCTTGTTAGCAAACTTGTTGTAAATAAATTTACAATCTTAATCCTAATCTTCTAAAACCCTCCAATCTTGTTCTTCCATTTTCCAAAAACTTAGAAGCATCCATTACCTTTAATGGGATCAAGCATGTCATGGCTCATACCACAAGCCTTATCAATTCTCAAGTCTTCAGGCAAATACCAAAGTGGTCAAGTTCACTTCCTTAAATTCTCACATGAATCAGCCTTCACTTAATTCCTCATAGGCCAAGCGGTTCAACTGAGAGCTTAAGTTGCTACTATTTTAAGACTAATGCTCACTTGTAAATTAGATCCTATAATCGTCACATTTCATTCTAAACCACATTAGTGAGTTCCCTCGTTATGTCCTAACTGAAATGCTTATACTATCTACAATATGCTCATTCGTTTAACTTAAATTTTCATTAACTTCGACCACAGTCAAATCCCTAAGTCTTGCCATGGGTTTGCTCTATACTACTCCTTCTAACCGTAAGTCATTTATGTATCCATTGGTCTCAACTTGTCAAATACGAGTCAAGCCCCCGAAATTGCAAACCTCACAATTCGTGCGACACGAATCACTGAGTTAAACTTCTAATCTTAATTCTTCATTGAATCTAACAATCCCCCCGCACTTAACTCAAATGTCGCACATGGACTTCTCTCAAGTCACCCGATGGTCTACATCCTTTTGTTCCCCTAAATCTTACTATTCTATATTCTAAAGTGCGTTAGAAACACCTCTTCATTAAGGTTCACCCCTCCTAGTTTCTCGATTACTGATATTTCTATTCCTATACCAGGGGTAGATCTTATGTTTGTTGTTCTTAACTTGAACGGTACCCGCTATAGACTCGCTCTAATTACATCACCCTCCCTTCTATGGTTATACCGGTTGCCTTAAATTCCTAAGCACAACCACGAATCTGAGGTGCTAAATTTCTCCCCGGTAGACATTACGTTTACGTCTACTAGCCTCTAATCAAGCAACATCAAAATTTTGACGTGTCTACCATTCATTAGTCACTCGTAACTCCGTTAAGCCTCTCGCCTAGTAGGTCGGTTGTTTTTAAATGTTTTATTCAATTGATTTTAAATTGTTTTCAAATTGTTTTCCACATAAATGCTAAGGATGAAGAAAAATGAAAAATTTGTACGGTAAAATAAGGGAAAATAAGGTGCAGTATTAGGGTCGTGATAGAGACGTTGGTTGGAATTTGTTAAGGATTACGACTTTGAGATCAAGTACTACCTGGGTAAGGCTAACTCTGTAGCTGATGCATTAAGAAGGATGTCAACAACAATGCAACCCGTAGTGTCAATTATGTCTATACCTTTGAGGACAGAAGTTCAGAGATTTGAATTGGGTATAGTTTTAGAGTTATCAACCTTACTTGCCGATTTGACCATTCAACCAACGGTTTTGGAAAAGATCAAAGAGGCACAACAGAGGAATTCAGAGGAGAATATCAGCTTGGTGGACAAGTTGAAGGACCCCACCTCCGAGTTTAGTCTTTCCAAAGATGGGATTCTGAGGTTTAGGAATTGATGGTATGTCCCTAATGATGAGGGATTACGTAAGTTAATCTTGGCCGAGGCACATCTGTCTCCCTTTTCTGTACATCCTGACAACACCAAGATGTATCGAGACCTGAAGTTACTCTACTGGTAGCCAAACTCAAAAAGGGATGTTGCTAAGTATGCAGAGTCATGTTTGGTATGCCAACAAGTCAATGCCGAGCACCAGCGTCCAGGAGGTACCCTTCAGCCTTTACCTATTCCCGAATGGAAGTGGGAACACATAGCTATGGATTTCGTAGTAGGATTACCTAAGACAACTAAGGGACATGATAGTATTTGGGTTGTGATTGATAGACTGACGAAATCAGCCCATTTCTTACCTGTAAGAACAACCTACTCGATGGACCAGCTTACTGATCTGTATGTACAGGAAGTTATTAGGTTGCATGGCATCCCTGTATCTATTGTCTCTGATCGTGATCCCAGGTTTACCTCTCTGTTTTGGAAAGGTCTACAAGGCACACTTGGCACAAGGTTATCCTTCAGCACTGCCTTTCACCCGCAGACAGATGGTCAATCTGAGAGGACTATTCAGATACTTGAAGACATGTTGAGGGCGTGTGTACTAGATTTCCAGTCATCCTAGAGCCGATACTTACCTCTGGTTGAGTTCTCCTACAACAACAGCTACCAGTCCACCATTGGTATGGCACCTTATGAAACATTATATGGCAGGAAATGTAGATCACCTCTATATTGGGATGAGGTTGGTGAAGCAAAACTTCTAGGACCCAAACTTCTGCAGCAGATGTCTGAAAAGATTTCTATTATTAGGAAGAGGATGATGACTGCTCAGAGCTGATAGAAGAGTTATGCAGACCATAGGAGGAGGGATCTTGAGTTTACGGTCAGGGATGATGTATTCCTGAAGGTTTCACCAATCAAGGGAGTCTTAAGATTTGGCAAAAAGGGGAAACTTACTCCACGGTTTGTTGGGCTCTTCCCTGTCTTGGCTAGAATTGGTAGTACAGCCTACAGACTGCATTTGCCTCCATCATTGGACAAGGTTCACAATGTCTTTCACGTGTCAATGTTAAGGAAATGCATACGAGATCCGACGCAAGTTGTTCAGCCAACGGATATTGAGTTAGAGCCGACACTGGTGTATGAAGAAAAGCCGGTGCAGATATTGGAATCTGCAGTTAAGACTCTGAGGAATAAAGAGATTCCATTAGTCAAAGTTTTATGGAAGAATCATGGCATCGAAGAAGCCACTTGGGAGTGACGACAGGACATGTTAGACAAATATCCAGAGATAGTTGTTTGATCAATTTTCGAGGACAAAAATTTTGTTTAAGGAGGGGTGGATGTAACAACCGAAATAACGACCAGGTGATTTCCTTAACCGTTTTAACGGTCGTGTTTAGTTAATTTTTCCTGGCTTAGAATATTATGCCGAGCTTAATTAATTACATGTGGATTTAAACTAGGTTGGGTGGAAAAGTTGTAATAATTGAGGTTTGAGACCGGTATTAAAAGAAAATGGAAAGGGTTCAAACTTCATTTAAACCACTGTAGCCGACATCTTCTACTCTCGGCGATTTCATTTCTCCCGAGCTCTCGCTCTCTGTTACCAGTAATCCTTCTCTTCGACGCCCGGCTTCAGGCCTGCATTCCCTACGAATCCACGCCCAAGGTATGAAGTAGGCAAGGTAATTATCTGTTAGTTATTAAACTCTGTTTTCAGCCCAGTATTGGAGTTTCGGATTCTTTAATGGCCGAATAATAATAAGGATATTTTAGAATCTGAGAGTGGTAATGTCATTCTGAATCGATTCTGGACATTTAAAATAACCAACCGTGAGTAATCGATAGTCGGGTCTGCCTATTTCGGTTTTTGGATTCAGACTGCACAGAGTATTAGACTAAGGATTCAGGAATGACTTTAGCTATTAAATCTTAGGTTGACTTGAGATTTAGAACTACTAGGATTTTGTTTTAACTACTGCAATGTGAATGTTTTAGGTGAGAAAGTCTGAAGAAAAGGAGCTCAAGTTGCTAAGGAAAAACAGGTAAGTGAATGTACAAGTTTCTTGGTCATTAGGACCCTACATCAAAGGATGCTAGGTAGAAGCTCATATGATGATTTGTAGTTCCCTTATGTTACTGTCTAACATTATGTTGATGATTAGCTCAATGGTAAGGTCTCATGTTGGATAGTACTCTATTCTGTAGCTTGATGATTTAAGAATTTCCATGTACATGCATCATGACTATTTTATGCATATGAAAATGTTTTAAGAGCATGGTTTTCTCATGAACAAAGTAAGAAGATAAAACTTATGCAACGTGGACTAAGTGAGGGTTGGGGGCGGTTCGGCGTATGTCACAGTCCAAAAGAGGGACATATGAATACGACCCGCAGTAGGGACCAAGATCAAACTCACTGTCGAACCCCTTTTATCGGCACAAATCCTCTCTTAATCCACACAACTTAAATCAAGAATATGAACAATGATTATGAATGATGAATATGATCCATGACTATGAATGATGATTACGAGCAAAGATATGAACAACAAAAGACTCATGAACATGTGTTTTCCGAAATATGCATTTATGCATCCGTGTTAGTATTGCATTCCTTACTAAGCATTAGGCTTATAGTTAAACCTTATGATGTAGTCTGTTTCCTCACCGGATGATGTAGTATGTTTCCTCACCGGATGATGTAGTATGTTTAGTCACCGGATGATGGGAATGTAGTTGTCGTTTAGTCACCGGATGATGAAAACGTAGTTTTGTCATCTAGTGACCTGCAGATCAAGTGTATTTAGGTTACCGGATGATTTAAATGTCATTTTGTCGTCTAGTGACCGGTAGATGTAGAGTATTTCACTTACCGGATGTTTGAGAAATTTCTTATCGCCTAGTGCCCGAGGAATGTTTTTAATTAGTCACGCGAGGCGCACATGACCACCGGTCGATGTAGTGTAATTAAGAACATCTAGTGGAGAATGTTCGGGACCGGGCGATGTCTTTAATTAGACACGTGTAATGCCCATGCCCGCCGGTGGATGTTTTCTACTGGGCGTCTATAACTGAGTCACGTAGGGTGCACGTGACAAATCAGATGATATTACTTCGTCACCCGATGCATGCAAACCCATGCAAACCCCAACTGAATAACGTCGAGTAGTCTAGGGCATTTCTTCCCTGCCCGATTAAGTCACTGATCAAATGACCAATTTTAACCGCTCGACTCTGTGTAAGATTATGACTAAGTGACGGCTCCCTGTCTGGGTCGTCACAGGTGATACCTTGAGGAAAACTTCATCGCCTACATCAAACTCTAATTCTCTGTGTCTTCTATCGACATAGCTTTTCTGTTGACTTTGAGCTGTTACGATCCTCTGGTGGATGAGGGTAACCTTATCAACAGTTTGTTGCACAATATCAGGACCAAGCAACTGTGCTTCACCAACTTCATCCTAGTACAAAGGAGATCTGCATTTACGTCCATACAATGCCTCATAAGGTGCCATACCTATAGTTGCCTGAAAACTATTATTATAGGAAAACTCCACCAATGATAAGTATTTACTCCATGATCCTTGAAACTCTAAAATGCACGCACGAAGCATATCTTCCAATGTCTGAATAGTTCTTTTAGATTGTCCATCTGTCTGAGGGTGAAAGGCTATACTAAAGTTGAGCTGCGTACCCATAGCCTTGTGCAGACTCTTCCAAAACTTGGACGTAAATCTAGAATCTCAGTCTGAAATTATGGTATTTGGAACTCCATGTAATCTAACAACTTCTTGCACATACAGCTCAGCAAGCTGATCCATCGAGTATGTCATCCTTATTGGCAGAAAGTGGGCGGATTTGGTTAATCGGTCTACTATTACCCAGATTGCATCATATCCCTTTGCTGTTTTAGGTAATCCCACAACGAAGTCCATCGTTATTTGTTCCCATTTTCATTCGGGAACTGGTAAGGGTTGTAATGTTCCTGCAGGCCTCTGATGCTCAACTTTAATCTGCTGACAACACAAACATGATCATACATACTCTGCCACACACCTTTTCATACTTGGCCACCAATAATGTTGTTTAAGATCCTTGTACATCTTTGTACTTCCAGGGTGAACAGAGAATCTGGAAGAATGTGCTTCGAAAAGAATTTCATCTCGAAGTTCTTTAATGGTAGGAACAAACCATCTATTTCTAAACTTAAGGATTCCTTCAGCCAAATAGTTAAAATCTGATTTGTCTATAGAATCCATGCTTAACTTGTACTTGTTGCACTTTACATCATTTATCTGGGCTTCCTTTATTCTTTCAAGAATGGTTAGTCTTAAGGATATTGCAGTAAGCATGACTGACACACTATGCACTGCTTCTAGATTAAACCTTTGGAATTCAGACTCTAAGGCTAATGGTACGTCAAGAATCAGGGCTGAGGCTGAAGTTGTTACTCTACTCAAGGCATCTGCCACAACATTTGCTTTGCCAGGATGATATTTAATCTCAAAATCATAATCCTTTACAAATTCCAACCATCGACGTTGCCTCATGTTTAATTCTTTCTGTGTGAAGATATATTTTAGACTTTTATGGTCCGAGAATATTTCACAAGTTTGTCCATACAAGTAATGCCTCCAAATCTTAAGTGCAAATACCACTGCAGCTAATTCTAGGTCATGTGTAGGGTAATTCTTCTCATGTGTTTTCAACTGTCTAGAGGCATAAGCTATTACCTTTCCCTCTTGCATCAAGACACAGCCAAATCCAATTTTCGATGCATCACAGTAAATGCTAAATTTACCATCATCAACAGGAAGGGTCAAAATTGGAGCATTGGTCAGTTTCTGTTTCAAGGTCTGAAAACTATGCTCAAAATCCTCAGTCCACACATACTTCATATTTTTCCTTGTTAACCGAGTGAGGGGTGTTTCAATCTTTGAGAATCCTTCAATAAACTTCGTGTAATATCCTGCAAGTCCAAGGAAACTCCGAATATCTGCAACATTCTTCGGTTGGGGCAACTCCTTGACTGCTTAAACCTTAGCTGGGTCGACAGATATTCCATCACCAAAGATCACATGACCAAGGAAGTGAACTCTGTCCAGCCAAAACTCACATTTGGAAAACTTGGCATAGAGTTGGTGCTGCCTTAGTACCCCTAACACTAAGTTCAAAAGTTCTGCATGTTCTTTACTAGAACGTGAATAGATTAAAAAGTCATCTATAAACACAATAACAAACTTGTCTAAATACTCGTGAAACACCCTATGCATAAGATCCATAAAGGCTGCTGGTGCGTTTGTCAACCCAAAGGACATAACCAAAAACTCATAATGTCCATATCTTGTACGAAAAGAAGTTTTAGGAATATCTTCTGATTTGACTTTCAGTTGGTAGTAACCTGACCTCAAATCAATCTTAGAGAAAACTCGTGCACCAAGGAGTTGGTCAAATAGGTCATCAATCCTCGGTAATGGATACTTGTTCTTGACAGTTAACTTATTCAATTCCCTATAATCAATGCACATACGCATCGATCCATCTTTCTTTTTGACAAAAAAAATAGGTGCACCCTACGGTGAAAAGCTAGGGCGTATGAACCCTTTCTCTAACAGATCCTCCAACTGCTTCTTTAATTCTTTAAGTTCTGTTGGTGCTAATCTATATGGATTTTTAGACACAGGCTCAGCGTCGGGGTAAACATCTACGACGAATTCAATTTCCCTATCTAGTGGCAAACCAAGAAGGTCATATAAGAATACTTAAGGAAAGTCTTGGACAACTAAGACATTTTGTGGATTTGCCTCCCCTACAAGTTGTGTGTCTAAAACGCTAGCTAAGAAGCACAATTACTCTCCACATGGGGAAGGTCTAGTGTTAATAGAAGTCATCACAGACATTTTCTTATTCTTTTTCGAAGCTTGAAAGGTATGTTTCAAACTACCAGGGGGTTGGAAGATAATTATTCCAGTGCTACAATCAATTGTAGCGTGGTGCTTAAACAACCAGTCCATCCCTAGGATTACATCTAATCCTATTATATCCATAATAATGAGATCAGCAGGTAAATTCTTGTTTCCCACTATTACCACACTATTAAGCATCACTCGGCTAGAGTGCATGCATTCACCAGAGGGTAACGTGACATTAAACATATGTCCAGATGGCGTAGGTTGTGCATCTAGCTTAACAGCAAATGCAGATGCTATAAATGAATGTTTTGCACCAGAATCTATTAAAGTAAAAGCAAGTATAGAGTTGATCAATATAGTACCTGATATAACAGCGGGCTGTTCCTCACCCGACTCCATCATGGAGAATATCTGCGGTTTAACCATAGCAGGGATATTCTTAGGAGCTGGGCAGTCTCTGCTAATATGGCCGACCTTGTTACAATGGTAGCATCTGGTGATTCTAGGCTTCGGGCATTCTTTGATCGTGTGTCCAACCTCCTCACAGTTGAAACACTTCCCAAAGCCCAATCTGCACTCGCCCGGGTGGTACTTCAAACACTTAGGACACTGGGGAAATTTCCTGACATTCTGTATCTTCCCTCCTGTTCTTTGGCTACTCTGGCCTTTACTAGGCCTCTTCATTCCTCTTGTTGGTGTGGCTGGACCAACTTTAGTGGGACCTCTTTTGGTCCAGCAAACTTTCTTTCAGCTTCTTCCACTTCCAAAGTAGTAGACACAACTTCACTGAATGTCGAGCCTTTAATACCACAAAATTTAACTCCTCGGTAAATCTCCGGCTTCAGTCCATGCACAAATTTGAACACCTTATCCTCGTCCCTGTGAGCAAAATGTCCAGCAAACCTGGACAGGGACTCGAATTGCCTATTGTACTCGGCCACAGACCCTGTCTGCTTCAAGTTCAGAAATTCCAACTTCTTTGCAGTTTGGACAGTGCTGCTAAAATACTTCTCATAGAAAATGTCTCTGAATTGTGACCAAGTCATCGCGAAAACTTCAGTGGTGGTCTCTATTGTTTCGCAACAAAGTTGATCATCACCAGCCAAATGAAATGTTGCCAACGTGACCTTGTCTCCCTCTCCAATGTTGGTACACCTAAACACACTCTCAATCTTTCTAAGCCACCATTCAGCAATAACCGGATCAGACGACTGTCTATCAAACGTGGGTGGTCGTAGCCTCCTGAATCTATCTCCAGAATGTTCATTGCTAGAACTCGAGTTGGCACTTCCTTGTACCTCTCGGATCAATAGCACACCTAATTGATCGGACTGCTGATGCACTAAGTCTGTTTGCTGACGCACCAGATCTGTCAGCTGCGTAATCATGCTAGGATCTTCCTCAGCTCTTAAGTTGGGTATCTCTCTTGGTACTCTTGGTCTTCCTGGTCGTCTAGCCATTTTCTATACTCCTGTTCAAGGTTAAATACTCTCATAAACATCTAATAACTAAAGTTAACATAAACACTTACAGTTGTTGGAGTGCTCCCATTCGACGATCGGCACTGATGAGTAATCTTTTGAATGGTTTAACTGAATGTCTCTGATACCATACTGTAACGCCCCGAGTCCTCTGAACCCAGTTCGTTACACATAATCCAAACATAACTGAGAAACTTTGGACCAAATTTAAAACTTCGCTCGGAAGTCAAAAATTTGACATTTTTCTAAAGTCTCAAAACATTTAAAATCTTGCAGCAGAAATTCTTTTGAGCAAAACAGAATTAAGCAGAGCTACGAAACAATGTTTGAATAATCGGTTAAAATATTAAGAAACAATTCGGCCAGAAGAGATTAAGACTTAAGCGTGAAAACTTGAAAATCGTAAGAGTCAAACACATCTGCCGATAAGCAAAGTCAACGAAAAGGGGGTGGAACCAGAAACTTAAGGCTTCCACCGATCACAAAACGACAAAACTTAATATACACTTCTATCGATGACGTAAGCCGGATGATTCACTCATCTAACTCACACTGCTCACAAAACGACAAACTTATTATACACTTTTACCCATGACATAAGCCGGATGATTCACTCATCTAACTCACACCGATCACAAAACGACAAACTTATTATACACTTCTACCGATGACGTAAGCCAGATGATTCACTCCTCTAACTCACACCAATCACAAAACGACAAAAGCCTTCACTCACAAAATAAAAACACATCGCCCGATCACTAAACGACAAATTTACTGCCTACATCTTCCGATGGCTTTTACTGAAGACATCATCCGATGGCCTCTACTGAAGACATTCTTCCGATGACGTCAGTCGGATGATTTAATCCTCCAATCATCAGTCGGCGGACAAAACACTCAACTTCTACCGATAGACCAAAAGAGACTCTAATAAGGAGCAAACCCGACTCCTAAACGATTTTTGTACATTTTGCTGAAATCATTCTGATCAACACAAATCCACAATTCTTAAAAATTTAGAATAGCAAGCTATAATCGAAATCAAATCATATTTCTAAATCCAGAAAAGAAGTTCACAGAAGCGTTAAAAGCAGTATCAAACTTCTACTATCAATTAAAATTCTCAGAACATTTCATCAGAATACCTAGCCATTGAAAACTCTCATTCAGACAAAAGTTAAACCGCCTCATCAGAGCACCTAACCGTAGCATAGAAGTGCTCCTCCAACTTCACCTATTCCTCAGTAAACTCAGGGAATTCACCTGTTGAATGCTCAGCACCTACATCACAAAACTCATCTATTAGCCTAATGCTAAGTAAGTAAAGTAGTAATGAATGAAATGCTGAACATAAATTCCTAAACATGCAAATTTCTACTTTCTCATCTCAGTTGCATATGCATTCGTTTCTGATCTGATCCCCCTGTGAAATTGGGAGTTGGATCACTTCTCCCAAAGTCATACGTCCTCTCTCTCGATTAGGGGGCGGACTAGTTCCCTTAACAAACTGTTCAGATCCCCCTGTGAAATTGGAGTTTGGATCATTTCCCCCAAAGTCATACATCCTATCTCTTGATTAAGGGGCGGATTAGTTCCCTTAACAACTGTTACAGTCTGTTCATTCCTTACCATGCCATTTCATGTAAATTCATTTTCGTATACTTTCAAAATATGATGCATGGCATACAAACACAATCAAGCATACACAGTCCTACTGTTTTGTGATGTAGGCCCGAAGGCACAAGCATACTTCACTTACCTGGCTCTTCTGGAAATGCTCGGTTTCAAACTACTTCAGAAGTTTTGTTCACCTAAGTCATAAACAGAATATTAATCAGATTCCTATTAAGCCTTATTCTAATCTATCCATAAATCTAGGAAAACTAGTTTGGAAGTTTAGTTCATAGCACATTCTCGATTTACCACAAAACCCGGACTAGCTTACACATACAGCTTCACAAAACTCACATTTATACTCTCTCCAATCATCAATAGCCACCAGTACAGCAAGAAATCGAAATAGGGCTCACCTAGTTCGAAGAAGATTCGAGTAGAAGAATCACCTAGAGAGCTCTGCTGCTTGAGCTGAAGACCGAAAGAGAGAAAATAGGGAATAGTGGTGGCTACAGTGTAACACCCGACAACTTCAGCCAGTTGACTTCCTAGCTGTATTAACGGTCATAAATATTCAATCTTCACGGTTTAGAGTTTTATACCAAGAATAATTAATTTTATGTGGATTTAAACTAGGTTGAGTGGAAAAGTTGTAATAATGGAGGGTGATGACCAATATATAAAGAAAAAGGAAAAGTTTTGAACCTCACTAGAACCACTGTAGCCGACACCTTCCTTTTCGGCGATTTCTTCTCTCCCAAGCTCTTGCTCTCTGCTTTCAGCATACTCTCTTCGACGATCGGTTTCTCTGCCACGACTCGACTACTCTGTGCCTGAGGTATGCAATAGACAACGTAGCTATCTGTTAGTTTGTTAGCCCTGTTTTCTACTCGGCATTGGAGTTTTGGATCTTCCAATGGCCGACTAATAATAAGGACATTTGAAATCTGAGAGTGGGAATGACTTTAGCTATTAAATCTTAGGATAACTTGAGATTTGAACTATTAGGATTTTTGTTTTAACTACTGCAATGTAAATGTTTTAGGTGAAGAAGTTTAAAGAGAAAGGAGCTCAAGTGCTAAGAAGACCAGGTAAGTGAATGTATTAAGATTTCCGGCTAATAGAGCCCTACATCGTGGGAGTACTAGGTTGTCTTAGATGTCTAATGTTTACCTTATGGTAATGAGCTTGTCTGCACTTGAAGGATTGATGAATGTTGTGAGTTATACTATTTGATGACCTGCTAGTGGATGTGAAGTTGTCTACTCTGGTATGATCCTTGTCATAGTCTGATGGGTTAAAAGTTCTCATGTTCATGCATCATGAATGTTTCTCAAGCATAAGAAAATATTTTAATGCATGTTTTCCATGAGACATATATTATGTTATATGTATATATATAAGATTTATGCAACGTGGACTAAGTGAGGGTTGGAGGCGGTTCGGCGTATGTCCACAGTCCAAAGAGGGACATATGAATACGACCCCAGTAGGGAACAAGATCAAACTCACTGTCGAACCCCCTTTACCCGGCACCAATCCTCTCTTAATCCACACAACCTAAATGAAGAATATGATCAAAGACGATTGAATGATTAATATGATAATGACTATGCACGATGAATATGATCCATGACTATGAATGATGAATATGATCCTGACTATGAATGATGAATATGATCCATGATTATGAATGATGAATATGATCCATGACTATGAATGATGAATATGATCCATGACTATGAATGATGAATATGATCCATGACTATGAATGATGAATATGATCCATGACTATGAATGATGAATATGATCCATGACTATGAATGATGAATATGATCCATGACTATGAATGATGAATATGATCCATGACTATGAATGATGAATATGATCCATGACTATGAATGATGAATATGATCCATGACTATGAATGATGAATATGATCCATGACTATGAATGATGAATATGATCCATGACTATGAATGATGAATATGATCCATGACTATGAATGATGAATATGATCCATGACTATGAATGATGAATATGATCCATGACTATGAATGATGAATATGATCCATGACTATGAATGATGAATATGATCCATGACTATGAATGATGAATATGATCCATGACTATGAATGATGAATATGATCCATGACTATGAATGATGAATATGATCCATGACTATGAATGATGAATATGATCCATGACTATGAATGATGAATATGATCCATGACTATGAATGATGAATATGATCCATGACTATGAATGATGAATATGATCCATGACTATGAATGATGAATATGATCCATGACTATGAATGATGAATATGATCCATGACTATGAATGATGAATATGATCCATGACTATGAATGATGAATATGATCCATGACTATGAATGATGAATATGATCCATGACTATGAATGATGAATATGATCCATGACTATGAATGATGAATATGATCCATGACTATGAATGATGAATATGATCCATGACTATGAATGATGAATATGATCCATGACTATGAATGATGAATATGATCCATGACTATGAATGATGAATATGATCCATGACTATGAATGATGAATATGATCCATGACTATGAATGATGAATATGATCCATGACTATGAATGATGAATATGATCCATGACTATGAATGATGAATATGATCCATGACTATGAATGATGAATATGATCCATGACTATGAATGATGAATATGATCCATGACTATGAATGATGAATATGATCCATGACTATGAATGATGAATATGATCCATGACTATGAATGATGAATATGATCCATGACTATGAATGATGAATATGATCCATGACTATGAATGATGAATATGATCCATGACTATGAATGATGAATATGATCCATGACTATGAATGATGAATATGATCCATGACTATGAATGATGAATATGATCCATGACTATGAATGATGAATATGATCCATGACTATGAATGATGAATATGATCCATGACTATGAATGATGAATATGATCCATGACTATGAATGATGAATATGATCCATGACTATGAATGATGAATATGATCCATGACTATGAATGATGAATATGATCCATGACTATGAATGATGAATATGATCCATGACTATGAATGATGAATATGATCCATGACTATGAATGATGAATATGATCCATGACTATGAATGATGAATATGATCCATGACTATGAATGATGAATATGATCCATGACTATGAATGATGAATATGATCCATGACTATGAATGATGAATATGATCCATGACTATGAATGATGAATATGATCCATGACTATGAATGATGAATATGATCCATGACTATGAATGATGAATATGATCCATGACTATGAATGATGAATATGATCCATGACTATGAATGATGAATATGATCCATGACTATGAATGATGAATATGATCCATGACTATGAATGATGAATATGATCCATGACTATGAATGATGAATATGATCCATGACTATGAATGATGAATATGATCCATGACTATGAATGATGAATATGATCCATGACTATGAATGATGAATATGATCCATGACTATGAATGATGAATATGATCCATGACTATGAATGATGAATATGATCCATGACTATGAATGATGAATATGATCCATGACTATGAATGATGAATATGATCCATGACTATGAATGATGAATATGATCCATGACTATGAATGATGAATATGATCCATGACTATGAATGATGAATATGATCCATGACTATGGATGATGAAAGTGCTATTTTGTCGTCTAGCGATCGGCAGATGTAGTGTCTAAGCCATCGGATGATGAAAGTGCTATTTTGTCGTCTAGCGATCGGCAGATGTAGTGTCTAAGCCATCGGATGATGAAAGTGCTATTTTGTCGTCTAGTGATCGGCAGATGTAGTGTCTAAGCCATCGGATGATGAAAGTGCTATTTTGTCGTCTAGCGATCGGCAGATGTAGTGTCTAAGCCATCGGATGATGAAAGTGCTATTTTGTCGTCTAGCGATCGGCAGATGTAGTGTCTAAGCCATCGGATGATGAAAGTGCTATTTTGTCGTCTAGCGATCGGCAGATGTAGTGTCTAAGCCATCGGATGATGAAAGTGCTATTTTGTCGTCTAGCGATCGGCAGATGTAGTGTCTAAGCCATCGGATGATGAAAGTGCTATTTTGTCGTCTAGTGATCGGCAGATGTAGTGTCTAAGCCATCGGATGATGAAAGTGCTATTTTGTCGTCTAGTGATCGGCAGATGTAGTGTCTAAGCCATCGGATGATGAAAGTGCTATTTTGTCGTCTAGCGATCGGCAGATGTAGTGTCTAAGCCATCGGATGATGAAAGTGCTATTTTGTCGTCTAGTGATCGGCAGATGTAGTGTCTAAGCCATCGGATGATGAAAGTGCTATTTTGTCGTCTAGTGATCGGCAGATGTAGTGTCTAAGCCATCGGATGATGAAAGTGCTATTTTGTCGTCTAGCGATCGGCAGATGTAGTGTCTAAGCCATCGGATGATGAAAGTGCTATTTTGTCGTCTAGCGATCGGCAGATGTAGTGTCTAAGCCATCGGATGATGAAAGTGCTATTTTGTCGTCTAGTGATCGGCAGATGTAGTGTCTAAGCCATCGGATGATGAAAGTGCTATTTTGTCGTCTAGTGATCGGCAGATGTAGTGTCTAAGCCATCGGATGATGAAAGTGCTATTTTGTCGTCTAGCGATCGGCAGATGTAGTGTCTAAGCCATCGGATGATGAAAGTGCTATTTTGTCGTCTAGCGATCGGCAGATGTAGTGTCTAAGCCATCGGATGATGAAAGTGCTATTTTGTCGTCTAGCGATCGGCAGATGTAGTGTCTAAGCCATCGGATGATGAAAGTGCTATTTTGTCGTCTAGCGATCGGCAGATGTAGTGTCTAAGCCATCGGATGATGAAAGTGCTATTTTGTCGTCTAGCGATCGGCAGATGTAGTGTCTAAGCCATCGGATGATGAAAGTGCTATTTTGTCGTCTAGCGATCGGCAGATGTAGTGTCTAAGCCATCGGATGATGAAAGTGCTATTTTGTCGTCTAGTGATCGGCAGATGTAGTGTCTAAGCCATCGGATGATGAAAGTGCTATTTTGTCGTCTAGTGATCGGCAGATGTAGTGTCTAAGCCATCGGATGATGAAAGTGCTATTTTGTCGTCTAGTGATCGGCAGATGTAGTGTCTAAGCCATCGGATGATGAAAGTGCTATTTTGTCGTCTAGTGATCGGCAGATGTAGTGTCTAAGCCATCGGATGATGAAAGTGCTATTTTGTCGTCTAGCGATCGGCAGATGTAGTGTCTAAGCCATCGGATGATGAAAGTGCTATTTTGTCGTCTAGTGATCGGCAGATGTAGTGTCTAAGCCATCGGATGATGAAAGTGCTATTTTGTCGTCTAGTGATCGGCAGATGTAGTGTCTAAGCCATCGGATGATGAAAGTGCTATTTTGTCGTCTAGTGATCGGCAGATGTAGTGTCTAAGCCATCGGATGATGAAAGTGCTATTTTGTCGTCTAGTGATCGGCAGATGTAGTGTCTAAGCCATCGGATGATGAAAGTGCTATTTTGTCGTCTAGTGATCGGCAGATGTAGTGTCTAAGCCATCGGATGATGAAAGTGCTATTTTGTCGTCTAGCGATCGGCAGATGTAGTGTCTAAGCCATCGGATGATGAAAGTGCTATTTTGTCGTCTAGTGATCGGCAGATGTAGTGTCTAAGCCATCGGATGATGAAAGTGCTATTTTGTCGTCTAGTGATCGGCAGATGTAGTGTCTAAGCCATCGGATGATGAAAGTGCTATTTTGTCGTCTAGTGATCGGCAGATGTAGTGTCTAAGCCATCGGATGATGAAAGTGCTATTTTGTCGTCTAGCGATCGGCAGATGTAGTGTCTAAGCCATCGGATGATGAAAGTGCTATTTTGTCGTCTAGCGATCGGCAGATGTAGTGTCTAAGCCATCGGATGATGAAAGTGCTATTTTGTCGTCTAGCGATCGGCAGATGTAGTGTCTAAGCCATCGGATGATGAAAGTGCTATTTTGTCGTCTAGCGATCGGCAGATGTAGTGTCTAAGCCATCGGATGATGAAAGTGCTATTTTGTCGTCTAGCGATCGGCAGATGTAGTGTCTAAGCCATCGGATGATGAAAGTGCTATTTTGTCGTCTAGCGATCGGCAGATGTAGTGTCTAAGCCATCGGATGATGAAAGTGCTATTTTGTCGTCTAGTGATCGGCAGATGTAGTGTCTAAGCCATCGGATGATGAAAGTGCTATTTTGTCGTCTAGTGATCGGCAGATGTAGTGTCTAAGCCATCGGATGATGAAAGTGCTATTTTGTCGTCTAGCGATCGGCAGATGTAGTGTCTAAGCCATCGGATGATGAAAGTGCTATTTTGTCGTCTAGCGATCGGCAGATGTAGTGTCTAAGCCATCGGATGATGAAAGTGCTATTTTGTCGTCTAGCGATCGGCAGATGTAGTGTCTAAGCCATCGGATGATGAAAGTGCTATTTTGTCGTCTAGTGATCGGCAGATGTAGTGTCTAAGCCATCGGATGATGAAAGTGCTATTTTGTCGTCTAGCGATCGGCAGATGTAGTGTCTAAGCCATCGGATGATGAAAGTGCTATTTTGTCGTCTAGCGATCGGCAGATGTAGTGTCTAAGCCATCGGATGATGAAAGTGCTATTTTGTCGTCTAGCGATCGGCAGATGTAGTGTCTAAGCCATCGGATGATGAAAGTGCTATTTTGTCGTCTAGTGATCGGCAGATGTAGTGTCTAAGCCATCGGATGATGAAAGTGCTATTTTGTCGTCTAGTGATCGGCAGATGTAGTGTCTAAGCCATCGGATGATGAAAGTGCTATTTTGTCGTCTAGCGATCGGCAGATGTAGTGTCTAAGCCATCGGATGATGAAAGTGCTATTTTGTCGTCTAGCGATCGGCAGATGTAGTGTCTAAGCCATCGGATGATGAAAGTGCTATTTTGTCGTCTAGCGATCGGCAGATGTAGTGTCTAAGCCATCGGATGATGAAAGTGCTATTTTGTCGTCTAGTGATCGGCAGATGTAGTGTCTAAGCCATCGGATGATGAAAGTGCTATTTTGTCGTCTAGTGATCGGCAGATGTAGTGTCTAAGCCATCGGATGATGAAAGTGCTATTTTGTCGTCTAGCGATCGGCAGATGTAGTGTCTAAGCCATCGGATGATGAAAGTGCTATTTTGTCGTCTAGCGATCGGCAGATGTAGTGTCTAAGCCATCGGATGATGAAAGTGCTATTTTGTCGTCTAGCGATCGGCAGATGTAGTGTCTAAGCCATCGGATGATGAAAGTGCTATTTTGTCGTCTAGCGATCGGCAGATGTAGTGTCTAAGCCATCGGATGATGAAAGTGCTATTTTGTCGTCTAGCGATCGGCAGATGTAGTGTCTAAGCCATCGGATGATGAAAGTGCTATTTTGTCGTCTAGCGATCGGCAGATGTAGTGTCTAAGCCATCGGATGATGAAAGTGCTATTTTGTCGTCTAGCGATCGGCAGATGTAGTGTCTAAGCCATCGGATGATGAAAGTGCTATTTTGTCGTCTAGCGATCGGCAGATGTAGTGTCTAAGCCATCGGATGATGAAAGTGCTATTTTGTCGTCTAGCGATCGGCAGATGTAGTGTCTAAGCCATCGGATGATGAAAGTGCTATTTTGTCGTCTAGCGATCGGCAGATGTAGTGTCTAAGCCATCGGATGATGAAAGTGCTATTTTGTCGTCTAGCGATCGGCAGATGTAGTGTCTAAGCCATCGGATGATGAAAGTGCTATTTTGTCGTCTAGCGATCGGCAGATGTAGTGTCTAAGCCATCGGATGATGAAAGTGCTATTTTGTCGTCTAGCGATCGGCAGATGTAGTGTCTAAGCCATCGGATGATGAAAGTGCTATTTTGTCGTCTAGCGATCGGCAGATGTAGTGTCTAAGCCATCGGATGATGAAAGTGCTATTTTGTCGTCTAGCGATCGGCAGATGTAGTGTCTAAGCCATCGGATGATGAAAATGCTATTTTGTCATCCAGCGATCGGCAGATGTAGTGTCTAAGCCATCGGATGATGAAAGTGCTATTTTGTCGTCTAGTGATCGGCAGATGTAGTGTCTAAGCCATCGGATGATGAAAGTGCTATTTTGTCGTCTAGCGATCGGCAGATGTAGTGTCTAAGCCATCGGATGATGAAAGTGCTATTTTGTCGTCTAGCGATCGGCAGATGTAGTGTCTAAGCCATCGGATGATGTGAGTATTCTCTTATTGTTTAATGTCCAGGTAATATTTTAAGTCGGTCACGTGAAGCACACATGACCACCGGTCGATGTAGGGTAAATATGAACATCTAGTGGAGAATGTTCGGGACCGGGCGATGTCTTTAATTATGCACGTGCAATGCCCGTGACCACCGGTGGATGTCTATTGCTGGTTGAGATTAGATGTGTTGCGTGGTGGACACGTGATCATCGGTCGATGTGAGTCTATAACTCTATCGGTAGATGCAGATCAAGAGATGTTGGAAAAAAAAAAAAAAAAAGAGAAAACAAAGAGGGAATAATATTAACCCTAACCATGAACAAGGTGTTAGGAAGTAAGAATCAAATGATTAAGAGATTAAGATATGGATTATGTGACGATCCCTTCTTGGGTCGTTACATACAGTGCATTAAACCCAAACTTCTTTCCTTAAATACGTTATCCACTTTTAAATTTCCAATTACTCTTATGCCCTTGCCTAGTCATCCACTAACCCTACTTTAATTATTTTCATTTAAAGTGTACCATTAATTAAAAGAATAGAGAATTAATCCGATAGAACCGGGTGTTACATAAAGCCAAATTGATGTTTAAAAGAAGGTAAGATTGAGGAGTAAAAGACAATAACCTTGTCTTCTTCTCCTCTCCCACGAAAACTAACAGCCAAGGAGGATCTCACCTCCATTTTTCCTCCAATTCTTCAAGATCAAAGGTTAGTTTTAGATGAGTTTTGCAATTTATGCATACCTTTAGGAGTTTTATGCATTTTTAGTGGGTTTTGGTGAGTTTTAGAGGAGTTGATGAAACCCTAAAGGGGAGTTTCAAAAATTTTCTTTCCTTTCTGTGTTTTTATTTTTGCTAATTTGGAAGCTTAGACATTATATAGAGTGGTATTGATTGATTATATAGAAATATTTGAAGTTTAGTTGAATTTCGTTGAAAATTGGAAAAATTAAGCTATCTGTAACCAGTTCTGTTCTGTAAAATCTGACCAGTTATCTTGTTTGGTTTTAAAAAATAGATTAATGCATTTGATAGTAGACATGTAGAGGTTTACGGAATGTATTGGATCGTTCAAATCTGACAAAAAATGAGACAGTTATGGCCGATTGAAAATTGGGCAACAAACAGGGGGAAATTTCGGGATTTTTGGTTGAATGTTTTAAAGTTAGTTTGGTTTGTTGCTAGAGTTAGAGTAGGCATCCCTTAGATTTGTTTGATGATTACTAAGTTAATTCCATGAATATGTTAGGTTACCGAGTTGAGCAATTGACATAATAGAAGCAAGTGAATACTTTATAGAGATCCAGATAAGTAGTGGATTGTTTGTGTTTTACCTTAGGACCTACACCATGGAACGGTAGGGTTTAATTGTTTGTTTGTTGGTTGATCATATGTGTTGACATGCATCATGGTTTTTGAACTACGAAAAACGAGATTTGAGCATGTTTACAAAATGAGAGTATGCAATGTAAGAAGATAAGAAGAGTTGTAACGTGGTCTTGAGTAGAGTCACCTAGTCGAGGGATGGTGCTTGTGTTGTAGCACTTTGAGAGGGTCTCTACGATAGAAGCACTAATGAAAATACGTAAGATGTCGTGAGTAGGAACGCCTCATTGTTAACGTGCTAGTGAGAAAGCACTAGAGGGTTCTATGATCGATGTTGGGAGGAGATCGTCGTATGGCCGTCCTGTGTGTGGACATGACATGTGCCTCCGATCTAGCTCTGCTGGATCAAGGTGTGGCCTTCCTGAGTGGTAATAGGATGGGTGCCTACTTGATCCACACGAGAAAATGAAAGATTAATAAAGTGAAAACGAAACGAGAACAACATTGAGTGTAGAAATCGCATGTGCTAGGGGTTGAGTTTATGCATTGTTTTAAGTTCATTGTTCCCTACTTGCTAAGCATTAGGCTTACGTTTTGTGTTCTATGGTGTATGTGACGACGAGCTTTCAGTTGAGCTTTACGAGCATGGCCAGGACAAGGATGGTAGTTGGTGACACACTTTTCTATGCCGGTGCTGGTAGTGTTGTTGGGGCGCCTTGACCATAGCGGGGAGGTGTGATGTTTTGGTAGATATTTTGATGAAAAGAATTTGGGTTGTATATATGTTAGGGTACTTAGAACTCTTTTGGTGTGTGAATTTGTATTTTGAAGTATAAAATAGTATTTTGGTACATATAATACGGTTTGAATTACAGGTTTTAGTTTTAAATGTTTTAAGCATTATACTGCTCGAATTTTTGAAAGAAAGTTGTCTTTTAAATCGTTTTGGATGTAGATTTGGAGTTGCCAAGTGGATTAGAAGTTGAGTGCTGTTTTTTTACAGAACTAAAGGTTTCTGGGTGAGTAGGTGTTGACCGGGAGCTCTGCTAGTTGCTTTTAAACTAAAAATTTCTTTTATGTTCTTTTTATTTTTAATTAATGACGAGTCTTCCACTGCAAGGATGTTCTTTTAATGTTTTAAAATGATGTCGTTTAGGAACAAGAGTCAAAATTTAAATTTATATGCATTTCGAGTGTGACGTGAGTAGTTAGTAGCAAACCGGGTCTAAGTTGGACTGTGGCGTTACAATCTCTATGTCACATAGGAATATATATATATAATATCTAAATGAGCATCTGCCAATGTGAGACGTTAACCCAGAAATTCAAATACAATTGAAGATCATGTAACGCCCCCGAACCCACCTCGGCTCGGTGCATTACTTTGCTCACGAACCCCACGTTTAAAACGTGATTTAAAATAATTTTTGATAAAATTTTAACTCGATTTTTGGATTTTTTGAACCCTCAAAATTTGTTGGAAAACGTGCCCAAAATACGTGCAAAACGTGCCGAAAAAGATCGGGTTAAAACATATTAGAAATAGGAAAAATAAAATTAAAAATTAAAAATCGATCGGCGTACAGCGCCTATTTATCGGCAACCTCTCGGGTTGCCAGGCGAGCTACAGTAAATTGCACCGATCGATCGGCGCTAAGCGCTGTGAGCGCCCACGCAGTGCCCTCCGTGCCCTTCCTCGACACCAGCACCTATCCACACTTTTCTCCATTTTCCTTCAAACCACACATCATCTGTAACACCCGACAACTTCAGCCAGCTGACTTCCTAACTGTATTAACGGTCATAAATATTCAATCTTCACGGTTTAGAGTTTTATACCAAGAATAATTAATTTTATGTGGATTTAAACTAGGTTGAGTAGCAAAGTTGTAATAATGGAGGGTGATGACCAATATATGAATGATGAATATGATCCATGACTATGAATGATGAATATGATCCATGACTATGAATGATGAATATGATCCATGACTATGAATGATGAATATGATCCATGACTATGAATGATGAATATGATCCATGACTATGAATGATGAATATGATCCATGACTATGAATGATGAATATGATCCATGACTATGAATGATGAATATGATCCATGACTATGAATGATGAATATGATCCATGACTATGAATGATGAATATGATCCATGACTATGAATGATGAATATGATCCATGACTATGAATGATGAATATGATCCATGACTATGAATGATGAATATGATCCATGACTATGAATGATGAATATGATCCATGACTATGAATGATGAATATGATCCATGACTATGAATGATGAATATGATCCATGACTATGAATGATGAATATGATCCATGACTATGAATGATGAATATGATCCATGACTATGAATGATGAATATGATCCATGACTATGAATGATGAATATGATCCATGACTATGAATGATGAATATGATCCATGACTATGAATGATGAATATGATCCATGACTATGAATGATGAATATGATCCATGACTATGAATGATGAATATGATCCATGACTATGAATGATGAATATGATCCATGACTATGAATGATGAATATGATCCATGACTATGAATGATGAATATGATCCATGACTATGAATGATGAATATGATCCATGACTATGAATGATGAATATGATCCATGACTATGAATGATGAATATGATCCATGACTATGAATGATGAATATGATCCATGACTATGAATGATGAATATGATCCATGACTATGAATGATGAATATGATCCATGACTATGAATGATGAATATGATCCATGACTATGAATGATGAATATGATCCATGACTATGAATGATGAATATGATCCATGACTATGAATGATGAATATGATCCATGACTATGAATGATGAATATGATCCATGACTATGAATGATGAATATGATCCATGACTATGAATGATGAATATGATCCATGACTATGAATGATGAATATGATCCATGACTATGAATGATGAATATGATCCATGACTATGAATGATGAATATGATCCATGACTATGAATGATGAATATGATCCATGACTATGAATGATGAATATGATCCATGACTATGAATGATGAATATGATCCATGACTATGAATGATGAATATGATCCATGACTATGAATGATGAATATGATCCATGACTATGAATGATGAATATGATCCATGACTATGAATGATGAATATGATCCATGACTATGAATGATGAATATGATCCATGACTATGAATGATGAATATGATCCATGACTATGAATGATGAATATGATCCATGACTATGAATGATGAATATGATCCATGACTATGAATGATGAATATGATCCATGACTATGAATGATGAATATGATCCATGACTATGAATGATGAATATGATCCATGACTATGAATGATGAATATGATCCATGACTATGAATGATGAATATGATCCATGACTATGAATGATGAATATGATCCATGACTATGAATGATGAATATGATCCATGACTATGAATGATGAATATGATCCATGACTATGAATGATGAATATGATCCATGACTATGAATGATGAATATGATCCATGACTATGAATGATGAATATGATCCATGACTATGAATGATGAATATGATCCATGACTATGAATGATGAATATGATCCATGACTATGAATGATGAATATGATCCATGACTATGAATGATGAATATGATCCATGACTATGAATGATGAATATGATCCATGACTATGAATGATGAATATGATCCATGACTATGAATGATGAATATGATCCATGACTATGAATGATGAATATGATCCATGACTATGAATGATGAATATGATCCATGACTATGAATGATGAATATGATCCATGACTATGAATGATGAATATGATCCATGACTATGAATGATGAATATGATCCATGACTATGAATGATGAATATGATCCATGACTATGAATGATGAATATGATCCATGACTATGAATGATGAATATGATCCATGACTATGAATGATGAATATGATCCATGACTATGAATGATGAAAGTGCTATTTTGTCGTCTAGCGATCGGCAGATGTAGTGTCTAAGCCATCGGATGATGAAAGTGCTATTTTGTCGTCTAGCGATCGGCAGATGTAGTGTCTAAGCCATCGGATGATGAAAGTGCTATTTTGTCGTCTAGCGATCGGCAGATGTAGTGTCTAAGCCATCGGATGATGAAAGTGCTATTTTGTCGTCTAGCGATCGGCAGATGTAGTGTCTAAGCCATCGGATGATGAAAGTGCTATTTTGTCGTCTAGCGATCGGCAGATGTAGTGTCTAAGCCATCGGATGATGAAAGTGCTATTTTGTCGTCTAGCGATCGGCAGATGTAGTGTCTAAGCCATCGGATGATGAAAGTGCTATTTTGTCGTCTAGCGATCGGCAGATGTAGTGTCTAAGCCATCGGATGATGAAAGTGCTATTTTGTCGTCTAGCGATCGGCAGATGTAGTGTCTAAGCCATCGGATGATGAAAGTGCTATTTTGTCGTCTAGCGATCGGCAGATGTAGTGTCTAAGCCATCGGATGATGAAAGTGCTATTTTGTCGTCTAGCGATCGGCAGATGTAGTGTCTAAGCCATCGGATGATGAAAGTGCTATTTTGTCGTCTAGCGATCGGCAGATGTAGTGTCTAAGCCATCGGATGATGAAAGTGCTATTTTGTCGTCTAGCGATCGGCAGATGTAGTGTCTAAGCCATCGGATGATGAAAGTGCTATTTTGTCGTCTAGCGATCGGCAGATGTAGTGTCTAAGCCATCGGATGATGAAAGTGCTATTTTGTCGTCTAGCGATCGGCAGATGTAGTGTCTAAGCCATCGGATGATGAAAGTGCTATTTTGTCGTCTAGCGATCGGCAGATGTAGTGTCTAAGCCATCGGATGATGAAAGTGCTATTTTGTCGTCTAGCGATCGGCAGATGTAGTGTCTAAGCCATCGGATGATGAAAGTGCTATTTTGTCGTCTAGCGATCGGCAGATGTAGTGTCTAAGCCATCGGATGATGAAAGTGCTATTTTGTCGTCTAGCGATCGGCAGATGTAGTGTCTAAGCCATCGGATGATGAAAGTGCTATTTTGTCGTCTAGCGATCGGCAGATGTAGTGTCTAAGCCATCGGATGATGAAAGTGCTATTTTGTCGTCTAGCGATCGGCAGATGTAGTGTCTAAGCCATCGGATGATGAAAGTGCTATTTTGTCGTCTAGCGATCGGCAGATGTAGTGTCTAAGCCATCGGATGATGAAAGTGCTATTTTGTCGTCTAGCGATCGGCAGATGTAGTGTCTAAGCCATCGGATGATGAAAGTGCTATTTTGTCGTCTAGCGATCGGCAGATGTAGTGTCTAAGCCATCGGATGATGAAAGTGCTATTTTGTCGTCTAGCGATCGGCAGATGTAGTGTCTAAGCCATCGGATGATGAAAGTGCTATTTTGTCGTCTAGCGATCGGCAGATGTAGTGTCTAAGCCATCGGATGATGAAAGTGCTATTTTGTCGTCTAGCGATCGGCAGATGTAGTGTCTAAGCCATCGGATGATGAAAGTGCTATTTTGTCGTCTAGCGATCGGCAGATGTAGTGTCTAAGCCATCGGATGATGAAAGTGCTATTTTGTCGTCTAGCGATCGGCAGATGTAGTGTCTAAGCCATCGGATGATGAAAGTGCTATTTTGTCGTCTAGCGATCGGCAGATGTAGTGTCTAAGCCATCGGATGATGAAAGTGCTATTTTGTCGTCTAGCGATCGGCAGATGTAGTGTCTAAGCCATCGGATGATGAAAGTGCTATTTTGTCGTCTAGCGATCGGCAGATGTAGTGTCTAAGCCATCGGATGATGAAAGTGCTATTTTGTCGTCTAGCGATCGGCAGATGTAGTGTCTAAGCCATCGGATGATGAAAGTGCTATTTTGTCGTCTAGCGATCGGCAGATGTAGTGTCTAAGCCATCGGATGATGAAAGTGCTATTTTGTCGTCTAGCGATCGGCAGATGTAGTGTCTAAGCCATCGGATGATGAAAGTGCTATTTTGTCGTCTAGCGATCGGCAGATGTAGTGTCTAAGCCATCGGATGATGAAAGTGCTATTTTGTCGTCTAGCGATCGGCAGATGTAGTGTCTAAGCCATCGGATGATGAAAGTGCTATTTTGTCGTCTAGCGATCGGCAGATGTAGTGTCTAAGCCATCGGATGATGAAAGTGCTATTTTGTCGTCTAGCGATCGGCAGATGTAGTGTCTAAGCCATCGGATGATGAAAGTGCTATTTTGTCGTCTAGCGATCGGCAGATGTAGTGTCTAAGCCATCGGATGATGAAAGTGCTATTTTGTCGTCTAGCGATCGGCAGATGTAGTGTCTAAGCCATCGGATGATGAAAGTGCTATTTTGTCGTCTAGCGATCGGCAGATGTAGTGTCTAAGCCATCGGATGATGAAAGTGCTATTTTGTCGTCTAGCGATCGGCAGATGTAGTGTCTAAGCCATCGGATGATGAAAGTGCTATTTTGTCGTCTAGCGATCGGCAGATGTAGTGTCTAAGCCATCGGATGATGAAAGTGCTATTTTGTCGTCTAGCGATCGGCAGATGTAGTGTCTAAGCCATCGGATGATGAAAGTGCTATTTTGTCGTCTAGCGATCGGCAGATGTAGTGTCTAAGCCATCGGATGATGAAAGTGCTATTTTGTCGTCTAGCGATCGGCAGATGTAGTGTCTAAGCCATCGGATGATGAAAGTGCTATTTTGTCGTCTAGCGATCGGCAGATGTAGTGTCTAAGCCATCGGATGATGAAAGTGCTATTTTGTCGTCTAGCGATCGGCAGATGTAGTGTCTAAGCCATCGGATGATGAAAGTGCTATTTTGTCGTCTAGCGATCGGCAGATGTAGTGTCTAAGCCATCGGATGATGAAAGTGCTATTTTGTCGTCTAGCGATCGGCAGATGTAGTGTCTAAGCCATCGGATGATGAAAGTGCTATTTTGTCGTCTAGCGATCGGCAGATGTAGTGTCTAAGCCATCGGATGATGAAAGTGCTATTTTGTCGTCTAGCGATCGGCAGATGTAGTGTCTAAGCCATCGGATGATGAAAGTGCTATTTTGTCGTCTAGCGATCGGCAGATGTAGTGTCTAAGCCATCGGATGATGAAAGTGCTATTTTGTCGTCTAGCGATCGGCAGATGTAGTGTCTAAGCCATCGGATGATGAAAGTGCTATTTTGTCGTCTAGCGATCGGCAGATGTAGTGTCTAAGCCATCGGATGATGAAAGTGCTATTTTGTCGTCTAGCGATCGGCAGATGTAGTGTCTAAGCCATCGGATGATGAAAGTGCTATTTTGTCGTCTAGCGATCGGCAGATGTAGTGTCTAAGCCATCGGATGATGAAAGTGCTATTTTGTCGTCTAGTGACCGGATGATGTGAGTATTCTCTTATTGTATAATGTCCAGGTAATGTTTTAGAAAAAAAAAAAAAAAAAAAAAAAAAAAAAAAAAAAAAAAAAAAAAAAAAAAAAAAAAAAAAAAAAAAAAAAAAAAAAAAAAAAAAAAAAAAAAAAAAAAAAAAAAAAAAAAAAAAAAAAAAAAAAAAAAAAAAAAAAAAAAAAAAAAAAAAAAAAAAAAAAAAAAAAAAAAAAAAAAAAAAAAAAAAAAAAAAAAAAAAAAAAAAAAAAAAAAAAAAAAAAAAAAAAAAAAAAAAAAAAAAAAAAAAAAAAAAAAAAAAAAAAAAAAAAAAAAAAAAAAAAAAAAAAAAAAAAAAAAAAAAAAAAAAAAAAAAAAAAAAAAAAAAAAAAAAAAAAAAAAAAAAAAAAAAAAAAAAAAAAAAAAAAAAAAAAAAAAAAAAAAAAAAAAAAAAAAAAAAAAAAAAAAAAAAAAAAAAAAAAAAAAAAAAAAAAAAAAAAAAAAAAAAAAAAAAAAAAAAAAAAAAAAAAAAAAAAAAAAAAAAAAAAAAAAAAAAAAAAAAAAAAAAAAAAAAAAAAAAAAAAAAAAAAAAAAAAAAAAAAAAAAAAAAAAAAAAAAAAAAAAAAAAAAAAAAAAAAAAAAAAAAAAAAAAAAAAAAAAAAAAAAAAAAAAAAAAAAAAAAAAAAAAAAAAAAAAAAAAAAAAAAAAAAAAAAAAAAAAAAAAAAAAAAAAAAAAAAAAAAAAAAAAAAAAAAAAAAAAAAAAAAAAAAAAAAAAAAAAAAAAAAAAAAAAAAAAAAAAAAAAAAAAAAAAAAAAAAAAAAAAAAAAAAAAAAAAAAAAAAAAAAAAAAAAAAAAAAAAAAAAAAAAAAAAAAAAAAAAAAAAAAAAAAAAAAAAAAAAAAAAAAAAAAAAAAAAAAAAAAAAAAAAAAAAAAAAAAAAAAAAAAAAAAAAAAAAAAAAAAAAAAAAAAAAAAAAAAAAAAAAAAAAAAAAAAAAAAAAAAAAAAAAAAAAAAAAAAAAAAAAAAAAAAAAAAAAAAAAAAAAAAAAAAAAAAAAAAAAAAAAAAAAAAAAAAAAAAAAAAAAAAAAAAAAAAAAAAAAAAAAAAAAAAAAAAAAAAAAAAAAAAAAAAAAAAAAAAAAAAAAAAAAAAAAAAAAAAAAAAAAAAAAAAAAAAAAAAAAAAATATATTACCGAAAATAGGTTGAGTGTGAGTAATAAGAATTAAATGATTAAGAAAGATATGGATTATGTGACGATCCCTCCCGGGTCGTTACAATTATGGTATCAGAGCAAAACCAGGTTCTAAAACCGATTCTGCAGACTGCCTTCCAGCACTGACTGTCATGTGAGCCACTCCAGCACCGGTAAGTATTTATGATTTCAGTAAATGTCACTAAGTAAGATCATTTATAACTCAATTGTTAGGGATCCCAAAATGGTTAGAGGTCAGCAGAGAGGACCAATGGGGAATAGCAATGCCCATGCTCAGTTGACGAGGTGGTCATGCCCAATCTCGCACAGACTCGAACAACTGAGGACTGCTAGAGAGGAAAAAGGCACTCCAGTACCTAATGCAACTCATGCTCATGGGGGTGAGCGTTTCCCACCGGCTTCGACCCCCGGTGTTTAATGGACATGTTTCAGATCCTATTTATGCTGAGGAGTGGGTTCGAAAGATAGAAGACATGTTTAAATACGCAAAGGTTGATGAAGGAGATAAGGTCACATATGCTATCTTTCATTTAGAATTAAGTGCAAGGCATTGGTGGGATTCAATCCAGAACACTGCTAATGCCGGAGCTATTATCTGGGAAATGTTTAAGACTGCCTTCTTTGACAATTACTTCAATAGGACTATTCGGGCCAACAAGAAGAAGGAGTTCATGAATCTACGACAAACTGGCTCTGTGACGGATTACATATGCAAATTTGATGCTTTATCACGATTTGCTCCCCGAATGATTGAGGATGATGAGGACAGGATTTACCAATTTGTTCAAGGACTGAAGCTGAGTTTGTACATGAAAGTAAAGACTGCTTGGATACACAATGTACCTTATGGTGAAGTGACGGCTAAGGCCTTGGAGCTGGAAGAGGCGGAAATGACAGCATATGCATAGCGTGAGCAGCCAAGAAAATTCACGAAGGAAGCTCAGCCGCCACCACGTCAGAACAAAGGATGGCAGCCGCAACAAAACAGGGGACCACAACAACAACAACAAGGTATAAAGAGACCCTTCAACCAGAATGATGACCAAGGAAAAGGGAAGAGGCCTCTGGCACCCTTATGCCCCACCTGTCAGAAGAACCACCCCAGCGAATGCAAGTTGCGTTCTGGCCGCTGTTTCAGATGTGATAAGGTTGGACATATAGTTAGAGACTGCCCCATGCCGCCAGATCCGAACCGTGCAAGGGTAGCACCTAGAGTCTATGCAATGATGGAGGATGAGGAAGCCGTGCAGCATACGGTCATAACAGGTACCATTATGATCTGTGGTTTTGCTGCTTACACACTTATAGATACGGGAGCCACACACTCGTTTATATCGACCTTGTTTGTATGCAATCACAACTTAGAACTTTTACCAGCCGAAAGGTCATTTAATGTTATGTTACCATCAGGGAAGTCCCTACATTCTGAACAGATTGTTAAAGGTGATGTTATATCCTTAGGAAGTAAGAAACTATATGTAGAACTGATTGTAATTGACATGAAAGGGTATGAGGTGATATTAGGAATGAATTGGTTATTTAGGCATTATGCCACAATAAGTTGTAGATCTGGGAGGTGGATTTTCGGCCCCCAAATGGTGATCATTATTCTTTCCAAGCTATTCCTAAGATAAGTAAAATGCCGATCATATCCTCCTTAGAAATTCATCGATTATTGAAAAATGGATGTGAGAGCTATCTGGCTAGTGTAATGGATGTTCGGATGAAGGATAGAATGGAATTACAGGATATTCCCATAGTCCGAGAGTTCCCCGAGGCATTTTTGGATGATTTGCCTGGTTTACCACCGGATAGAGAAATAGAGTTTGTAATAGATACGTACCCTGAGGCCTTACCCGTATCTAAGAATCCTTATCGGATGGCACCTGTTGAGCTAAAGGAGTTAAAAGTCCAAATACAGGAATTAGTAGACAAAGAATTTATACACCCTAGCAGTTCCCCTTGGGGTGCACCTGTCTTATTTGTCAAGAAGAAAGATGGTTCTCTTAGAATGTGCATAGACTATAGGGAGCTAAATAAGTTGACAATCAAGAATAAGTACCCCTTACCTCGGATTGATGATTTGTTTGACCAATTGCAAGGAGCAAAGGTGTTTTCAAAAATAGATTTACATTCGGGTTATTACCAACTGAAAGTTAAGGAAGGAGATATACCAAAGACAGGCCTCCAGAACCCGTATGGACAATACGAATTCTTGGTCATGTCATTTGGACTGACCAATGCCCTGCAGCCTTTATGGACTTAATGAATCGAGTGTTTCGTGAGTATTTGGACAAATTTGTAATGTGTTATAGATGAGATCCTGATATACTCACGGACTGAAGCTGACCATGCAGACATGTAAGATAGTTTTGCGACATAAAGGAGCACCAGCTCTATGCCAAATTGTCCAAGTGTGAATTTTGGTTGGACAAGGTTAATTTTCTTGGTCATGTAGTTTCTACTAATGGCATATCAGTGGACCCGACCAAAATTCAGGCAGTAAGGGATTGGCCACAACCAAAGAATGCCAGTGAAGTCCGCAGTTTCCTTGAATTGGCAGGCTATTATAGGAAGTTCATCAAAGGATTTTCTATGATAGCTAAGCCCCTGACGAATTTGACAAAGAAGGACAACAAGTATTCTTGGACTGAAGCTTGTGAGGATAGCTTCCAGACATTGAAAGTGAAGTTAACAACGGCCCCGGTATTGACCCTTCCAACCGAAGAAGGAAAGTTTAGCGTATTTTGTGATGCATCAAAAGTTGGTTTGAGCTGTGTTTTGATGCAAGAAGGCAAAGTTGTAGCGTATGCCTCTAGGCAGTTAAAGAATTATGAACAGAACTATCCCACCCATGATTTAGAATTAGCCGCTATTGTTTTTGCATTGAAGATATGGAGACACTACTTATATGGACAGCAGTGTGAGGTGTTTTCTGACCATAAAAGTCTGAAGTACCTCTTTACACAAAAGGAATTGAACATGAGGCAGAGGCGTTGGTTGGAATTTGTTAAGGATTACGACTTTGAGATCAAGTATCACCCGGGCAAGGCTAACTCTGTAGCTGACGCATTGAGCAGGATGTCAACAACAATGCAACCCGTTGTATCAACTATGTCTATACCTTTGAGGATAGAGATTCAGAAATTGGAGTTGGAGATAGTTCCAGAGTTATCAGCTTTGCTTGAAAATTTGACCATTCAACCGACGGTTCTGGAAAAGATCAAAAAAGCACAACAGAAGGATTCAGAGGAGAATAACAGTATGATGAACAAGGTGAAGGACACCACCTCCGAGTTTAGTCTTTCCAAGGATGGGATTCTGAGGTTTAGAAATAGATGGTATGTCCCTAATGATGAAGGATTACGTAAGTTAATTTTGGCTGAGGCGCATTCGTCCCCCTTTTCTGTACATCCTGGCAGCACCAAGATGTATCGAGACCTGAAGTTACTCTATTGGTGGCCAAACTTAAAGAGAGATGTTGCTAAGTGTGTAGAGTCATGTTTGGTTTGCCAACAAGTTAAAGCCGAGCACCAACGTCCAGGAGGTACCCTTCAGCCTTTACCTATTCCCGAGTGGAAGTGGGAACACATAGCTATGGATTTCGTTGTAGGATTACCTAAGACAATAGGGACATGATAGTATTTGGGTTGTGATTGACAGATTGACGAAATCAGCCCATTTCCTACCAGTAAGGACAACTTACTCGATGGACCAGCTTGCTGATCTTTATGTACGAGAAGTTATTAGGTTGCATGGAATCTCTGCATCTATTGTCTCAGATCGTGATCCTAGATTCACCTCAAGGTTTTGGCAAAGTTTGCAAGGCACATTAGGTACAAAGTTGTCTTTCAGCACTGCTTTCCACCCGCAGACAAATGGTCAATCAGAAAGGACTATCCAAATACTTGAGGATATGTTGAGGGCTTGTGTGCTAGAGTTCCAGACATCTTGGAGCCGATACCTACCCTTGGTTGAGTTTTTTTTTTTTTTTTTTTTTTTTTTTTTTTTTTTTTTTTTTTTTTTTTTTTTTTTTTTTTTTTTTTTTTTTTTTTTTTTTTTTTTTTTTTTTTTTTTTTTTTTTTTTTTTTTTTTTTTTTTTTTTTTTTTTTTTTTTTTTTTTTTTTTTTTTTTTTTTTTTTTTTTTTTTTTTTTTTTTTTTTTTTTTTTTTTTTTTTTTTTTTTTTTTTTTTTTTTTTTTTTTTTTTTTTTTTTTTTTTTTTTTTTTTTTTTTTTTTTTTTTTTTTTTTTTTTTTTTTTTTTTTTTTTTTTTTTTTTTTTTTTTTTTTTTTTTTTTTTTTTTTTTTTTTTTTTTTTTTTTTTTTTTTTTTTTTTTTTTTTTTTTTTTTTTTTTTTTTTTTTTTTTTTTTTTTTTTTTTTTTTTTTTTTTTTTTTTTTTTTTTTTTTTTTTTTTTTTTTTTTTTTTTTTTTTTTTTTTTTTTTTTTTTTTTTTTTTTTTTTTTTTTTTTTTTTTTTTTTTTTTTTTTTTTTTTTTTTTTTTTTTTTTTTTTTTTTTTTTTTTTTTTTTTTTTTTTTTTTTTTTTTTTTTTTTTTTTTTTTTTTTTTTTTTTTTTTTTTTTTTTTTTTTTTTTTTTTTTTTTTTTTTTTTTTTTTTTTTTTTTTTTTTTTTTTTTTTTTTTTTTTTTTTTTTTTTTTTTTTTTTTTTTTTTTTTTTTTTTTTTTTTTTTTTTTTTTTTTTTTTTTTTTTTTTTTTTTTTTTTTTTTTTTTTTTTTTTTTTTTTTTTTTTTTTTTTTTTTTTTTTTTTTTTTTTTTTTTTTTTTTTTTTTTTTTTTTTTTTTTTTTTTTTTTTTTTTTTTTTTTTTTTTTTTTTTTTTTTTTTTTTTTTTTTTTTTTTTTTTTTTTTTTTTTTTTTTTTTTTTTTTTTTTTTTTTTTTTTTTTTTTTTTTTTTTTTTTTTTTTTTTTTTTTTTTTTTTTTTTTTTTTTTTTTTTTTTTTTTTTTTTTTTTTTTTTTTTTTTTTTTTTTTTTTTTTTTTTTTTTTTTTTTTTTTTTTTTTTTTTTTTTTTTTTTTTTTTTTTTTTTTTTTTTTTTTTTTTTTTTTTTTTTTTTTTTGACTAATTATTTTTTAATTTTTTTGTTACTGTATGGTAGGAAATGTAGATCACCTCTGTATTGGGATGAAGTTGGGGAAGCAAAACTCCTAGGTCCCGAGATGTTGCAGCAGATGTCAGACAAGATTGCCACTATTAAAAGGAAAATGAATACTGCACAAAGCCGACAGAAAAGTTATGCAGACCAAAGGAGGAGAGATCTTGAATTTGCTGTTGGTGATGAAGTTTTCCTGAAGGTTTCACCATTTAAAGGAGTACTAAGATTTGGCAGGAGGGGAAAGCTTAATCCACGATTTATTGGACCATTCCCTGTTTTGGCTAGAATCGGTAGTACAGCTTACAGACTGCAGTTGCCTCCATCATTGGATAAAGTTCATAATGTTTTCCATGTGTCAATGTTAAGAAAATGTATACGGGACCATACACAAGTTGTTAAACCAGTGGATTTTGAGATTGAGCCGACACTAACGTATGAAGAGAAGCCAGTGCAGATATTGGAATCCGCAGTTAAGACTCTGAGGAATAAAGAGATTCCGTTGGTCAAAGTCTTATGGAAGAATCATGGCATTGAAGAAGCCACTTGGGAGCGACGACCGGACATGTTAGACAAGTATCCAGAGTTATTTGTTTGATCAATTTTCAGGGACGAAAATTTTGTTTAAGGTGGGGTGGATGTAACACCCGACAACTTCAGCCAGGTGACTTCCTAACTGTATTAACGGTCATAAATATTCAATCTTCACGGTTTAGAGTTTTATACCAAGAATAATTAATTTTATGTGGATTTAAACTAGGTTGAGTGGCAAAGTTGTAATAATGGAGGGCGATGACCATTATATAAAGAAAAAGGAAATGTTTTAAACCTCACTTGAACCACTGTAGCCGACACCTTCCTTTTCGGCGATTTCAAGACTATGAATGATGAATATGATCCATGACTATGAATGATGAATATGATCCATGACTATGAATGATGAATATGATCCATGACTATGAATGATGAATATGATCCATGACTATGAATGATGAATATGATCCATGACTATGAATGATGAATATGATCCATGACTATGAATGATGAATATGATCCATGACTATGAATGATGAATATGATCCATGACTATGAATGATGAATATGATCCATGACTATGAATGATGAATATGATCCATGACTATGAATGATGAATATGATCCATGACTATGAATGATGAATATGATCCATGACTATGAATGATGAATATGATCCATGACTATGAATGATGAATATGATCCATGACTATGAATGATGAATATGATCCATGACTATGAATGATGAATATGATCCATGACTATGAATGATGAATATGATCCATGACTATGAATGATGAATATGATCCATGACTATGAATGATGAATATGATCCATGACTATGAATGATGAATATGATCCATGACTATGAATGATGAATATGATCCATGACTATGAATGATGAATATGATCCATGACTATGAATGATGAATATGATCCATGACTATGAATGATGAATATGATCCATGACTATGAATGATGAATATGATCCATGACTATGAATGATGAATATGATCCATGACTATGAATGATGAATATGATCCATGACTATGAATGATGAATATGATCCATGACTATGAATGATGAATATGATCCATGACTATGAATGATGAATATGATCCATGACTATGAATGATGAATATGATCCATGACTATGAATGATGAATATGATCCATGACTATGAATGATGAATATGATCCATGACTATGAATGATGAATATGATCCATGACTATGAATGATGAATATGATCCATGACTATGAATGATGAATATGATCCATGACTATGAATGATGAATATGATCCATGACTATGAATGATGAATATGATCCATGACTATGAATGATGAATATGATCCATGACTATGAATGATGAATATGATCCATGACTATGAATGATGAATATGATCCATGACTATGAATGATGAATATGATCCATGACTATGAATGATGAATATGATCCATGACTATGAATGATGAATATGATCCATGACTATGAATGATGAATATGATCCATGACTATGAATGATGAATATGATCCATGACTATGAATGATGAATATGATCCATGACTATGAATGATGAATATGATCCATGACTATGAATGATGAATATGATCCATGACTATGAATGATGAATATGATCCATGACTATGAATGATGAATATGATCCATGACTATGAATGATGAATATGATCCATGACTATGAATGATGAATATGATCCATGACTATGAATGATGAATATGATCCATGACTATGAATGATGAATATGATCCATGACTATGAATGATGAATATGATCCATGACTATGAATGATGAATATGATCCATGACTATGAATGATGAATATGATCCATGACTATGAATGATGAATATGATCCATGACTATGAATGATGAATATGATCCATGACTATGAATGATGAATATGATCCATGACTATGAATGATGAATATGATCCATGACTATGAATGATGAATATGATCCATGACTATGAATGATGAATATGATCCATGACTATGAATGATGAATATGATCCATGACTATGAATGATGAATATGATCCATGACTATGAATGATGAATATGATCCATGACTATGAATGATGAATATGATCCATGACTATGAATGATGAATATGATCCATGACTATGAATGATGAATATGATCCATGACTATGAATGATGAATATGATCCATGACTATGAATGATGAATATGATCCATGACTATGAATGATGAATATGATCCATGACTATGAATGATGAATATGATCCATGACTATGAATGATGAAAGTGCTATTTTGTCGTCTAGCGATCGGCAGATGTAGTGTCTAAGCCATCGGATGATGAAAGTGCTATTTTGTCGTCTAGCGATCGGCAGATGTAGTGTCTAAGCCATCGGATGATGAAAGTGCTATTTTGTCGTCTAGCGATCGGCAGATGTAGTGTCTAAGCCATCGGATGATGAAAGTGCTATTTTGTCGTCTAGCGATCGGCAGATGTAGTGTCTAAGCCATCGGATGATGAAAGTGCTATTTTGTCGTCTAGCGATCGGCAGATGTAGTGTCTAAGCCATCGGATGATGAAAGTGCTATTTTGTCGTCTAGCGATCGGCAGATGTAGTGTCTAAGCCATCGGATGATGAAAGTGCTATTTTGTCGTCTAGCGATCGGCAGATGTAGTGTCTAAGCCATCGGATGATGAAAGTGCTATTTTGTCGTCTAGCGATCGGCAGATGTAGTGTCTAAGCCATCGGATGATGAAAGTGCTATTTTGTCGTCTAGCGATCGGCAGATGTAGTGTCTAAGCCATCGGATGATGAAAGTGCTATTTTGTCGTCTAGCGATCGGCAGATGTAGTGTCTAAGCCATCGGATGATGAAAGTGCTATTTTGTCGTCTAGCGATCGGCAGATGTAGTGTCTAAGCCATCGGATGATGAAAGTGCTATTTTGTCGTCTAGCGATCGGCAGATGTAGTGTCTAAGCCATCGGATGATGAAAGTGCTATTTTGTCGTCTAGCGATCGGCAGATGTAGTGTCTAAGCCATCGGATGATGAAAGTGCTATTTTGTCGTCTAGCGATCGGCAGATGTAGTGTCTAAGCCATCGGATGATGAAAGTGCTATTTTGTCGTCTAGCGATCGGCAGATGTAGTGTCTAAGCCATCGGATGATGAAAGTGCTATTTTGTCGTCTAGCGATCGGCAGATGTAGTGTCTAAGCCATCGGATGATGAAAGTGCTATTTTGTCGTCTAGCGATCGGCAGATGTAGTGTCTAAGCCATCGGATGATGAAAGTGCTATTTTGTCGTCTAGCGATCGGCAGATGTAGTGTCTAAGCCATCGGATGATGAAAGTGCTATTTTGTCGTCTAGCGATCGGCAGATGTAGTGTCTAAGCCATCGGATGATGAAAGTGCTATTTTGTCGTCTAGCGATCGGCAGATGTAGTGTCTAAGCCATCGGATGATGAAAGTGCTATTTTGTCGTCTAGCGATCGGCAGATGTAGTGTCTAAGCCATCGGATGATGAAAGTGCTATTTTGTCGTCTAGCGATCGGCAGATGTAGTGTCTAAGCCATCGGATGATGAAAGTGCTATTTTGTCGTCTAGCGATCGGCAGATGTAGTGTCTAAGCCATCGGATGATGAAAGTGCTATTTTGTCGTCTAGCGATCGGCAGATGTAGTGTCTAAGCCATCGGATGATGAAAGTGCTATTTTGTCGTCTAGCGATCGGCAGATGTAGTGTCTAAGCCATCGGATGATGAAAGTGCTATTTTGTCGTCTAGCGATCGGCAGATGTAGTGTCTAAGCCATCGGATGATGAAAGTGCTATTTTGTCGTCTAGCGATCGGCAGATGTAGTGTCTAAGCCATCGGATGATGAAAGTGCTATTTTGTCGTCTAGCGATCGGCAGATGTAGTGTCTAAGCCATCGGATGATGAAAGTGCTATTTTGTCGTCTAGCGATCGGCAGATGTAGTGTCTAAGCCATCGGATGATGAAAGTGCTATTTTGTCGTCTAGCGATCGGCAGATGTAGTGTCTAAGCCATCGGATGATGAAAGTGCTATTTTGTCGTCTAGCGATCGGCAGATGTAGTGTCTAAGCCATCGGATGATGAAAGTGCTATTTTGTCGTCTAGCGATCGGCAGATGTAGTGTCTAAGCCATCGGATGATGAAAGTGCTATTTTGTCGTCTAGCGATCGGCAGATGTAGTGTCTAAGCCATCGGATGATGAAAGTGCTATTTTGTCGTCTAGCGATCGGCAGATGTAGTGTCTAAGCCATCGGATGATGAAAGTGCTATTTTGTCGTCTAGCGATCGGCAGATGTAGTGTCTAAGCCATCGGATGATGAAAGTGCTATTTTGTCGTCTAGCGATCGGCAGATGTAGTGTCTAAGCCATCGGATGATGAAAGTGCTATTTTGTCGTCTAGCGATCGGCAGATGTAGTGTCTAAGCCATCGGATGATGAAAGTGCTATTTTGTCGTCTAGCGATCGGCAGATGTAGTGTCTAAGCCATCGGATGATGAAAGTGCTATTTTGTCGTCTAGCGATCGGCAGATGTAGTGTCTAAGCCATCGGATGATGAAAGTGCTATTTTGTCGTCTAGCGATCGGCAGATGTAGTGTCTAAGCCATCGGATGATGAAAGTGCTATTTTGTCGTCTAGCGATCGGCAGATGTAGTGTCTAAGCCATCGGATGATGAAAGTGCTATTTTGTCGTCTAGCGATCGGCAGATGTAGTGTCTAAGCCATCGGATGATGAAAGTGCTATTTTGTCGTCTAGCGATCGGCAGATATAGTGTCTAAGCCATCGGATGATGAAAGTGCTATTTTGTCGTCTAGCGATCGGCAGATGTAGTGTCTAAGCCATCGGATGATGAAAGTGCTATTTTGTCGTCTAGCGATCGGCAGATGTAGTGTCTAAGCCATCGGATGATGAAAGTGCTATTTTGTCGTCTAGCGATCGGCAGATGTAGTGTCTAAACTATCAGATGATAAAAGTGCTATTTTGTTGTCTAGCGATCGGCAGATGTAGTGTCTAAGCCATCGGATGATGAAAGTGCTATTTTGTCGTCTAGCGATCGGCAGATGTAGTGTCTAAGCCATCGAATGAAGAAAGTGCTATTTTGTCGTCTAGCGATCGGCAGATGTAGTGTCTAAGCCATCGGATGATGAAAATGCTATTTTGTCATCTAGCGATCGGCAGATGTAGTGTCTAAGCCATCGGATGATGAAAGTGCTATTTTGTCGTCTAGCAATCTGCAGATGTAGTGTCTAAGCCATCGCATGATGAGAGTGCTATTTTGTCATCTAGTGATCGGCAGATGTAGTGTAATAAGTCACCGGATGATGTAAATGTTAATTTGTCGTCTAGTGACCGGATGATGTGAGTATTCTCTTATTGTATAATGTCCGGGTAATGCTTTAAGTCGGTCACGTGAAGCACACCTGACCACCGGTCGATGTAAGTTATTTCTTTGTTGTCAGACCCAGTTTAAGAGATGTTCGAAAAAAAATAAAAATATATTACCGAAAATAGGTTGAGTGTGAGTAATAAGAATTAAATGATTAAGAAAGATATGGATTATGTGACGATCCCTCCCGGGTCGTTACATCATCAAAACACCCAAAAATTTCCCAAAACTTGCCCAACATCCCTGACTCCTTGACACATAAATTTCTCGGAAAACCGACTCCAATACGTCAACGGAAACATAGAACAAGTGAAACCCAACGTTGTATGTTTTATAAAGAAAACGAGCAGCGTAACCGCTAAATTTTCTAAATACCCAAAAATCTAAAAATCAAACACAACACTTTATACAATAACTTCCAAACATCATTTATAACCAAACCAAAACATTGATCCAAAAGAGTTTTAAAAATGTCAACCTGTACACGAATAAAATCCAAAATCCAACACACTAACAAAATACCAAGTCCCACAAAACTCCCCGAAGAACATGGCTGAGACGCCCCAACAAGTACCCACACCGGCATGCCTCGTGCGTCGCCGACTGCTTCCCTAGTCCTGGGCTCCCTCATCAAGCTCACCTATAACTATATTGTCACCTACACCACAGAACATACACACGTAAGCTTACGCTTAGCAAGTATGGGATAATGAATGTAAACATGCACAATGCACACACGACCCTAACACATGCAGTTTCTACTCACGCTGTTGTTTCGTTTCTTTTTTTTCGTTGTTTTTCTACTATTTACTCATGCACGTTAACGACGAGATGCTAAACCCTCTAGTGCTCCTCTTGCACGTTAACGACGAGGCATTCAACTCCCTAGTGCATGCTCTTGCACATTAACGACGACGCGTTAAACCCTCTAGTGCTCCTCTTGCACGTTAACGACAAGGCGTTCAACCCCCTTGTGCTTTCTCTTACACTTTTCAACCTCACCATTCAAATCATGCACAAAATACATTCTTTCGTTTTTCGAAAACCATGATGCATGTCATTCACTCTCAAGCACAACAAACAACAACACAATAACCAACAAGCAAGCATTAAACCTACCGTTCTGAGGTGTAGGCCCGAAGGGAAAACAAATACAATCCACTACTTAACTGGTTCTCGGCACGTGTTTGTTCACTTCGACTACCCTAAGTGATTACTCGTCAACCTAGCAAATATAAGGAAATAACTTAGAAGCATTCTAAGGACATTCTAAAGAATTCTCTAACAAAAATTAACAAACAAAACTAGCAACACTTAACAAATCTACAATTGAAACCCGAAATCTGATTTTTCAAACAACTTTTAGTGTCCAACTTCAAACGGCCATAACTTATTCGTTTTTCAACGGATTTAAACGTGCCACCCCAATCCATAAACCTCTACACGTCTACTATCCATTGAAACACTCAAATTCAACAACCAAACACCATAGCCAATTCGAAAATACAAAAACTGTAACACCTGGGAATATTTATTTACGAACGTAGCCTAGTTGGAGTCAGTGGTGAGAGTTTAATATTACTGCTAGAGTTTTCCAAAGCTTTTATTATGGAAAGTAAAGTTGGAAGAGAAATTTGGAAGGAAACCCTAAAGTGTAAATGGTAGTGGTTATTATGATTTAATTAATGTAAGAAAAATAGAAGATTTGGAGGAGATTTATTCACATTGAACTACTTAACAAATGAGGGTGGGGATTTTTCTAAATTGAAAATTTGGTGGGAAAGAAATTAAAAGTAAAAAGTGTTGTGATTTTTATAAAATGGAGGGTTTAATGTAAAATAGAAATAACTCATCTTCTTCCTCCTTTCTACCCACGAAATTTGCAACATTCCTCTAGGGTTCTCCATCAACTTTTCTTCAAGAATTCTCAAGGTTAAAGGTAATATTTTAAGTGGGTTTTGTAGGAAATGCAATTAAATGTTGATTTTAGTAGTTTTGGTGGTGGTTTGTTGAGTTTACTTAGGGTTTGGGAACCCTAAGAAGAATGGTCCAAATTTTGTGGTTGGTTAGTGAATTTCCTTCCCAAATTTCATGGTTTAGATGTTAGATGGATTAGTTTAGGTGATCTTTGGAGTTAGAATTAGGATGTGGTGAAAGTTATGGAAAAACCGGATTTGTGGAGTATGAACACCGATTCTGTTTTTGGCATTTCTGTTTGGCCAATTTATTTAGTTGGTTGATTTGAGTGTTTCAATGGATAGTAGACGTGTAGAAGTTTACGGATTAGGGTGGCACGTTGAAATCCGTTGAAAAATGAATAAGTTATGGCCGTTCGAAGTTGGACACTATAAATTGGTGGAAAAATCGAGTTTAGGGTTTAGAGTTTGAATTGGTTAGTAGTATTGTTAGTTTTGGTTAGAAAATTTCTTAGTAATTCCTTAGAGTGTTTCTAAGCTATTTTCTTTATTTGTTAGGTTATCGAGCGAGTGAATTGGTTGGACAAAGTGAGCAATCGAGAGCCGAGCAATCAGGTAAGTAAATGAATCTTTTTGTTACCTTCGGGCCTACACCATAGAACAGTAGGGTTTAATGGTTGGTTGTTTTTTTTCGTGTTGTGTTGTGTTGTTGTGTTGCATATCTTTGAAATATGCATCATGAGTTACAGTACGCTAGATAAGAATGGTTGCATTGTTTGGCATTGTGAGTGTGAACGGTAATCAGATAAAAAAATGGCAAAAACTTAAGGCATCTAGAGTATGAATTCCTAGACGGTCATAGGATTCTACAATAGATTGCGGGAACGTAAAATTTGGTGGACTTCCTAGACGGTCATAGGAAGCATGCCATCCGGTTTTACTAAGGGTGGATCGATATGTGGCCATCCTAGACGGTCATGGGATGTGCACACAATTGATTCACATGGCTTATGAACATATTAATGCAATGAAAAGAAAATGAGCACAACCGAGCGTTAGCAACTGCACGTGATAGGATTGGTTGCATTGTGTGTTGTTTGTGTCTGCAATCGTTATTCCCTACTTGCTAAGCATTAGGATTACTTCTTGTGTTTTGTGGTGTAGGTGACGAGGTATATATAGGTGAGGTGGATAGTGAAGATCAGGCCTAGGAGCAGTCGGAGATTTACGGGACACGCCGGTGCAGGCAGTTGTCGGGGCACCTCGACCTAGGTCTTCGGGGATGTGTGGTTGAGTATTTTGGAATGATTTTGTAAGATTTAACTTTGTGTAAATATTGGTGGTTTTGACACAATTGTGGATTTGGTTTAGATAGTTTTATAAATATGAATTTTTAGGTTTTGGGATATAGGAAATTTTAGCTGTTATATTGCTAGTTTGGTTTTAAAGTATATAACGTCGGGTTCTCTTGTCTCTACATTTTCGCTAACTATTTTAAGTCGGCTTGTCTGAGATTTTTACGGGGCATAGAGGGGATGTCGCGAATGTATGGTAAAAATTTTAGGAGACTTGGAAGTGTTTGGCTCGGGGAAAAGTGGAAGAAAAGGGGAGATGGTCGGAGATGGCGCGCAGGGCACCGCTGGGCTCGCACAGCGCCGATCAATTGGCGCTTTCCTATAGTTTTTGATCGCGCACCCGAGAGGGTGCCGATCTATCGCCGCATAGCGGCGATCGATCGGCGCATGCGCGCGCACGCCGACCAGACCGGACCAGACCAGTTTTTTTTTAAAATTTTTGGTTTTCCAAATTGTTTTAACCCGACATTTTCTGACGTATTTTAAACGTATTTTAGGCACGTTTTCCAACCGGTTTCGAGGGTTCAAAAAAATCAAAAACCGACTCAAAAAATTATAGAAAATTATTTTAAAATTTGTTTTAAACACGAGATTTGTTTGCAAAGTAGCGCACCGAGCTAGGGCGGGTTTGGGGGCGTTACAGAAACAGAACCGGTGCACCAAGTTCTCCAAAACCAGTTTTTGTTAACTTTCACCAAAACTTTAATCTAATTCTAAAAACCATCTAGACTAACATATCTAAGAGTTAAACCACTAAAGTTGGGAAAAGAACTAACAATTTAAACCTAAATTTTCGACCTCTCAATTAGGGTTTCCCAAACCCTAACCAAACTCCTTATAAACAGATCCAAAACATCACAAACTAACCCTATGATGCAACAAACTAAAAACCCACTTAATCCTTACCTTAAAACCCTTGAAATTCTTGATAAAATGATGTTGGAGATGCCTCTAATGGCTTCACTTGGCATGGAGATGAAGAGGAGAAAGGAGGGGGAATTTTATGCCATTAACCCTCACTTAACATAATTTATAAACAAAATTTTCTCTCTTTTGAAAATTACCACAAAACTTTCTTTTTTTATAACTTGACCACTTCTCTCTTTTCTTCCTTATACCAACGTGGTTCACTCTTCCAACACACCACAATCCCCTCCTTGGTTCACTTAATTTCCATTTTATCAAATTCAACTCAACCAAATTCTTAACAACCACTTAATCCTAGGGTTTTCTCTCAAAATTCTCTTCCAAAGTTTCACTTTATAACTTAATATTTAACATAACCCTAGAATCAACGTTAAATTATTAGCGCACATCTAATCGAGGCTATGCATGTTATAGGAAAATTTCGGGTGTTATAGCTCAAGTACTAACACATACAAGAAGAATGTGGAATGCCTTCTTATTCATGTAGATGAAGACAAACAAATCCTTTGGAACAATCCTCTTTGCTAAGCAAGGTTTTGAACCAAATTTTAATATCCTAATGCGAAATGTTTACTCATCTTATTTGATGTTGCATATAAAAGTGACTCGTACGTGTATACATCATAGTCGAAAGGAAAAAATAAGTTTCTTAGTTGTTGAAAAATTAACCAACAAAATATTGGACCACTGAGGAAACACATAGTCGAGTATAAAGAGAACATGATCATGAATCTTTCATTTTACAGCATCTTCCACCTTTATTCTCAATATATTTCCCTTTCATCTTAGAAAAATCTAACTGAGAAATCTCCAAATTAAACGTTGTTCACTTTCAGTATGATAGTCTCTTTTAGTGTTTTCCTTCTTGATTTTTAATTTGAACAAGAAGGAAGCAATCATTGAGAATGAAAAATATGAAATTTTGTTAGAAAGATTATAGATCGAACTCTGCAATGCACATATAATTAGTATACGTCTAGTGTCTTAAGTGGTAAGCCCGCTTTTAAATAATTTTCCTTTAGTTTTATACAAATTCATATTTTGAATTAAAAACATGATTTTTGGATTAGAAATTTGGAATTTTGACAAAGTAAATACACATCGCCAATTTGGACAATACAATCTTCAAAAAAGCTAAGTGGATCTTTAAACCATTTTTATAGTATCATTTTAGAATTCAAGAATTTTATTGGTAGTCTAATTTTGTGTCGAAAACTCAATATTGTAGATAAGAATGAATTGTACTACACAAAAATGAACAATTATAAATATTTGGGTCGGGTTCAACACTATCTGGTGTTGAGAAATCAAAGAAAGAAATCAGGTTTTGACATAACATGATAGACTGATCGACCTATGGCTTAAAACAAATTTTTTTGCAGGTATACGATCAAGTGCTCTTGTCACGACTAGGAGGCAGGCCTAACAGAATGTCGGGTCTAGCGGCCTGATCCTCAGAGAAAACCCGATCACCTAGTCCAAGGCTCAGTTCTCATCATAAGTAGTGAAAACAATTCAAAATCAAAATCCACACGGTGATCACAGATATATAATAGCTTGAAAAAGTAAAACAGTTTAATAAGGTTTACATACTAAGTATCTAAATTCAAACCCAAATAATATTATACAGACCCAAAGTATAAAATAAATCATTACCAGGAAAACACTAAATCACTTGACAAGGAATAAAGGAAATGAACAATTTCTGAATTCAAGCCACTTGCCGTTATTGTTCTTTCCTAAAAAGGGCAGGGGTCATTGGGATGATTGACTTACTCAGTAGGTAAGTTATATTAAATGCAATGCATGAAAAACTTCTTTTGGCTTTCTTTTCAAAACATCTTACCAAAAAAACCTTTTTCATCTTTTTATTAAAAGCAAGCTCCACGAGCTGCTGATTAAGTAGGGAGTCAAACATTGTCGTATACATAGACGACTATACAAAATACACCATCATCGTACTTTTCATATAAAAATCACCTCAATGAAATATCTATTAGCTAATGTTAACATAAACACTTACAGTTGTTGAAGCACTTCCATGCAACGATTGGCACTGATGAGTAATCTTTTGAACGGTTTAACTGAATGTCTCTGATACCATAATGTAACGCCCCGAGTTTTCTGAACCCAGTTTGTTACACATAAACTCGAACTTGACTAAGGAACTTTGAACCAAATTAAAATTTCGCTCAAAAATTTAAATTTGACATTTTTTTAAAATTTCAAAATGTTTAAATACTTGCAGCGAAAATCATTTGAACAAGAATAGAGTTGTTTGAATAATCAATTGAGGTGTTAGGGAACATTCGGCCAAAAGAAATAAGGTTTAAATCGTGAAATACTTTGAAAGTTGCAAAAGTCAAACTCATCTGCTGCTGAACTAAGTCAACGAAAGAGCAGAAATAAAATTGAAGGATCTCTACCGATGACGTCAGCCGGAGGATCATTCTTCCAGCTTCAGCCGATCGCAAAACGACAAGTTTCGCTACTACATCTACCGATGACGTCAGCCGGATGATTGGTTCATCCAGCCTCTGCCGATCATAAGACGACAAAAGACTTTACTCACAAAACAAAACAAACAGAATACATTGACTGTTCGCTAAACGACAAAAGTCTTCCCGCATCTTCCGATCGACATATTACACAATGTCCACCGATCACTAAACGACAAAAGTCTAAACTTTCTACCGATGAAATAAACTACACCATCCGATAGATTTAACACGCTACTCCTACCGGTAGAAAACAACCATCTTCTACCGATAGAAAACGATGTCTTCTACCGATAGACTACCACTGCCGGTAGAAAACAGAGCAACTTTTCCACAATTCATACTCTATACAAAAACAACTCTACTACAAAGGGACTTATTCACTTCAACGAAACCTTTCGGAAACGACTCCAATCCCTACATTACTCAAATCCAGTAAAACAAATGCTAAATCAGCAAGGTACTTTTATCAGAAGATTTCAAAATGTGTTTCAAAACATTGAAAACTATTACTGACAAAAGACTCAACATACTTAAGTGAAAACATTGTCGACTGAACCAGAGAGTTTTCAAACCTAAGATCAAGACATCAAAAGTTGATTCTGTCAGCGAAACTCAAACACAACTCAGCTATCCAATTTTTTTTACTACAATGCATATGTACAAAACACTGGTTAAACCGCCTCATCAATTTACCAAGTCGTGGCCTGAATGCGCTCTTCCAACATCATCTATGCATTTATAAACTCAGGGAAATCACCTGCAGTAACCTCAACACCTACATCACAAAACTCATCTATTAGCCTAATGCTAAGCAAGCAAAGCAATAATAAATGATATGCTGAAACATAAAACCTAAACATGCAGTTTCTACTTTCTCATCTCAGTTATACATTCGTTCGTTTACTGATCTGATCCCTCTGTTCCCTTGGGAGTGGGATCAGTTCTCCCAATGTTATACATCCTCTACTCGATTAAGGGGCGGATGAATTCTCTTAATAGCTATTCTGATCCCTCAGTTCCCTTGGGAGTGAGATCAATTATCCCAATGTTCTACATCCTCTACTCGATTAAGGGGCGGATGAATTCCCTTAATAGCTGATCTGTCACATTCGGTTCATGCCTTACCATTCTTTACATGAAAATTCATTTTCGTAATCTTTCATAAAAACACGATACATGTCATACAAACTCATTCGCACAATGCATAATCCTAATGTTTTGTGATGTAGGCTCGAAGGCACATGCATACTTTACTTACCTGGATTCCTGGAGAAATGTTTGGTTGCTAACCACTTCGAGTTCTGCTAAAACCTAAAACCGTAGACAGTGTATTAGTTAAACTTCATTCTAAACTACCCAGGAGTCTAAAGAAATTAGTTTGGAAGCTCAGATCTTCGTGCATTCCCGATTCTGCACTAAACCCGAAACTACACACATTCATAACACTCCCAAAAACACATACATTGGATTCCCTCTGTTATCTAACTGTCAAGTCATAAGGAAAAATGAAGGAACTCACCTAAATCGGAGAAATCACTGGAGAAGTCAGAGGGAAAATCGCCTGGAGCTCTGTTGAGCTTGAGCTGAATACCGAGAAAGGAAAAATGAGGGGCAGTGGTAGCTAAACCTCATTAAACCCTCCCTTAAATACGTTATCCACAATAAATTACAATTTACCATTTTATCCTTACTCATACACTTATTAACCTAATCACTAAATCACCCAATTTAACTTTTAAAGCATTCTCAAAAAAATGAAACAAGGTAAATCGGTTAATAGAAACCGGGTGTTACAATCTACCCTCCTTAAAAGAATTTTGTCCTCAAAATTCAGTACCTGAATAATTCTGGATGTTGGTCCAACATGTCTAGCTGGCGCTCCCAAGTTGTCTCCTCAATATTCTGGTTACGCCACAATACCTTCACCAAAGGAATTTCCTTGTTGCGCAATACCTTCACTGCATAATCTTATATCTTTACTGGTTTCTCTTCATAGGCAAGGGTAGGATAAATCTCAAAGTCTTGCTGTTCCATGACTTGGTTTAGATCCCTTATGCACTTTTTCAACATAGAAACGTGGAATACATCATGTATCCCTTCCATAGAAGTTGGTAGTTGTAACTGGTAAGCTGTTCTCCCAATCCTCTTCAGAATCGTGAACGGCCCAATGAACCTGGGGTTCAACTTGCCTCTCTTTCCAAATCTCACAACTCCTTTAAATGTGATATCTTAAGAAAAACTTCATCACCTACTTTAAACTCTAATTCTCTACGCCTCTTGTCGGCATAGCTCTTCTGTCGGCTTTGAGCTGTTAAGATCCTCTGGCGGATGAGGGCAATTTTCTCCACTATCTGCTGCACAATGTGAGGACCAATCAATCGTGCTTCTCCAACATCATCCCAATACAATGGAGATCTGCACTTACATCCATACAATGCCTCGTATGGTGCCATGCCTATTGTTGTCTGCAAACTGTTGTTATAAGAAAATTCAACTAAGGACAAGTGTTTGCTCCATGAACCTTGAAAGTCTAATACACATGCACGGAGCATATCCTCTAATGTTTGAATAGTCCTTTCGGATTGTCCATCAGTTTGAGGGTGGAAAGCTGTACTGAAATTAAGTTGCGTCCCCATAGCCTTGTGTAAACTTTTCCAAAACTTAGATGTAAATCTATAGTCTCGGTCTGAAACTATGGTGCTTGGAACTCCATACAGTCTAACAACTTCATGCACATGCAACTCAGCAAGTTGATCCATCGAGTATGTCATCTTTATCGGTAGAAAGTGGGCAGATTTGGTTAAACGATCAACTATCACCAGATTGCATCATGTCCCTTTGCTGTTCTAGGCAATCCCACAACAAAATCCATCGTTATTTGTTCCCATTTCCATTCAGGGACTGGTAGATGTTGCAATGTTCCTGAGGGTCTCTGATGCTCAGCTTTAATCTGCTGACAACACAAACATGATCCTACATACTCTGCCACACTGCTTTTCATACATGGCCACCAATAATGCTGTTTAAGATCCTTGTACATCTTTGAACTTCCGGGGTGAACAGAAAATCGAGAAGAATGTGCTTCAAAAAGAATCTCATCTCGAAGTTCCTTAATGGCAGGAACAAACCATCTATTTCTAAACCTAAGGATTCCATCAGCGGAATAGTTAAAATCCGACTTGTCTGTAGAGTCCATACAGGACTTATACTTATTGCATTCAGTGTCGTTCCTTTGAGCTTCCTTTATTTTCTCCAAAATAGTAGGCCTCAAGGATATGGTCGAAAGCATAGTTGATACACTGGATACTGCTTCTAGATTAAACTTTTGGAATTCAGACTCTAAAGCTACTGGCATGTCTAAAATCATGGCTGAGGCTGATGTTGTCACTCTACTTAAGGCATCTGCCACAACATTTGCTTTGCCGGGGTGGTACTTAATCTCGAAATCAAAATCCTTTAAAATTCCAACCATCGACGTTGCCTCATATTTAATTCCTTCTGTGTGAAGATATACTTCAGGCTCTTATGATCTGAAAATATCTCACAAGACTGTCCATACAAATAGTGTCTCCAAATCTTTAGAGCAAAAACCACAGCAACTAACTCTAAGTCATGCGTAGGGTAATTCTTCTCATGTGTTTTCAACTATCTAGAGGCATAAGCTATTACTTTTCCATCTTGTATTAGAACATAACCAAGACCGATTTTGGAAGCGTCACAGTAAATGCTAAACTTACCATCTTCAACTGGAAGGGTTAAAATTGGAGCATCGGTCAATTCTGTTTCAAGATCTGAAAACTATGCTCACATTCGTCAGTCCATATATACTTCACATTTTTCCTTGTTAACCTAGTAAAGGGGGTAGCAATCTTCGAGAATCCTTCAATGAATTTTCTATAATATCCTGCTAGTCCAAGAAAACTCCTAATATCTGTAGCACTCTTCGGTTGGGGCCATTCCTTAACTGCTTGAACCTTAGCTGGATCGACAGATATACCATCCCCAGAGATAACATGTCCTAGAAAGTGAACTTGATCCAATCAAAATTCACACTTAGAAAACTTGGCATATAGTTGGTGTTGTTATAATACTTCCAACACCAAGATCAGGTGCCTAGCATGCTCATCCTTGTACGCGAATAGATTAAAATGTCATCTATGAATACTATGACAAACTTATCCAAATACTCATGAAACACTCTATTCATGAGATCCATAAAAGCTGCTGGTGCATTTGTCAATCCAAAGGACATAACCAAAAACTCAAAATGTCCATACTTGGTGCGGAAAGCAGTCTTAGGAATATCCTCAGATTTGACTTTTAATTGGTAATAACCAGACCTAAGGTCAATCTTAGAGAAAACACGTGCACCATTAAGCTGATCAAATAAATCATCAATCCTTGGCAATGGATACTTGTTCTTGACAGTTAACTTATTTAATTCCCTATAATCAATGCACATTCGCATTGACCCATCTTTCTTTTTGACAAAAAGGACAGGTGCACCCCACAGTGAAAAGCTTGGGCGTATGAACCCTTTCTCCAACAGATTCTCCAACTGCTTCTTTAATTCCTTAAGTTCTGTTGGTGCTAGCCTATATGGATTTTTAGACACAGGCTCAGCGCCGGGGTAAACATCTACAACGAATTTAATTTTCCTATCTGGTGGTAAACCAGGAAGGTCATCTAAAAACACTTCAAGGAAGTCTTGGACAATTAAGACATTTTGGGGTGTTGCTTTTCCTACGAATTGTGTATCTAGAACACTGGCCAAGAAGCATAGGTACTCTCTGCATGGTGAGGGTTTACAATTTATCGAAGTCATAACAGACATTCCCTCACTCTTCTTTAAAGCTTGGAAGGTATGATTTAAACCACCAAGGGGTTGGAATCTAACTACTCCAGTCCTACAGTCGATTGTGGCATAATGTTTAAACAGCCAATCCATTCTTAGGATTACATCAAATTCCATTATATCCACAATAATGAGATCAGCAGTTAGACTCACACTTCCTACTAACACAACACTGTCAAGCATCACCTGGTTAGAGTGCATGCGTTCACCAGAGGGTAAAGCGACACTAAACACATGCATAGAAGGGGTAAACTATACATCTAACTTAACAACAAATGTAGATGCTATGAATGAATGTGTTGCACCAGAATCTATCAATGTAAAAGCGGGTATTGAGTTGACTAATATAGTACCTGACACAACAGCAGGCTGCTCATCATCGCCCGACTCCATCATGGAGAATATCCTCGGCTTAATCATAGCAGGGCCATTCTTAGGAGCTGGACAGTCCCTAACGACGTGGCCAACCTTGTTACAGTTGAAGCATCGGGTGACTATGGGCTTCGGGCAATCCCTGAATGTGTGTCCAATTTTCTCGCAATTGAAACACTTTCCTGAACCGAACCTGCATTCACCCAGGTGACTCTTCGAGCATTTTGGGCACAGGGGAAACTTCCTGGCATCCGGCACTTTCTTTCCAGTTCCTTGGCTATGCTGGCCTTCACTAGGCCTCTTCATTCCCCTTTGATGATGTGACTGGACCGGCTTTTGTGGGACCTCTTTTGGTTCAGCACACTTCCTTTCAGCTTCTTCCACTTCCAGAGCAATGGACACAACCTCGCTGAATGTCAAGCCTTTAATACCGCAAAATTTAACTCCTCTGTAGATTTCTGGCTTCAGTCCATGCACAAATTTGAATGCCTTGTCCTCGTCTCTGTAAACAAAATGTCCAGCAAACCTGGACAGGGACTCGAACTGCCTACTGTACTCGGCTACAGACCCTGTCTACTTCAAGTTTAGAAATTCCAACTTCTTTGCAGTTTGGACAGTACTGTTGAAATACTTCTCGTAGAAAATGTCTTTAAATTGCGACCAAGGCATCGCCAAGACATCAGTGGTGGTCTCTATTGTTTCCCACCAGAGTTGAGCTTCACCAGCCTAGTGAAATGTCGCCAACGTGACCTTGTCTCCTTCTCCTATGTTGGCACACCTAAACATACTTTCAATCTTCCTAAGCCACCCTTCAGCAATAACTGGATCAGATGATTGTCCATCAAACGTGGGTGGTCTTAGTCTCCGGAATCTATCTCCAGAATGTTCATTGCTAGAACCCGAGTTGGCACTTCCTTGTACCTCTCGGTTCAACAGTACTCCTAGTTGATCAGACCCCTAGCGCACTAAATCGGTTTGCTGACGCATCAACTCTGTCAGCTGCCTAATCACACTAGGCTCCTTTCCACCACTCAGGTTTGGCATTTCCCTTGGCACTCTAGGTCTCCCTGGGTGTCGAGCCATTATACTAAAGTCCTGTACAGGGTTAATTACACTCTTAAATATCTATTAGCTAATGTTAACATAAACACTTACAGTTGTTGAAGCACTTCCATGCAACGATTGGCACTGATGAGTAATCTTTTGAACGGTTTAACCGAATGTCTCTGATACCATAATGTAACGCCCCGAGTTTTCTGAACCCAGTTTGTTACACATAAACTCAAACTTGACTAAGGAACTTTGAACCAAATTAAAATTTCGCTCAGAAGTTTAAATTTGACATTTTTTAAAAACTTCAAAATGTTTAAATACTTGCAGTGGAAATCATTTGAACAAAAATAGAGTTAAACAAAACTATAGAACAATGTTTGAATAATCAATTGAGGTGTTAGGGAACATTTGGCCAAAAGAAATAAGGTTTAAATCGCGAAATACTTTGAAAGTTGCAAAAGTCAAACTCATCTGCCACTGAACTAAGTCAACGAAAAAGCAGAAATAAAACTGAAGGATCTCTACTGATGACGTCAGCCAGAGGATCATTCTTCCAGCTTCAGCCGATCGCAAAACAACAAGTTTCACTACTACATCTACCGATGACGTCAGCCGGATGATTCGTTCATCCAGCCTTTGCCAATCATAAGACGACAAAAGAATTTACTCACAAAACAAAACAAACAGAATACATTGACTAGTCGCTATACTTAGCATAACCCTAGAATGAACATTAAACTCTCATAACGTACCCTAAACTAGGGCTACGTACGTTACAGGAAATTCTCTGGTGTTACAAAAACACATATTTTCACACCGATTTTTACCCTAATTTGTTTAAAACCTTGCATACACTCAAATATACCCAATAGAAATAATCAAAGGATTAGAGTTTCATTCCCAAATTAGAATTCAACATTTACTCTAAATTTTAAACACAAAAATAGTGAGAGAAAGAACTTACCCTTGAAGTCTCTTCACAAAAATTGGCGATCAAAGTCTCGCCAATTCTAGTGTGGCCTTAGAGCTCGACGGTTAGCTTGCACACTCGCCTTTCTCTCTCTCTTCTCGCTTCCTCAAGATGCCAAATGAGGAGGAAAGGTTTCCTCCCCTTTCCTTTAAAAAAGATAAATTTTAAAATTTTATTTATTTATTTATTTATGTAATATATGTAAAACATAAAATAATATATTATATAGATTAAATAAAAATTTAAATTTTGATTCGACGAAAATCTGAACATCATCTAAACTTGGGTAATCAAACTTAACCAATATAATTTTGTTGGACATTTAACACTGCGATAACTTCCAGAATTTCATTATTTGACCAATTTTATTGAATATCCTATGTGGCATAATGTTAACGAATCATAATAACTTGAGTTAACACCAAATAATTTGATAGAGAATAATGCAAAAAAGTAACTTGAAAAATATATAATATAAAAAATAGATGTTTTACATCTGTGGCTTTACATATGGTGGAATATGATAATACATATTAGTATTCACAAAATATGTTAATATGATACATGATATAATGGAATCACTAAATTAAAGTGGAAAATATTGATATGCATTGATTCAGTACTTATAGCCTTGATGTGCGGAAAACAACCATTTCATAATATTCATATTACATATCATCATAAGATAGATATAATTCTAGATTTTTATTTAGGTGGTGGGAATTGGTACCATACTTTTAAATTGCATGATATTGTTATTCTTAAATATTAGATTTATTTATTGGGCTTCGTACCTCATCTAATTTTGGTTTCTTATTTTCAGTTATGAGTGTTAACCAAAAGGATAAGATAAAGCCATATTAGTGGACAATGATGCTTAAAACTCAGGATACATTTGGTCTTGAAACTCGTGTGTCTTGTGTGTGTGAGTCTATTTTCGTTCTGTGGGTTGTTTTATGTAGTGTCTGTGAGCGTTACACTTAGTGACAAAAGTGTTTTAAGTAATTAAATTATACGTATTAAATTTTTCGTGTTGTTAATGGTCAACAGGTCATGGCTTGACTCGTTTGGTCATTTAGCGACCATGTTGGACTTTCGACCTTTTGGTTAGAAATCTGTAATTTGGGAAATTACAGTGTGATTAATTTGAGAAAAATTAATTACCTTGGGCGCTATTTTCAATGATGCTCAGATTTGTGGTGCAATTTAATGTATGATCGTAATAAATAATTAATAGAATGGAGGGGCTAAAGTGTAAATAAGAAAAATTTGTTAAAGGGTTGAAAAACCTTATTTTTGCTCTCCACCGCCATGCAAGAGAGAAAGTGAGGGAGAAAGGGGTTCATCTTGTTTGTCCGAACCATCATGCAATGACATTTGTGAAGGAACTTCGAACGATAGTAAGTTTTCGACCTCCGTTTTTACTCTCAAAGATTAGGGTTTTTGTATAAATCTGATTCGAGCTTTGGAAACTCAAATATATGGGTTGTTTATATGTTATTTGGGTAGATTTAAGGTTTGTAAAAGTTGTTTGATTGATTGGTGGTGAAAATCAACGGAGGAGCGAGTTTCGTGACTTTCCTTCACTAAAAAATTGCCCAAGTGTCGACTGTTGTGGCGGTCGGTAGACACTTCAAACCCTACTGGAAACAAAGACATATTAAGTGTCAACTGCTTAAAGGAGGTGTCAACCGCGTACATTTTATTTTTCAAAAAGTGTCGACACTTCAAAAGGAAGTGTCGACTACTAGTGTATTTGGACAGAAACCTGATAGGTATGAAGTGTCAACCGTTTGAAGGAAGTGTCGACCGCTTGAAGGAAGTGTCGACCGCAGGTTAATCCAAGAGGTTGGAAATGTCGACCCCTGGTTTGTCAACCGCATAGTGTTAATTTATGGAAAATTTTGTTTCCTCGCATACGCACCTCGACAAAGTTTGCGGCCGTTTGTAGTGTTCCAGATTGGGTTCCTAGTTCCGGTAGAGGAATCATCCTTGTTTCTTCCTTCAGTGTTAAGTGGGATATTCATGACTTGATTATGATTTTATGTAGCGACCCTCATACTATTCCTAATTTCCCGTACGAAATTCTTCTTTTTCTTTTTCTTTTATACTTAGCGTTAAGTGGAAAACAATTTAATAAAACATTTAAAACAATTACTTAAAGCAATACGTATCCAAACGCCTACAAAATACAACCTCACCATTTCACTAACACGATTCTATCTATACCACAATTTCTATCCACCTCACAAACATACGCTTCACAATACAACTTAACATCAAGCACCCAATACTCATACGTCTTCCAAAATACCACCCCTAAACTGACTCGAAACACAACTATAACAAAATACATTTTCACGAAAATAAACTGCGTAGTTCCGTTTGAAAGTTTAACATATCCTCCTGTTTTAAAATTACAATACAGTTCCAAAACGTTTAAAACATTAATTTTTAACCTATCAACTATCCAGAGCCAAGCATCCTAAAATGTTCTAACAATGCAATTATCCATTTTAATTCACCATCAACCAGAAAATTCCCAAATAAACCTCTAAACATCAAACCATGAATCCCACTGGTCAAAATGCGCCTCAACTGCGCCAGCACACCACCGCAAGTCATCCTCTGTCAACTGCATCACTCCTCAGGTGGAGGGACCTCGTCCTCGCCTATGTCGAAGTCACCTACACCATACAGACACACTATGAGCTAAAGGCTCAGTAAACTCTACGTAAATGCAGATGCGTGTAGTACATATGGAGTTCAGAAATCATGCATAACATACAGAGCGTCGCAGACAGTATATCACCGAGATCTCATCCCCCTAACCGAAGGGGGCCCATCCAGCGGTCGGACTACCCCGTGCTGTTAGAGGAGGGGGGTACACGCTTACAACACGTACAGCCGTGCTGAGCCCCACCTCGCGTGACCAGATAACAGATTACATTCATTAATTACAGTACATGAGATGTGGTATCGGCCAGACCCTTAATCGGCCCGCACGATAGATCAATAGCCCCCAATTTCTGGGCCACACCGGTTTTATGAAAACATCGTGCGGAAATTCATTTTCATGCTTAGTTAAAATACGTGATGCATGAACAGTTCAATATAAATGTAAACAAACAAGCATGCGTACCATCAAGACTGTAAAGGCAATAACCTAAAAAACGTTTAAACCTAACTACCCAACCCAAAGCAGATTAAACTAACACGTCACCAAAACTCCTCGAGACAACTTCGACGTACGGTGTAGGCCAATTGGCTAGAAAAGATCACGAGAACTTACCTGTCGTCCGTAGTTCGCTGGTTTTTGGCACATCTCGTCGCCTATGGCTCGACCTATGACAAACGTTCAAGCTTCATTAAAATCACGCTTACATTCACCAATTTACTCTCAAACTACTATTTCTAGCCTAATCCAATTAAAATATAGCTAAACGGGCCATTAATTTGGGTTCGGTAAAACCAACCCGAAACTTTGAACGCGCGTAACTTTCGCGTCGGTTATCGGAATCGAACGATTGCAGCGACCACTTACTCCTCTAATAACCTATTTTAACCTGCCAAAAGAAATTTTAAAAAAATCGACCGTAGCTAAGTCAAATGTAGCAAAACCCGAACTGCCCTTCACCCTGAAATTTCCCCCAACTCGGTTTTTCATCGATTTCCATCCATTTCCTCGCCAATCGATCCCCCTCGTACTTAATTAACGTAATTTAACCAAACACCAAGGCTACACACCGAAAAAAACCGAAATGCCAAAATAGGGCATTCTTATTTTTTGCCCAAACAGGGCACACAACGGCCAGACGATTATTGTCAGCCCAATGTCCGGCAATCTCAGGCCAAGACCGTCCAAAAACGGCCGGTGATCGGAGCTTAATCAAGCTCGTCACCGACGGCCCTGAACAGAACCGAAATAGGGAGAAAAGGAGGCTTACCATTCAGTTTTTGCGCGGAGACGGCCCAGACACTGCTCGCCGCCGTCGTCTGGCCAGAGATCGTCGGACATCGCCGGTGGTTCAGCCGCCGATCGCTGCTCCTCTGCTCGGCCCTGTTCGCTGCCCGCAGAAACGATCGAATGGCTTCCTCGCGAAGCCATTTGATTGTTTTAAAAGAAAACATAATGTTTTGTTTTAAAACATAACAAAATAATAATTGTCATTTACCGTTTTGCCCTCTCATTATTTTTATATTCGTTTCGTCATTTGTTTCGTTAATTGCTAACGATTCGGGTTTCTCCTAATTTCCTCATTTTGCCAATAACTCAAACTTATTGCTAGGGATTTATTAAAACTATCCGATCGCAAAATGGGCCTCGTTTACTACTTTTATTAAAACGTCCTTTATATTACGAGAAACGTAATTCTCGTAAAATTAGCGTTAAACTCCTAAAACTCTTGGAATTTTCTCAAAATCCAAGTTAATCATTAGGATCCTAATAACGTTTTCTGTTTGCAAAACAGACTTAATTTGGCATATTTAAAAAAATGCCAACATATATATATATATATATATATATATGATTACTAAAACCCGTAAAAAGCCGGGTGTTACATTTTAGGCTCAAACGAGTTTGTGGACTTCAAGACAGTTGCTAAGGTTGTCGCTCTAGTGCATAAGAATAGCGGTAATCGTCGAGGTAGGTCTTTTATATTATTTGTATAACATTTGCATCATCATTTTATAAAAGCTATTTTAGTGAGCTTTCACTTGTATAAAACCTGACTGGGCCTGGTCACCAGCAGTCTGTTTTTACATGTATGTACGTACGTACGAAATACATGTTTACCATTGATGCATAGTTTATATTGTTTATATATATATACATGTTTGGGAGGATGAATCTGCGTCATATTTTTGACATTTTTGGTGTCAAAGTATTAAGAGGATATTCCAATACACCTTCTTCTGCGTGAAGATTGTTTTGTTTGCACGGTTACAAAAATAGCTAGTAGGACGGTGATGATGCACTTCTTGCGTTTCGAATCCTTAAACCTAATCAAGGTATCTTTGTATTCCGGTTTACGGGTAGTGTCGTGCTGAGCTTACTCGCCAGCTACCCGTGTTAACATTGATGGATCTTTGAATTGTTGTTGCTTTCATATTTTCTTTCTAGCTCATGAGGTGTTGATGGATCTTCGGATCGCCATCTTTCTATACTAGTGTGCCAGAGAAGTCATTGTGTGACCTTCCTTTTCACTGAGGTGATTGTTATATGATCATAATGATAATGACATATTTTCACATAGTTGTCTATGTATATGTCAAGCTTTGACTTTTTGCCTCATCGGTGGTTTGTGGATTCTGTTTCTTTAAAATGATGAAAATGATTTTTCATAGATCGATGTTTTGAAAACCATTTGTAGCAACTAGTAATGTCCACCTTAATTAATAACCTCTTTTAGTAACCTTTACTCCTTGTGAAATTAAGTGTCTATGATTGGTTGTTTACATAGGTTAAGCCTTGGCTGCTATGGGTAAAGACGTAATTTGCAATAATTAGTGTAATAAAAAGGGCCAACTAAGGGTTTTAGCCGCCACTGTTTTATTACCTCTTTCGGCATTCAGCAGCTCAGCAGACTCCCTCTCGGCGATTTTTCCAGCCAGATTCTTCGTCTATCTAGGTGAGTTTTCCCTCAGTTTCCTTCTTGCTGATGAATCATAATGAAAGTAGAATGTACATTAGAAGATCTGTTTGCGGTATAATGAGTGTATCGAGAATGCTGTATGTGCGAGCTAGTTCGGGTTTTGTTGTGAATCGGGAATGCACGATGGACTGAGCTCCCGAACTAGTTTCCTTAGATTTCTGAATAGCAGAAATGAAATTTAGAGAAGATCTAATTAACACCCTGTCTGTGGTTTTAGGTTTGAGTAGCTCTCGAGGTAGCCTTTTCCAACAATCTCCAGGAGACCAGGTAAGTGAAGTATGCTTGTGCCTTCGGGCCTACATCACAAAACAGTAGGATTTATGTGTGCTTGAATGTGTTTGTATGTGATGCATCATAATTTTTTGAAAGCATGCGAAAATGAATTTTCATGAAATGGCATGGTGAGAAATGAACAGACTGAAACAGACAAGCTATTAAGGGAACTAATCCGCCCCTTAACTTATGAAGGGATTTATACTTTGGGAGAAGTGATCCAACTCCCAATTTCATAGGGGGATCTGAACAGTTTGTTAAGGGAACTAATCCGCCCCTTAATCGAGAGAGAGGATGTATGACTTTGGGAGAAGTGATCCAACTCTCAATTTCACAGGGGGAACAGATCAGAAACAAATGCACATGCAACTTAGATGAGAAAGTAGAAACTACATGTTTAGGAATTTTGTTTCAGCATTCCATTTCATTATTGCTATACTTACTTAGCATTAGGCTAACAGATGAGTTTTGTGATGTAGGTGAAGAAGTGACTGCAGGTGTGTTTTCTGAGTATGCTGAGGAATAGACTGGTTGGGGGAGCACATTCATGCCTCGACTTGGCGAACTGATGGGGCGGTTTAACTGGTGTCAGTAGATGAGAAGGTTTTGTGAACCATGTTTCAATTTAAATATGTTGAGAGTTTTAGTGACAATAGTAGTTTTGATGCTTTGAATACAATTTGAGACTCTTTTTGATAATGATACTCTGTTAGTTTTAATAGTGGTTTTTACCAAATTTTGGAGTAGTACACGGATTTAAGTAGTTTTGAACGGTTTTAGTAAAATGCTCAAGTTCAGAGTTTTCTCTGTTTATAGTGAAATTGTTGCTATGTTGTTTTCGTTGAGTATTTTTGATCTATCGGTAGATGATGTCCATCGGTAGATGTTGAGTATATTTTATCTATCGGTAGATGATGTCTATCGGCAGATGTCGAGTATTTTGATCTATCAGTAGATGATGTCTATCGGCAGATGTCGAGTATTTTGATCGGTAGATGATGTCTATCGACAGATGTTGTGTATTTTTGATCTATCGGTAGATGATGTCTATCGGCAGAAGTCGAGAGTTTTGTCTGTCGGTGGATTTAGTCCATCGGTGGATGTGAGTATTAGAATTTGTCGTTTTGGTAATCGGATGATGTAGGAAGAATTTTGTCATTTTGCGATCGGTGGATGTGAATTGAGGATTTTTGTCGTCTAGTGATCGGAAGACGTAGTTTGTTCTATCGGCAGATATGAGCTGAGTGTGTTTTGTCGTTTAGTGACCGGACAATGTGTTCTGTTTGTTTGAGAGTAAAAGACTTTTGTCGTTTAGTGATCGGTCGATGTATTCTGTTTTCTTTTCTCTTTCAACCAACTGCCTTGAATATTTTAACTATTTAATTGATATTGATTTTACGATGATTTTTCCGCTGCAAGTTTTAACGTTTTAAGAGTCAATTCCTGATCATTGAATGAAATTTTTAAAATTTCCCAAAAAGTCATAGTTCGGTTTAGTTTCTTGCGTAGCGAACCGGGTTCAGATAACTCGGGGCGCTACACCATTTGTTTATTTCATCATGTTTTGAACTAAAATGTAAATGAAGTTTTACATATTCATTGAGTATAACATTTTTATTGAGTTAGTCATTCACCTCTCTTCAAGGAAAAAATAAGGGTAGTGAGTAGCTTGAATTTGGCAGCAAATTTTGTTTTACTTTCTCTATTGAGTGTTTTAGTGTTCCCTCGTGAGGACTTATATTTATTAGGCATGTATAAGATGACTTGGATCTGAATTTGGTTATTTGGTATGTGGACCTTTTTAAACTGTCTTTAATTTATCGTACTATTATATCTGTACTTGGCATGTAAATGATAACTTGGATCTGAATTTAGTTATTTGGTATGTGGACCCCTTTAGACTGTTGTCAGGACCCGACCCGGCCCCCGGCCGGACCCCGACGGATAAGATTCCTGAGGTGGGAATTATTCAAAGCAAAACCAACGACCATTCAACGCAACGACTTTCCTCTAACAATTCCTACGTGGCATCCTAAAATAAGAACTATCATTCAAAAACATCAAACATAAGAGTGTACAGCAGAAATAATAAAATAAAGATGAGTCACAACATGTGACTTTTCAACTCTGACAATCTTTACCTTTGACTTGGTCTATCCTTCTCGATGAATGTATCCAAATATCTGAAAAAAATATGAATAATCCACGAATGAGCCAATTGGCCAGCAAATAAATCTAGCAGCTAAACTAGCTAACCCAGATTCCACCACATTCACTAAGACCAAACACTGTGGTCCACCTATTCATGATTATTTTATTAAAATCAGTTTACTTAAAATTCTTTTCGAAAACCCCTGCATTTCATAAAATATGCATATTGAAATCTATATGTTGAAATCAATTTCACTACATTAATCAAATGCAAATAAATGAACTTTACATTTGAAACCACAATCACCAAGTAAATCCAATGCAAATCATTTGAATAATTTTGCATTAAAACACCATTTTCAATGAACAAAATACCAGGGCATAATTTGTAACACCCGAAAATTTTTTAACGTGCGTAGCCTAAGTTCGACGTAGAATGAGTTAGCCTAGGCTAGAAATGTATGAGAATTTATTGTTGTTGAAGGGTATTAGACGTGTTATGAGAAGTGAAAGTGTTATGAGAAGTGAAAGTTGGAATATTCAAAGGTTGAAAATGTTGAAGTCAAAGTTGTACCAACCAATCAAAAATTAATTAAACTTTAATGGAAAGAAAGTGGTGAATTGTTGAAGCCTATCACGTTGGAGAATTCAAGTGTGAAAAGGGGGGGAGTAATTTGCAATTTTAGAAAATACTTGAGGAGGAAAATAAAAAGTGAAAAGAAATTTTGGTTAAAAAGACAAAATTGAACAAAATTAATCCATCTTCTCCCCTTTCTTCCCCTCCACGAACCAGCAAGGTTGGCGCCTCCCTCCTCCTCCTTTTCCATAGCTTTTTCAAGGATTAAGGTAAGATTTTAAGTGGGTTTTATGTTTGATGCAACTTAGGATTGGTTTTTAGTGATTTGGAGGAGTTTTTGTGTAGTTGTGTTAGGGTTTGGAAACCCTAGAAATGGAGCTAGGACATTTTATGTTTTTGCTGTGCTTTCTTCATATATTTGAGGTTTAAGCTTTAGTTAGGTTAGTTTAGGTTGGTTAAAGAGTTTGATTAGAAATTGATGAAAGTGTGTGAAAACCGGTTTTGGAGAGAAAGTTGGCCGAATATGTTGAGGGGTTTTCTAATTGGCCATGGTGTTTGGATGGTTGATTTGAGTGTTTCAATGGATAGTAGACGTGTAGAGGTTTACTGTAACGCCCCGAGTTATCTGGACCCGGTTCGCTACTCATTACTTGACCATGACTAAGAAATTTCAAATAAATTTAAAACTTCATTCGACATACAAAATTTGACGCTTACTAATCGTTCAAAACATTTGAAAACTTTGCAGCGGAAAAATTATTTAAAACTACAATGGGGTTAAACTAGCGGTGAAAATATTGTTGGAAAGATTAATGGAAATATTTCAAGTGTCCGGTCAAAAGAATTAAGGTTTTAAGGGATGGACTACTCAAGGAATTACAAAAGTCGAATTCATCTGCCGACGACAAAGTCAACAGAAGAAGCAGAAGTAGAAAACCAAAGGCCTCTGCCGATGACGTCTACACGACTTCACCCACAACTTCATCTGCCGATGAAGTCGTGAGAACTTCATACACCGCTTCATCTGCCGATGAAGTCAACATAACTTCATCTGCCGATGAAGTCAGCGCAATTTCATCTCTCAATAGATAAACACACGACATCTTCCGATAACAACAATATGACTCCTTCCGATAGAATTAAAACATACACTACATCTTCCGATTCACTAAACGACAAACAGATTACTCTACATCTTCCGATTCGCTAAACGACAAAACCCCCTTAACTCTCTCAGACTACACCTGCCGATCACTACTCGACGACTCAATACACTACACCTTCCGATCGAATAGACTACATTTGCCGACACGTGCTCCTCACATGACTCCTTAAGGCATTTGCCGATAGACTTTCATCTTCCGACAGACGGACACACCACATCTACCGATAGACTTCCTTCTTCCGATAGACATCAACACGATTTCCTTCCACAGAACGCAATAAACCTCTACACATATCCACTGATACAAAAATTATTCAATTCCTACCAATGGACTAAACAACCTGTCTATAACCCGAGAAAGCTTCGACTATCTAACAGACTTAAAACATTTTACCAAAAATCCATTCATAACACTCCAAGTCATTGTATTGATCAAATTCAGTAAAAACATGAAAATCAGAGATTCTCGAAAACAAAAGCAAATAGCTGTAATCTCATTTACTAAAAACTTCATATACTCGATTAAATCATTATCCACTAAACCTCCACATCTGTAGACAACATGCTAAACCGCCCCATCAGTTACCATGCCGAAGCCTGAATGCACTCCTCCAACGTCCACTATTCCTCAACACGATCAGGAGACACACCTGCTAACACTTCTTCACCTACATCACAAAACTCATCTATTAGCCTAATGCTAAGTAAGTAAAGCAGTATATGAATGAAGTAAAATGCTGAACTTAAACTCCTAAATATGCAGTTTCTATTTTTCTCATCTCAGTGGCATACGCATTCGTTCATAACATGATCTGATCCCATAGTTCCCTTGGGAGTGGGATCAATTCTCCCAATGTCTACATCCTCCTACTTAATTAAGGGGCAGATGAATTCCCTTAACACTTGATCTGATCCCATGGTTCCCTTGGGAGTGGGATCAATTCTCCCAATGTCTAAATCCCTTCATAAGTTAAGGGGTGGATTAGTTCCCTTAATAGCTTGTCTGTCGCATACAGTTCATACCTTACCATTCCTTACATGAAATTCATTTTCGTAACTTTTAACAAAACATGATGCATGGACAATAGAAACATTCAAGCATACATAAACCTACTGTTTTGTGATGTAGGCCCGAAGGCACAAGCAATACTTTACTTACCTGGCTCCTGGAAATCTGTCTGGTTGCTAGCTACTTCGGAGGTCTGTTCACCTAAGTTCATACAGAATATAAATCAAGGCTTCATTAAACCTTTCAAAATATCAAACAGCGGTTCGAGAAATCTAGTTAGAAACTCTACTACCCGAGCATTCCTACTTATCGCTAAAACCCGAATCTACACTCAATCTCAGCATCCTCAAAATCCTCACATTGCAATCCTCCAGGCATTTCACCACTATACCACAAGAGAAATAAGGAAAAGAAACTTACCTAAGTCGAAGGAGAACCGAGCGAGGAGAATCGCCTAGAGAGCTCGGCTGCTTGAGCTGAAAGTTTCCGAAGAGAAGAGTATGAGAGGGGAGTGGCGGCTACAGTGCAGTAAACCCAACCCTTATCCTTAAATACGTTACTCAACTTTTGAACATTGTAAATTACTCTAATACCCTTAACAAGTTGTTCAATAACCTTATTTAACTCATTACCTAGTCAAGTGTATTACTTTAATAATAAAAGGCTGGTTCGATAGAACCAGGTGCTACATTTACAGATTGGGGTGGCACGTCGAAATCCGTTGAAAAACGATGGAGTTACGACCATTTGAAGTTTGACGGTCAAAATTGTGCACAATTCGGGTTTTGTGTTTTGGAGAATGAATTGTGTGTAGTTTTAGTTAGAATTTCTTTCGAGTTGTTAGTAAATTACTAAGTTGAGTTTTCATTATTTTAGGTAATCGAGCGAGTAGTTTGGTTGGACGATAGAAAATCTAAGAATTTTGGGTTTTGTGTGTTAGGTTGAAAAACGTATGGTTCGAGTATTACTAAGTGACTTCTCTTTTATTATGTTAGGTTGACGAGTGACGATTGGCTAACTGCGAGGGACTATAGTTGAGTCGCCTAGTCGCGTTAAGGTGGTACCTGCGAGGGACTATAGTTGAGTCGCCTAGTCGCGTTAGGGTAGCACCTGCGGGTAATTCCATGGGAGTTGTCACGTCGCGTTAAGATGGTACTTGCGAGGGACTATAGTTGAGTCGCCTAGTCGCGTTAGGGTAGCACCTGCGGGTAACTCCATGGGAGTTGTCACGTCGCGTTAAGGTGGTACCTGCGAGGGACTATAGTTGAGTCGCCTAGTCGCGTTAAGGTGGTACCTGCGAGGGACTATAGTTGAGTCGCCTAGTCGCGTTAAGGTGGTACCTGCGAGGGACTATAGTTGAGTCGCCTAGTCGCGTTAGGGTAGCACCTGCGGGTAACTCCATGGGAGTTGTCACGTCGCGTTAAGGTGGTACCTGCGAGGGACTATAGTTGAGTCGCCTAGTCGCGTTAAGGTGGTACCTGCGAGGGACTATAGTTGAGTCACCTAGTCACGTTAGGGTAGCACCTGCGGGTAACTCCATGGGAGTTGTCACGTCACGTTAAGGTGGTACCTGCGAGGAAATATAGTTGAGTCACCTAGTCACGTTAGGGTAGCACCTGCGGGTAACTCCATGGGAGTTGTCACGTCGCGTTAAGGTGGTACCTGCGAGGGACTATAGTTGAGTCGCCTAGTCGCGTTAGGGTAGCACCTGCGGGTAACTCCATGGGAGTTGTCACGTCGCGTTAAGGTGGTACCTGCGAGGGACTATAGTTGAGTCGCCTAGTCGCGTTAAGGTAGCACCTGCAGGTAACTCCATGGGAGTTGTCACGTCGCGTTAGGGTAGTACCTGCGAGGGGCTTTAGTAGAGTCGCCCAGTCGCGTTAGAGTGACACCTGCGAGGGACTCCAGTGGAGTTACCCAGTCGCGTTAGGGTGGCACTTGCGAGGGACTCTGTGTGAGTTGGACACCTGCGAGGGACTCCATGTGAGTTGCCTAGTCGCGTTAAGGAGCGATGTTAGCATGTGTGATGAGCTTCGGTTCTGTGAATGAACAACGAAAAGCAAACGAAACAAGAACAACTGAGCGAGTAGAAACTTCATGTGTTGCATTATGTTTGTCGTATGCATTATTCCCTACTTACTAAGCATTAGGCTTATGTTTTGTGTTCCGTGGTGTAGGTGTAGACGGGAGTACAGGTGAGGGCCTAAGGAAAGCTAGGATTGGAGCGCAGTTGGTGATGTACAGGGCATGCTGGTGCAGGCAGTTGTCGGGGCGTCTCGATCATGGTCTTCGGGGAGTTGTGAGTGATGGTTATTTTGGTATTTTTGATGTATCTGGTTGGTGATTGGGAGATTTGATACGTGTTGGCACGTTGTTTTTATAAAGGTTTTCGTAATGAATTTTTAAAGATTTCGAGTCGTTGGGTTGGTGAGTAATGGTGGTGGTACTCTGGGAATTTAAACTATATATTATCGGGCTTTATATTGCAGGTTTTGGTTTTAAAGGATTTAGGCGTTATGTCGTCCATGTTGAATTTAAAACAAACGATGTCGGGTTTAAGTTCGCTATTTTTATTAATATTCAGTTGAAGTCGGTTTTCTAAAATTTTTACGGGATTTGAAGGTTCGAGTGTCGGGAAGGTATGGTTAAAGTTTCGTGAATTTTAGAGGTGTTCGGGGTGGAGAAATATGAGGAAAAGTGGGGAAAGGTCAAAAGGGGTCAAAATAGAAGGTTTTTAAGTGTTTTGGGTCGAGAAAACCCGAGGAGGCCCGATCGATCGGGCCTCGGACTGCGACAAGTCGCGGTGGGGCGCACAGCGTGTGCGCTGGAGCGCTGTCTGGGCGCGCGCGGCGCCCAGCGCCTCTTTGAGCCCATTTTCAGTTTTTTTTCAAATTTTCCCTATTTCTACAATGTTTTGACCCGACATTTTTTGACGAAATTTAAACGTATTTTGGGCCCGTTTTCCAATAGTTTCGAGGGTTCGAAAAACCCGAAAACGAGTTGTAAAAATTTACTAAAAATTATTTTAAATGATATTTTAAACGCGGGATCGGTTTGCAAACGTAGCGCACCAAGCCGGGGCAGGTTTGGGGCGTTACATTATTAACAATTAGTGATATTTGTTAAAAATGCAATCACATCAACCCAACATGTATAACTATAATCTCTTCCCCCTCCCTTTCTCCTCTTTTCCTCACGAGTTTCTCCCATCCTGTTTCTCTCTCGCCAGCCATCTGTTCTTCGCTCTCTCTCTCTCTCTCATTTTCTTTCTCTCGCCAGCCATTTGTTCTTCGCTCTCTCTCTCTCTCATTTTCTTTCTTCTTCCCACGAAATCCAGCACAAATGCCCAACCACATAAACATGCCACCTTAGCATGTTTCAAATAGTATATTAGGTTAATTTACAATTTAACCAAGTTTGATTCATCTAAAGGACAACTTCGTCCTCCACTTTTTGATAAAATTACCATAAAACCATAATTAATAAATTCTTAATCATAATTAATTTAATCTAATCACAATTAGATTAATTTTTAATCTAATCACCCAATAATTAATAAAAATTGTAATATTTCGTCATTTTTCCAAAATGTCAAATTTTGTCCATTTAATATTTCATTTCTTCCATCAAATTTTTTCCAACTTATAATTACATATTATTCGAATATATAACTATTCACTATTATATCGTTTACAAATTTTTAATTTAAAAGTCTAAACCACTTACATTCTCCCCTAGTTAAGAAAATTTCGTCTCGAAATTTCTTTCTAACTTAAGTTACAAAAGTTTTGGATACAACCCTCAAATCTCATCCTCAAAATCCCATTCATCCTCACTCTCTACACATCTTTGCTCAATTAATATATCTCTCTCAACCATATCCGAGTACGACTCTATTTTTAAACACACCAGTCTACTAGAAATACTGGATCTAAGACCTTGCTCAAACCTCTTAGCTTTGGCAGCTTCATCGGGAATGAAATAATCCGCATACTTTGACAACTCCTCAAATTTGCTTTGATAATCTCGTACGCTCATGTCTTGTTGTCTCAACTCTAAGAACTCTTTAGCTTTGACTTGTCTAACATGCCTAGGAAAGAATCTCCCCAAGAAGATGTCCTCAAAATGCTCCCAGTTGTATTGACCACCTAGGGATACTTTAATCTGGTCTCACCACCTATCCGCCATGTCATCTAGTTGATTTACGGTGAACTTGACTTTGAATTCATTTGGAATTCCCACCATGTCAAACACCTTCTTTAACTGTCTCAGCCACTTCTCAGCTATGTCTGGATTACTCTCTCTTCTGTACACTGGAGGCTTAGCCTTATTAAACCTTTCTAACAACCTCATTTCCCTCGAATCGGACCTTTCCATTTTCTCACTGCTCTGCTGAGTAACACTTCTACTCACTATATAAGCTAAAACTATAATAGCTTTCCTCATTTCTGAAATCTCATCATCCCAATTATCTTTTCCACTTGTAGATCATTCTCTGTCCATCTACAATAAATCATATATTAATCATATAAACGTTCACCACCAAGTACAAGAGGCATTCTAAACATAGTTTCTAACTCTCATAACCAGTTAGAACTATTATGTATAGCTCTGATACAAAACTGTCAGGACCCGACCTGGCTCCCGGCTGGACCCCAATGGATAGGATTTCCGAGGTGGGAATTATTCAACGCAAGAACGACGATCATTCAACACAACGACTTTGCTCTAACAATTCATACGTGGCATCCTAAAATAGGAACTATCATTCAAAAACATCAAACATAAGAGTGTACAGCGAAAATAATAAAATAAAAATGAGTCACGACATGTGACTTTTCAACTCTAACAATAAAGCCATAATCCGGATCGATCTTATACCTCGTTATACAATCTTTACCTTTGACTTGGTCTATCCTTCCCGGTGAACGTATCCAAATATCTGGAAAAAAAAAATATGAATAATCCACGAATGAGCCATTGGCCCAGCAAATAAATCTAGCAGCTAAACTAGCTAACCCAGATTCCACCACATTCACTAAGACCAAACACCATCCTCCACCTATTCATGATTATTTTATTAAAGTCAGTTTACTTAAAATTCTTTTCGAAAACCCTTGCATTTCATAAAATATGCATATTGAAATCTATATGTTGAAATCAATTTCACTACATTAATCAAATGCAAATAAATGAACTTTACATTAGAAACCACAATCACCAAGTAAATCCAATACAAATCATTTGAATAATTTTGCATTAAAACACCATTTTCAATAAACAAAATACTAGGGCATAATTAACAATCAGTTATATTTGTTAAAAATGCAATCACATCAACCCGACATGTATAACTATAATCAAATCCCTACAGATTCTCGGGTTTTCACCGGCCGGACTGTAGTACCCCGAGCCTGCTTTCCCTCGCGAGGTTTAGGGATTTTCAACCCAAGGGAGACGATAATTGTAAGGTCTCTACTCTTTCCCACCATAGTCATACATATTGTGCATATATGAGGCACAATCGATGTAAAACCAAAGCAACATTCTTTTAAAGTCATTGTATAATTCAATTAAAAATCGTGCTTTTGGAAAATAACCAAACAAAATATAAAAAAAAATTCCTAAACAATTATTGAATTAATTAAAACACAAATTGAAATCACCATGTTATTCACAAAATCCATTCATTTCAAATAAAACTCCTACATCCAATTTCATCATCCACGTAACCTATTAGTTTCACTTTACTAATCATACCCATCTTCTCCACTTCCACCAGAACCTTCAATTCACCCATTTCTCCAAATTCTCTACTTCCAGAGACTAAAAAAAATCAACCAAATCCAACAATCATTAATCTATCTCCACCAAAGAATGTAATAAAATCTAAACTAACTAATCTAACTCATAGATTTACTTACCATAAATGTCGGCTCCATCACTTTACAGGAAATTTCCTCCGACTCCGACGATTTTTACATCAAAGTGTTCCTCTCTACGAACTGAATATTTTATCCTAAAGGATGGATGGACGATTCTCAACCCTCCCTCTCCCTTTCTCCTCTTTTCCTCACAAGTTTCTCCCCTCGGTTTCTCTCTCGCCAGCTCTCTATTCTTCTCTCTCTCTCTCTCTCTCTCATTTTCTTTCTTCTTCCCACGAAATCCAGCACAAATGCCTAGCCACATAAACATGTCACCTTAGCATATTTCAAATAGTATATTAAGTTAATTTATAATTTAACCAAGTTTTATCCATCTAAAAGACAACTTCGTCCTCCACTTTTTGATAAAATCACCATAAAACCATAATTAATAAATCTACAACCATAATTAATTTAATCTAATCACAATTAGATTAATTTTTAATCTAATCAACCAATAATTAATAAAAATCATAATATTTCGTCATTTTTTCAAAATGTCAAATTTTGTCCATTTAATGTATCATTTCTTCCATCAAATTTTTTCCAACTTATAATTACATATTATTCGAATATATAATTATACACTATTATATCGTTTAAAAATATGTAATTTAAAAGTCTAAACCATTATAACTATCTTTAATTTATTGTACTATTATATCTGTACTCATTGTGTGGATATTGATTTTTTATCGTGTTCAAGTCTTTCACTGCGAACCAATTGGGTTGGGTGATCGAGTCTCTCTGAGAATTAGGTCGCCCAACCTATGGTTCTATTAGGCTCGCTTCCAGATTGTGACAATCTCTCTAGGTGGAGAATCCCTATCACTATTCTAGTTTTCGTCTTTTCAAGTACATCGAGGACGAGGTCGTGACACTATTGGTGGAGGTTCAAACTCAGAAGGTGATATCATAAGTGGAAATGCTGATCTTGCGTGAGCAGTGGGATTAGAGGAAGACTTGGTGGTTCTGCGTGTGCTTCCCGATAACTGCTAACAACGGGGCAGTTTGTACTCCCCCTGGCTTCTAAGAGGAAGCTCGTCAATCGGTTGCATTCATTTATTCTCTCTTAGTTAAAAATTGATCTATGTAGTCTCCTCGATCATTTTATCTGTGTTCCCTATATCTGCATATCTAGTTTGACCGTAGGTTTCTTGTATTGGATTATCATATGCAAAAGACTTCCTCCTAGTTTGAAAAGAACAAATAGTTTGAAACTACTACCCTTTTTATCTTGATATTTCCTTTGCCTTCCTGTAATCAAATGGGAAGAATTAATAGACAATGGAAGAACATAGAATCCCTTTTTTCTTATTCTACAGTAAATTAGAATTTAAAACCTCGAATAATCATAGTAAAATCACTGAAGGATATTTCTGTCGCGTGACAAATTAGATTAAACAATAGTTTTCAAATCTAATTTGTCATGGGACGGGGTAGTTTTCCTCTTTTTCGGTTCAAAGAAAAACAAGTAAAATAATCAGATGGGTCTTCTCAATTTTATTAATTATTATATAACATGTGTAATTATGGGGAAAATATGGAACAATGTAAATTCAAATGAGAGAGAGGAAGAAAGGTTTCAAATAGGGAATTATTACATTATTGAAATGAGAGAGAATATAGGGCTCAGGAAATGCTTTCACATTTGCTTGCACGTCCTCTAGAACAAGTCAATGAATTGACTCCTCAATTTTCTATACGACGCGTTTACGCCCCTATTTCTTCAAGCACCATACAGTCTATCCAACTTCCATTCTTCTTATTCACCTCCCTCTCTCTTTCTCTCTCATGCATATATAGTTTTCTGCAATCCCAGCTGTACATCAATCAGCCACCATCATTACCATTGTTAGGGTATCAAGCTCGCGCCGAAAATCATGGAAACAAGCTCAAATCATCAATACCTAATTCTCAGTGAGCAAGAAAACGGCTCAGAGTCTCCTCCATCCGCCATTTTCAACAAGTTCATGTTCTCATCTTCCCCCAAAAAGAGCAGGTGATTAGCTTCTTTCTCTCAAAAATACTTGTATATTTCATGAAATGTTGATTACCTTATTCTCTTCTAATGGAAAACAAAATTACAGTAGAAGATCCATTCACAAAAGGGTAGTTTCAGTGCCACTTAATCTCGAAAGTAACAGCAACACTCCACCTTCTGATTCTTGGGCATGGCGGAAATACGGACAGAAGCCGATCAAAGGCTCTCCTTACCCCAGGTAACTGATCAAACCTTAAAATTCAAAGGCAAGTCAGATATATGTAGTCCAATTATAGTCGCTCCATAGACACAAGGAATGTGACTGCAGTATAGAAATCAGATTGCAGCCATAGTTATAGGAAAACAATGACTGATTTTCTTTGATATTGATGATCTACTTTTCTAGGATAATAGGAATTTTCCGTAATTATTAATCGTTGAATTTTTTTGAGGTTGTAGTGGTTTTTTTAATGGACAGAGGATATTATCGGTGTAGTAGCTCGAAGGGTTGCCCAGCTCGAAAACAAGTAGAAAGAAGCAATGTTGATCCGACCATGTTAGTCGTCACATATTCCTGTGAGCATAATCATCCAATTCCAGCCTCGAGAAACAGCCACCACCACCAACACCACTCCGGTGCCGGCACAAAACCTGGATATCAAAAAGTTCTTGCTGACCCAGAACCTGAATCCAATGCTGATGAGAAGATTTCGGATCTTGCCAGCGAGGAGATGGTGATGGAGGATGAGTTCAGCTGGTTTAACGTGATAGAGACGACAAGCGTCGACGGTTTTGGAGAGTCAAATTTTCAAAGGCACGACCGGAGCCAGTGAAGCCGGAGCTGATTTTGCGATGTTTTTTCCGATGAAGGAGGAGGACGAGTCGCTCTTCGCCGATCTAGGTGAGTTACCGGAATGTTCCGCTGTGTTCGGGCCCGGCGTAGGAGGAGGCAGGACGTTCGAACGAGATGAGGAGCAGCTCCCTCCGGCGTTGTCCCCCACCGGGGTGTGGGGCAACAAGCTGAATTCAGCCGCCACGTGTTGATATCCACCAATTAGAAACCTTTTTTCTTCCAAAACTTTAATTTATTTTAACGAATCTTTTATATTAATTTAGGAACGTGGCCAAAATATTATTAGTTTGATTAAGAAGTAAAGTCAAATGTGATCGGTCAATGTTTCAAATAATTAATTCCATGCCAACCCAATATTAATTTATTAACATCTTAGTCATATATAATGCCTAATCTTTTAGACCAAATGTAGAGTAAAGTAATTTTATATAAAAATATATCATTACCATAAAATTAAACTTATCTTTGATACAACTTGTCAAACTTAAATAAAAGAAGTTCTAAAATTCAATAATCATGTAACCTGAAATTATACGATAGAGTAATGTTGTATTTACTCTCTATAAAATTTATTCACATGTCAAATAATAATTTATGCAATTAAATTATAATTAATATAATAAATTATATAATTATTTGATACGTCAGCAAATATGTTTAGAGATTAGAATAATAAAATAAATATAGCATTGTTTAGTAAAAATAACAAAAGATCATAGACTACATTGTGTGGAGGTTATTAATAACGTAAGGAAGAAGATAGAAATTTCTATCTTTTGTTAATATTTTAACTAGTGATGGAAAAAGTAATTTTATTTGAATCATGCATGGGTGATTTGTGTATTTAAAATATATCTTGAAGTTCACTCAACAAAGACAAAACAGCCCAAAAAGCTTTGACTTTTTAAGTTGTATTAAAAGCAAAATTATATTATAATATACAAGTGCTAATCAAGTTGCCCATATTACAATGACTATAAATAATATTCTATATGACCTGAAATTGTTTAAGACCACCAAAGGGAGACGATCTTGCTTATATTATAAGCACTGTTAATACTTTATACACAGATCTGAGAAGAGGGAGAGAGAATCTGTATAATTATCTAATAAAGTAAAGGGAGCAGGCAGCTGAGGAAGGAAGCTTAAATAAGGGATTAAAGTGGATAATATAGTTTATTGTTACAAGCAAGAGATAATTATTTATTATTAAAATGGAAACTAAAAACTAAAAGACCAAGAACTAAATCTTATAAGTGTCACAAAAAAGATTAAATGTAAATTAATGAAATATGTTACTATGATTTAGTTTCCATTTTTAATTATTTGTCATTTGAACTAACTATTAATCTTAACCTTTGAATATTATATTCTATTATATCAACTTTTGAAAATGTGTTTCGAACCGTCCCAGTGTCGAACTGAACCCAACTCGGTTCGTTAGAGTTGCGTGCTAAGCTCGGCTACTCGTTGATCGCTACATCCTTAGATGGCTCACTTTTCTTTATGATCTGAAGAATAGATTACAGAACGGTCGACCTTCGATTTCAGCTTCTCAAATAGAACGAAGTTTGCGGTTCAAACTTCGCCTTTCCATTCGCCGACCATCGTCGACTTTCAAGTACGTTTGTCGTCTTCTTTCGAGTGTCATTCACATTGCGCAGCTCCGCGGTTTCGAAAAAAATGAATAGTCCGAGTTTCGATTAGAGTTCAGGCAGTTTCGATTCGAGTTCCGAGTTTCTTTACCAGCTTCACCAGTTTCTTTTCGGCAGCTCTGTTACGAATTCCTGCAGTTCTGCTCGCAAATCGCACACGTGCAGTTCTTTTCATGTTTTTCATTTAAATTTGAATTTCTTTCATAATTTTTTTTGGTTGAATTTAAAATCGAACCTGTTTCGCGGTGGGTCTAGGCTCAATTCTTGGACCTAAAGGTTCTGGTTCAGCACCTCTGGAACCATAAACTACACAATTTGGTCCGATTCCAAGCCAGAAGCGGGTCAAATCGACCCGTGTTCACTTCTAATTTCTCTCTTAACCAACTCAGATCCACCTCATTGTCTTCCCTTCTTTTCTCTTCCTGCAAGAGCACCAACCAGACCACCCTTTTCATTTTTATACAATCTATGCAAAAATAAAAAAATTAATCTAAATATAAATTTTAGAAAAAAGTATTTTAAAAAGTTGGTCAAATTAAATCCACTAACCAATAATAACTCATTTCAAATAGGTTTGAGACTTTTGATTTTTACCGCGTTATTCAATATGATTTTAAGAAGTAAATAAATTTAAAAGCACATATATTTATATAAATTGAAAATATTATAAACTTATATAACTTTGGATCATTTAGCCGGCTCTGCTAAGATTATTTAAGTCGTGGCTCCTGACACTACTTGAGTTGAAATTTTTTTGGATGACTCAGTTAAGCTCACTCAATGCATCCCGTTGGCAAAGCTCCGCAAGTCCCAAGAATGTCATCTTTAAATATAGGAAAAACTACAGATAAATCCTATATTTTGGGGTCACTAGCAATTTTTGACAACCTATTTTTTTGCAAAAAAAAAAAAAAAAAAAAACTTTAATGTATCCATCTGTTAGCAATTTAAAGCTTGTCATTTTAATTCCGGACATTTGCAAAGTTCTCTGGGTGTTTGCCACAATTTGAAATTTAAAAAACAATGCCTCATAATCAGGCTCGGGCTCCGCAAGTTTCTCTGAGAATCCAATGCAGGCATTCGCATACCAGGTGTTGACTCCTAAAAAGAGTCATCTTTATGTGTGTAATATGTATTAAAGTTGGTTGGTTCTTAAGTAATATCCATGCAAATTCGTGCAAATGCTGTAACATTTACCGTAGCATTGGACGTAGCAATAATTTTTAATTTTTTTATTAATTTTAAGTTATTTCTTTGAATTTATGAATGAGGTATTATATAATTGTGCAAAATTTATGTTTAGGGACATATTAAGAAGAAAAGCACAACTAAGAGAAAATCTAAAGCAAATTATTCAAAAAATGAGAAAATCATGGATAAAGAGAAAAAAGTTCATCTGGAAGAGAGAATTAAGGGAATTAAAAGAAAAAGAAATTAAAGAGAAGAAGAGGGATGAAGAGGAGACACCAAGAGATAGGAAGAGGAAGAGAGACCATCGGGCAAGGAGCAATGAATTCTTCTTCATTCTCTATTTTATCATTTTGATTCTTATGATTTTTCTACGTTTTAATATGACGAACATGAACTAATTCTCTTTTAGTTGGTTGAAAGAGAGTATTCGTATGTATTTCACTATGAATGTTTAGTCTTGTTCTACATTTTTCCTTTGAATAAACTTCTATGTTATTGCATGGTTGTAGTAAGACTTGTGTCGAGAGGCAAAGTATAATGTACATGTATTTATCTTATCGGTTGATAGTTAAATTTTTAAGATGCATATAAATTTATTTGAATTAAGGTTTAGCATGTTGTTTTAATCCGATATACGTGGCATTGAGATTTAAGTTTATAATATCGTGCAAAATATTATTTTCTTTCCATTAATCGCAAAAGAAGTGATAGAGGTATGAATCTAGACAATTCGATGGAACCCTATGATCTAAGTAAAATCTCGTTATTTGAAGGAGATGCTGTAACATCGCTCCAACATTTAAAGTAAATTTCATGTACGGAGAAATCGACCTCAACCAACCGCTTAATCAATTTGAATTCCATTTCAATTTATTTCGATCTATTATCTGATATTTAATTATATTAAATACATTTATTTCATTCTCAATCATAAATTTGTATCTCTTTGTTTATTGCTTGAATCAACTAAATCTACATTGTCCTCGTAGGATCGACAACTTACTTTATATTACTTGTGTCCGATATGTATACTTGCGTGTATATTTTGTCAACAAATTTTTGGAGTCATTGCCAAGGACAATAGATAGATTTTTATTGTTTTGTGCTTTAAACAATTTTCACAAATTTGTTTTCTTCTTCGTTTCAGGGATTCTCCTTTGATGCATGACGATCAGAATATAGTGTCATGCGATCATAAAATTGAGCGTACATTTCGAGCATGACGAAGGCAACAAGGGCAAGAGAATCAATAACTCATAGAAGAAAAAAATATGGCCGACCAAGAGGAAATACAAGAAAATATCAATCGGGTCATGGACGAACAAGATAGACCTATCCAATATTTTGCTATTCCAACATTGGACGACTTAAGTTGAGGAATTATGACACAAGAGCTAAATTGTAACAACCCTTTTTCCCAGCAAGATATTGTCCGCTCTGGGGATTGGGCCGCAGCCCAATAACCTCCCCTCACAGCTTTGTTTGGCGAAAACTTCCCAGAAGGTCACCCAACCTGGAATTGCTCTCGCCGAAGCACTTTTAACTTCGGAGTTTTTATGGGATCCGTTGTCAATTGTGCTCCAAAACGCGTCTTGCTATCTTGGGAGGGTCTCTTTACATATGTTTCATTTTCACATACTTCCCCAAGCGATGTGGGATTGTGACGATGTAACACCCAGTTCCATTGAACCGATTTTACCTTGTCAACTAATAGAGTACATTTTATGAATGAATTTGAGAGAATTACTGATTAGGTTAATGATAGACTAAGCAAGGGCATAAGGATAAATAGAGATTTATAGTGATAACCTATTTAAGGAAAGAGGTTTTGCGATTAATGCACTGTAGCCGCTACTATTTTCTATACTTCCTCTTTCGGTATTCAGCTCAAGCTCAGCAGAGCTCTCCAGGCGATTTCCTCTCCGATTTCAATTCCTCAACCTAGGTAAGTTTTCTTGAGTTTTAGTAGCTGGATTACAAAGAGAGTACAATGTGTGTTTTGGGAATGCTGTGAATGAGAGTAGGTTCGGATTTAGGTGATAAACTGAGAATGCATGATTAATAGAGTTCCAAGTTAGCTTCCTTAGGTTTCTGAATGGTTTAGAATGAGTTATAGTGAAGATTGAATTAACGCTCCGTTTATAATTTTAGGTGAGCAAAATCCCGAGATAGCTTGCAACCCAACTTTTCTCAGGAAGTCAGGTAAGTAGAGTATGTGTCTGCCTTCGGGTCTACATCACAAAACATTAGGTTTATGCTTGTTTAAATGTTTTCTGTATGTCATGTATCATGTTTTGGAAAGAACACGAAAATGAATTTACATGTAATGGCATGGCAAGGTATGAACAGAATGTAACAGATCAGCTGTTAAGGGAACTAATCTGCCCCTTAATTTATGAAGAGAATGTATGACTTTGGGAAAATTGATCCGCTTCCCAATAGAATTTAGGATCAGATCAGCTGTTCAGGGAACTAATCTGCCCCTTAATTTTTGAAGAGGATGTATGACTTTGGAAAAAATGATCCAACTCCCAATGGAACCGAGGGATCAGATCAGTGAAAGAACGTGAATGCAACAGAGATGTGAAAATAGAAACTGCATGTTTAGGATATATGTTTCAGCATATCATTTCATTGTTGCTTTACTTACTTAGCATTAGGCTAATAGATGAGTTTTGTGATGTAGGTGAAGAAGCCTCAGAAGGTGTGTTCTCTGTGCATGTTGAGGACTAGGCTGGTTGGGGGAGCACTTCAATGCCACGGTTTGGCATTCTGATGAAACGGTTTAACTATTGTCTATATATGAAGTTTCAGTGGTTAAGTGTTTGTGGAAGTGTGCAGAGGGTTTTAATAACATTAGTAGTTTTGATAGTTTTTAACAACTTTATGGTTTTCTTGTTCTGAGTATGAAAAACATGATTCGGTTTAGAGGTAGTTGCTTTGCTGGGTATTTTTAGAAAGTTGTGGACTTATGTTGTTTTGAACGATTTTCAGTAAAATGTACAAGCTCTTTTGGTAGTCGGAGTTTTTCTTTGTTTAGAGTGAAAATGGTTGATATGCTGTTATGTTGAGTGTTATTGTCGATCGGTGAATGTAGGCCACCGGTGGACGTTGAGTATTATTGTCTATCGGCGGATGTAGTCCACTGGTGGATGTGAGTATTAGGTTTTGTCGTTTTGTGACCGGTGGATGTGAGCGTAGATGAGAGTAATAGATATTTGTCGTTTTGTGATCGGTGGATGTGAGTATTAGGTTTTGTCATTTTATGATCAGTGGATGCTGAGGATTACTGTCGTACTTAGGATTTTATCGATGTTTCGTGAGCGGTGGATGTGGGTAGTCGACATGTCGTTCGACTGTCACTGTTTAGCGGTAGATGTCTTTTGTCTCTTGAGCGGTGGATGTGGGTAGTCGACGTGTCATTCGACTGTCACTGTTTAGCAGTGGATGCCTTCTATTCTCGTTTCTACCACCGAGACTATTATATCTCTACTTCTATCGCTGGAACTATTCAACGGTGGACGTATTCTGTTTTGTTTTGTTTTCTTTCAACCAATTGTCTTTAATATTTTAATTAGTTAATAAATGTCGTTTTATACAAATGAATTTCTGCTGCAAGTTTTAACATTTTAAGGGTCAAAATTTGACCGTCGAGTGAAATTTTGAAATTTTCTCAGAATGTCATTATGTGGTTCAGTATTATGAGTAACTGAACCGGGTTTATTTAATTTGGGGCGTTACAGTATGGTATCAGAGACATTCAGTTAAACCGTTCAAAAGATTACTCATCAGTGCCAATCGTTGCATGGAAGTACTTCAACAACTGTAAGTATTTATGTTAACCTTAACTATTAGATATTTAAGAGTGTAATTAACCCTGTACAGGAATCTAGTAAGATGTCTAGACGACCAGGAAGACCAAGAGTACCAAGAGATATACCAAATCTGGGACGTGAGGAGGATCCTGGTGTAATTAGGCAGCTGACGGATTTGGTACGTCAGTAGACTGATTTGGTTCGTCAGCAGTCCGATCAGTTGGGAGTATTGTTGAACCGAGAAGTACAATGAAGTGCCAACTCGAGTTCCAGCAGTGAGCATTCAGGAGACCGATTCCGGAGGCTACAGCAACCCACACTTGATGGAAAATCGTCCAATCCGATTGTTGTTGGGGAGTGACTTAGGAAGATTGAGAGCATGTTCAGATGTGCCAACATCGAAGAAGGAGACAAAGTCACTCTGGCAACGTTCCATTTGGCTGGGGATGCTCAACTTTGGTGGAAAACAATAAAGACCACCACTGATGTTCTGGCTATGTCCTGGTCCCAGTTCAAGGAGGTTTTCTATGAGAAATATTTTAACAGCACAGTCCAGGCCGCAAAGAAGGTAGAGTTTCTAAATTTGAAGCAGACAGGGTCTGTGGCAGAGTACAGTAGGCAATTCGAGTCCCTGTCCAAGTTTGCTGGACATTTTTTTCATAAGAATGAGTATAAGGTGTTTCAGTTTGTGCATGGACTGAAGCCGGAAATTTATAGAGGAGTCAAATTCTATGGTATTAAAGGGCTGTCATTCAGTGAAGTTGTGTCCACAGCATTGGAGGTGGAAGAAGCTGAAATGAAGTGTTCTGGACTGAAGGAAGCCCCGCGAAAGTTCATCCAGCCCCAACAGCAGAGAGGAATGAAGAGGCCCAGTGAATGCCAGAGTAACCAAGGAACAAGAAGGAATGTACCGGATACCAGGAAGTTTCCCCAGTGCCCAAAGTGTTTGAAAGGTCACCTGGGCGAGTGCAGGTTTGGGACGGGAAAGTGTTTCAACTGTGAGGAAGTTGGACACACATTCAGGGATTGCCTAAATCCCAGAATCACCCGATGCTTCAACTGTAACAAAGTCGACCATATTAACAGAGACTGTCCAGCTCTGAAGAGTGGCCCTACTAAGATAAAGCCAAGGATATTCTCCATGTTGGAGTCGATCGATGAGGAACAACCCGCTGTAGTGTCAGGTACCATTTTGATGAACTCTATACCTGCTTTTACTTTAATAGATTCTGGTGCAACACACTCGTTTATAGCGTATGCGTTTGCTGTCAAGTTAGATGTACAGTTTACCCCTACTGAGCACGTGTTTAATGTCGCGTTACCCTTTGGTGAAGGCATGCACTCTAACCAAGTGATGTTTGATAGTGTTGTGTTGGTAGGAAACAAGAATTTACCTGTTGATCTCATTATTATGGATATAATGAGATTTGATGTAATCTTAGGAATGGATTGGTTGTTCAAGCATTATGCCACAATTGATTGTAGGACTGGAGTAGTTAGTTTTCAACCCCCTGGTGGTTTGAAGCATACCTTTCAAGCCTCGAAGAAGAGTAAGGGAATGTCTGTTATGACCTCTGTCAACGCTAGACCTTCTCTATGCGGGGAGTATTTGTGCTTTTTGGCCAGTGTTTTAGACACACAACTAATAGGAAAAGTAAGTCCTCAGAATGTCTTAGTTCTCCAAGATTTTTCAGAAGTATTTCTAGATGACATTCCTGGTTTGCCGCCAGATAGGGAAATTGAGTTTGTTGTAGATGTTTACCTAGGCGCCGAGCCTGTATCTAAAAATCCCTATAGATTAGCACCCACGGAGCTTAAGAAATTAAAGAAACTGTTAGAGGAACTATTGGAAAAAGGGTTCATACGCCCAAGCTTTTCACCATGGGGTGCACCAGTTCTTTTTGTCAAAAAGAAGGATGGGTCAATGCGTATGTGCGTTGATTATCGGGAATTGAATAAGTTAACCATCAAGAACAAGTATCCATTGCCAAGGATCGATGATTTATTCGACCAGCTTAACGGTGCACAAGTTTTCTCTAAGATTTACCTTAGGTCCGGTTATTACCAATTGAAAGTCAAATCAGAAGATATTCCTAAGACTGCCTTTCGCACAAGGTATGGACATTATGAGTTTTTGGTTATGTCTTTTGGATTGACAAATGCACCAGCAGCATTCATGGATCTTATGAATAGAGTGTTTCATGAGTATTTGGATAAGTTTGTCATAGTATTTATTGATGATATACTAATCTATTAACGTACTAAGGAGGAGCATACAAGACATTTGAACCTGGTATTGGGAGTACTAAGGCAGCACCAACTTTATACCAAGTTTTCCAAGTGTGAGTTTTGGTTGGACAGAGTTCACTTTCTTAGTCATGTGATCTCGGGTGATGGGATATCTGTCGATCCAGCCAACGTTTAAGCAGTTAAGGAGTGGCCCCAACCGAAGAATGCCACTGATATTCGGAGTTTCCTTGGATTAGCAGAATATTACAGGAAATTTATTGAAGGGTTCTCAAAGGTTGCAACACCCCTCACTCTGTTAACAAGGAAAAACATTAAGTATGCATTGACAGAGGAATGTGAATCCAGTTTCCAGACTTTGAAAAAGAAGTTGACCAATGCTCCAGTATTAACACTCCCTGTTGAAAATGGAAAGTTCAGCATTTATTGTGACGCTTCCAAAGTTGGATTCGGTTGTGTGTTTATGCAAGATGGAAAAGTAATAGTGTAACAATTAGAAATTCTAATGGAAAATTCTCAATTTTCAATTCAAATTTTCCCAAACAAAGTTAACATAAAAGTCAATTTCGAATTTCCAAATCAGAGGGCAATCCACTAAATTCGGATTTTAGGAAATAAGTCTAATGAACCTAACCCGAAAGACAACCAAAATCAAAAAGGGGTTTGAGATTTCAGAGCAACAAATCGGGAAAAAAATCGGATTTTCAGCAAATAGTAGGATTTCTCACTGGAAACCCGATGCTAAACTGAATGAACCAAGCCTGGATTACGTCCAGAAACAAAAAAGCAATCAGAATAGTCTTCCCTGAAAATCCGAGCTGATTGTTTACAGCTCGGAAAATCCGATCGTTACTCGGATTTCACGGAGGGTACGGGAGTCGAACTTCCCCTATAAATAGAACCTTTGGGGAGGAGGAAACTCACACCAAAGTTCTCCTCTCCCTCTCGAGTTTCAGTAAGAAAACTTACCTCGATTCTCTGTCGCCGACCACTGCTCAGCCGATCCGACGAAGCCTTCCTCTCTGGCAGCCGAGCTCTCCGACGCGACGAATCTTCCACCGACGAGGAGAACCCTCTCGGCCGAATCTCCTCCGACCACCGCAGCTCTTCACCCGGAAGAACTTTCGACCGGCGTAAGTTCTCTCCGACGCTCTCTATCTCTCTCTCTTTCCGATATCTCTTCCCCTCTCTCTGAAATTCCTCTCACTCTCTGCAGAATCGCGAAAAAGAAGGAAGAATCGGTTTTGTTTTAAGAACCTGAACCAACCAGTGAATCGGTTCATTTAAGCAAACAAGACCAGAACCGGCCCAGTGAACTGATCCAGACCAACAGTGAACCGAACCGGACCAACAGTGAACCGACCCGACCCGTACTGTTCACCCGACCCGAACCGGACCCGACTCGACCCGATTTTTGACCCGATTTTCGACCGAACCGATCGAAGATTTTTACTGTAAGAATTTCTGCTCAAATCCTTTTAAAGTTGGATTAAATCAAGTGAGATTTTAATTTTGATATTCGAATTAGGCAGAAAATATTTTGGAACCGTTCGATTCGATCCTAATCGACTCAACCGATCCGATCTGACCCAATAACGCAACGTAAGTAACTTCTGCTCAAATTACTTTGAAATTAGATTTATTAAGTAGGAATTTAAAATCAAAGATTTGATTTGAGCAGGATATTATTTTGGAAATTTTGGAAAAATCCCGTGAAAAGCTAATTGCTCGGAATCCAAGTAAGTGAAATACAAGTTTTGGCTACGGCCCTACATCACGAGATTATTTTATAATTATTTTATTTTTCAGTCACACGTTTTCAATGATTGAGCACGTATGTTAGAATATCGACATAGAATAGTTTAAAAGATAAAATGGATAGGTTATTTGCATGTGTATGAAAAAGTAAAAGAAATGCGATAGCAAAAGCCTGAACGACAGTGAGATGGTGAGCTTGAGCATATATTTTAACGTGATAGCAAAAGCCTGAACGACAGTGAGATGGTGAGCTTGATCGTTAAAATTAAAAGTAAAAGATGACGAAGCCTGAACGACAATGAGATGGCTAAGTCTTAACAGGGTTCGGTAAAAGTAAAAGTAAAAGTAAAAGTTTTATAAAATGCACGTATTTTCACTTACTGAGATTTTCTCACCTTTTTGTTTTAACTTGTGGTGTAGGTGAGTTTTTATCTGAGGAAGAAATTGCTACAATTGAGAACCCTCCAGTGGCAAGCGAGCATACAGATGAAGATAATATTGTGAATTTCGAAGAAAGTGATCTAAATTAGTATGCCTTAATTTTTTAAAAGATATTTAATGCTTTGTTTTAATTTAAGACTCTGAAAATTATGATGGAATTTTTATCATTAAATAAAGTTTTATTTATTGTTTTAATTATGTGTTGGTTTCAAGAGTTCAAAGCTTCCGTATTAATTAAGTTTTCAATTAATATGTTTTAAATTTTAAAATTTTGATTTAACGCTCGATTTCAAAATTCAATTTGGGGAAAAATTCTAGGGTTTTCAAAATTAGGGTTTCAAATTAGGGATTTTAAATTGGGGCGTTACAATTTGGTATCAAAGAGACAAGGTTTATAAAATGATTCTGTAAACTACTCTGTATGCTCACGTGCACCTGGAAGATTGTCAATCAGCAAGTAAGTCGGTATTAAATTTTATATTTTGATAGAAGTATGATAGGTAATATTGTAGTACTTTTAAAAAAATAAGTATATAAGGTAGTTTTCTTAAAATAAGATCATTGTGATGTAGACTATGGCCAATCGTAGAGGAGATAGAAATGATCGGGATGCTCTACTCGATCGAATGATGGATATGATGGAGATGCAAGCCAGACAAAACGAACAACTGTCGCAAGCAGCTAATGCGGCAGCCCAGGCAGCCACTGCCGCGGCTCAGGCAGCAAATATGCAGGCCCAAGTTCCTAATAGGCCTCGGCAGGGAGATATGGATTTTGACAGATTTCGACGATTGGACCCTCCAAGTTTCTACGGCAATTTAGCTGATATGGCGGCAGCGGATGATTGGATAAGAACCATTGAGGAAATATTTGAGCATGCCAAGATTGCTGAGGAAGAGAAAGTTATTTGTGCATCTTCTATGTTTCGGATGGATGCACGTTATTGGTGGGACTCTGTAAAAGCGATGCATACGGTTGCTACCATGACTTGGGAGAAATTCAAGGAGTTATTCAATGAGAAGTACTTCACAGACTCTATGTTGGATGCCAAAGCTGAGGAATTTATGGCTCTTAAGAAGACCGGAAGCGTTATGGAGTATTTACATAAATTTGAACAATTGTCTCGTTACGTCCCTCACATTGCTGGTAACGAGACTATGAAGGTGAAGCGGTTTATCCAAGGAATAAGGGCGGAGATACTTAAGGACATTCGACTGATTACTTCCAAGAATTCTTCATTCGCGTTTGTTGTGGAGAAATCACTGGCTGCAGAGCAAGGAGAGAAAGATGTTATTAAAGCCCAGGAATTGCGAAGGAGATATAGTCATGCAACTCAAGCTGTACGAGGTAGAATTCCACCACAACAAACAACTGGATTTAAGCGACCTATGAACAGTGGACCTGCTGGAGGATCTTCTAAGTTTGCTGGAGGATCTTCCAAGTTTGTGAAGAAGGAACCTACGACAACAAATGCACCTTTATGTCCTACATGCAAGAAGCCACATTTCGGAGAGTGTCGTGTTCAGGCCAACACTTGTTTCAAATGCGGCCAACCTGGACATTATATCAGCAATTGCCCAAAGAATGCCCGGGAGCAACCCAAGACAACTGCTAGAGTATTTGCCATGACTAAGGATGAAGCTAAAGGAAATGCATCTGTGGTGACAGGTTCGATATTTATTTCTGGCATTTCTTCTAGCACATTATTTGATTCTGGAGCTACGTATTCATTTATATCCCTTGAGCATGCTAAGAAGTTTGATATTAAAGTAGAGCCTCTAGAGTGTAATATGGGAGTAGCTACACCTTCGGGTAAAGTTATGTTTGCCGATTCTATTATTAGAAGGTGTGAAGTGTGTATCGGGAAGAATCAACTGGAGGTTGATTTAATTATTCTAGCGATGCACGATTACGACGTTATCCTTGGGATGGATTGGCTTACCAATCATTATGCGACTATTGATTGTCGTAAGAAAATGGTAAATTTCCAACTGCCTGGAAAAGAGTCGTTTTCTTTCTTTGGGGATTCTAAAGGTTTAAGAGTTCCAGTTATATCAGCTATGCGAGCTCGAAACTTATTAAATTCTGGATGCATTGGATTTCTAGCCAGTGTTATATGTACTGAACCTAAAGAAGCAACGACACTGGATATGGTACCGATAGTCAATGAATTTCCTGATGTCTTTCCCGATGACCTAACTATGTTACCACCTGCGAGAGATGTGGAATTCGGTATTGAGCTGCTACCTGGAACGGCGCCGATCTCTAAAGCTCCTTATAGAATGGCGCCAAGCGAGTTAAAGGAATTAAAGACCCAACTTGACGATCTACTGGAGAAAGGATTTATCCAACCGAGTTTCTCACCTTGGGGAGCTCCGATTTTATTTGTGAAGAAAAAGGACGGATCGATGAGGATGTGTATCGATTACCGAGAGCTTAACAAAGTTACTATTAAGAACAAATATCCACTACCAAGAATCGATGACTTATTTGACCAGTTGAAGGGAGCGGCAGTTTTCTCGAAGATTGATCTAAGGTCTGGATATCATCAGCTGAGAATTAAGGAGGACGACGTGTTCAAGACGGTGTTTCGTACAAGATATGGCCACTTTGAATTTCGAGTTATGCCGTTCGGATTAAGTAATGCACCAGCCGCATTTATGGATCTTATGAATCGGACATTCAAGACCTTTTTGGATGATTTTGTTATAGTCTTTATTGATGATATCCTTATTTACTCGAAGAGCAAGGAGGAGCATGAAGAACATTTAAGGATTATTCTATCTACGTTGAGACGCGAGAAGTTGTATGCAAAGTTCTCCAAGTGTGAATTCTGGATGGAGAATGTAGCTTTTCTTGGCCACATTATTTCAAAGGAGGGCGTAGCAGTGGACCCAACAAAGATTGAAGCTGTGAGTAAATGGCCTCAACCGAAGAATGCATCTGAAATAAGAAGTTTCCTTGGTCTTGCGGGTTATTATCGGAGATTCGTAGAAGGTTTTTCAACCTTGGCCAACCCGCTTACGAAGCTAACAAAGAAAGGAGCCAAGTATTTATGGAATGATGAATGCGAGCAAAGTTTTCAAGAGTTGAAGAAGAGGTTAGTCTCAGCACCCATACTTACTATTCCATCTGGATCAGGAAAGTTTGTGGTTTATAGTGACGCTTCGAAGTATGGATTGGGATGTGTCCTTATGCAAGAAGGGAAAGTGGTCGCCTATGCCTCGAGACAGTTGAAGGAACACGAGAAGAACTACCCTACACATGATTTGGAGCTTGCAGCAGTAGTTCATGCATTAAAGATCTGGAGGCATTATCTTTATGGAGAAAGATGTGAGATTTACACGGACCATAAGAGCCTGAAATATTTTCTTACTCAGAAGGATCTTAATATGAGGCAACGCAGATGGTTGGAGCTAGTAAAGGATTACGACTGCGAAATTATTTATCACCCTGGCAAAGCTAATATCGTAGCTGATGCTTTGAGTAGAAGATCATCATCTCAAATTTCTTCATTGCAACTGATTCCAAGGCAGCTAACCGAGGAGATGCGTAGATCTAATATTGAAGTTGTGTCGTATGGGTTACTGGAGAGATTGTCTGCTATGACGCTTCAACCAAGTTTGTTGGAACAAATAAAGGAGAAACAATGAGGAGATGCTTATATTTGCAAAGTTAGAAGTGATTTGGAAGCCGGAAAAGTTTCTGAGTTTTCTGTATCTGATAGTGGAATTATCCAGTTTAAAAGGAGATGGTGTATACCAGACGATACTGAATTAAAGGAAACTATATTGAAGGAGGCACATTCAACCCCTTACTCGGTACATCCTGGATCAACAAAAATGTATCGGGATTTGAAGCAGTACTATTGGTGGCGTGGTATGAAAGTGGATGTAGCCAAATTTGTGGAGAAGTGTCTTACTTGTCAACAAGTCAAGGCGGAGCATCAACGACCTGCTGGTACTTTGCAACCACTCATGGTGCCTCAGTGGAAGTGGGAACATATTACTATGGACTTTGTAGTGGGATTTCCTAAGACGCTTAAGGGTCACGACTCCATTTGGGTGATAGTGGATCGATTGACCAAATCAGCACACTTCCTTCCTGTGAAGACTACCTATACTATGGATCAGTATGCTCAGCTTTATGTTCAGGAGATTATCAGACTGCAATGGTACGCCTGTTTCTATCGTGTCTGATCAGGATCCTCGTTTTACCTCGAAATTTTGGAAGAGTATGCAGAAAGCTATGGGTACTCAGTTGAACTTCAGTACAGCTTTCCACCCTCAGACAGATGGTCAATCGGAAAGGACGATTCAAACATTGGAGGATATGTTACGAGCATGTGCTATCGACTTTCAAGGGAATTGGAGTAAGAATTTACCATTGGTGGAGTTCGCCTACAACAACAGTTACCAAGCTTCGATTGGGATGGCACCTTATGAAGCTCTTTATGGTAGAAAATGCAGATCTCCAGTACATTGAGACGAAGTGGGCGAAGGAGTGTTAGTTGGACCAGATATTTTGAGGCAGACCGCTGAGATCGTTACATTAATCAGGAAGAGAATTCTGACGGCTCAGAGTAGACAGAAGAGTTATGCTGATGGGAGACGAAGAAAGTTAGAGTTTGCTGTGGGAGATCAAGTTTTCCTGAAAATCTCCCCTATGAGAGGTGTTATGCGATTTGGAAAAAAGGGAAAGTTGAGCCCAAGATTCACAGGTCCATTTGAGATCACAAGAAGGATAGGAGAAGTTGCTTACCAGTTGGACTTACCAGATTCATTCAAGCACGTGCACAACGTCTTTCATATCTCGATGTTGAAGAAGTATGTTCCAGACCCCTCGCATGTCTTACCATCGAGATCTCTTGACTTCACAATCAACCCTGACCTGTCATATGAAGAAAGGTAGACCCAAATCATAGACGTCGAAGAAAGAGAACTAAGGAATAAGAAGGTCACACTTGTCAGAGTGCTTTGGAAGAACCGAAACATTAAAGAAGCAACTTGGGAACGAGAAGAAGAAATGATGAAGATTTATCCCGAGTTATTTAGGTAATTGTTTTAAATTTCGAGGACGAAATTTCTTTTAAGGAGGGAAGATTGTAACAATTAGAAATTCTAATGGAAAATTCTCAATTTTCAATTCAAATTTTCCCAAACAAAGTTAACATAAAAGTCAATTTCGAATTTCCAAATCAGAGGGCAATCCACTAAATTCGGATTTTAGGAAATAAGTCTAATGAACCTAACCCGAAAGACAACCAAAATCAAAAAGGGGTTTGAGATTTTAGAGCAACAAATCGGGAAAACAATCGGATTTTCAGCAAATAGTAGGATTTCTCACTGGAAACCCGATGCTAAACTGAATGAACCAAGCCTGGATTACGTCCAGAAACAAAGAAGCAATCAGAATAGTCTTCCCTGAAAATCCGAGCTGATTGTTTACAGCTCGGAAAATCCGATCGTTACTCGGATTTCACGGAGGGTACGGGAGTCGAACTTCCCCTATAAATAGAACCTTTGGGGAGGAGGAAACTCACACCAAAGTTCTCCTCTCCCTCTCGAGTTTCAGTAAGAAAACTTACCTCGATTCTCTGTCGCCGACCACTGCTCAGCCGATCCGACGAAGCCTTCCTCTCTGGCAGCCGAGCTCTCCGACGCGACGAATCTTCCACCGACGAGGAGAACCCTCTCGGCCGAATCTCCTCCAACCACCGCAGCTCTTCACCCGGAAGAACTTTCGACCGGCGTAAGTTCTCTCCGACGCTCTCTATCTCTCTCTCTTTCCGATATCTCTTCCCCTATCTCTGAAATTCCTCTCACTCTCTGCAGAATCGCGAAAAAGAAGGAAGAATCGGTTTTGTTTTAAGAACCTGAACCAGCCAGTGAACCGGTTCATTTAAGCAAACCAGACCAGAACCGGCCCAGTGAACCGAACCAGACAAACAGTGAACCGAACCGGACCAACAGTGAACCGACCCGACCCGTACTGTTCACCCGACCCGAACCGGTCCTGACTCGACCCGATTTTTGACCCGATTTTCGACCGAACCGATCGAAGATTTTTACGGTAAGAATTTCTGCTCAAATCCTTTTAAAGTTGGATTAAATTAAGTGAGATTTTAATTTTGATATTCGAATTAGGCAGAAAATATTTTGGAACCGTCCGATTCGATCCTAATCGACTCAACCGATCCGATCTGATCCAATAACCCAACGTAAGTAACTTCTGCTCAAATTACTTTGAAATTAGATTTATTAAGTAGGAATTTAAAATCAAAGATTTGATTTGAGCAGGATATTATTTTGGAAATTTTGGAAAAATCCCGTTAAAAGCTAATTGCTCGGAATCCAAGTAAGTGAAATACAAGTTTTGGCTACGGCCCTACATCACAAGATTATTTTATAATTATTTTATTTTTCAGTCACACGTTTTCAATGATTGAGCACGTATGTTAGAATATCGACATAGAATAGTTTAAAAGATAAAATGGATAGGTTATTTGCATGTGTATGAAAAAGTAAAAGAAATGCGATAGCAAAAGCCTGAACGACAGTGAGATGGTGAGCTTGAGCATATGTTTTAACGTGATAGCAAAAGCCTGAACGACAGTGAGATGGTGAGCTTGATCGTTAAAATTAAAAGTAAAAGATGACGAAGCCTGAACGACAATGAGATGGCTAAGTCTTAACAGGGTTCGGTAAAAGTAAAAGTAAAAGTAAAAGTTTTATAAAATGCACGTATTCTCACTTACTGAGATTTTCTCACCTTTTTTGTTTTAACTTGTGGTGTAGGTGAGTTTTTATCTGAGGAAGAAATTGCTGCAATTGAGAACCCTCTAGTGGCAAGCGAGCATACAGATGAAGATAATATTGTGAATTTCGAAGAAAGTGATCTAAATTAGTATGCCTTAATTTTTTTAAAAGATATTTAATGCTTTGTTTTAATTTAAGACTCTGAAAATTATGATGGAATTTTTATCATTAAATAAAGTTTTATTTATTGTTTTAATTATGTGTTGGTTTCAAGAGTTCAAAGCTTCCGTATTAATTAAGTTTTCAATTAATATGTTTTAAATTTTAAAATTTTGATTTAACGCTCGATTTCAAAATTCAATTTGGAGAAAAATTCTAGGGTTTTCAAAATTAGGGTTTCAAATTAGGGATTTTAAATTGGGGCGTTACAAATAGCCTATACTTCTAGGCAGTTGAAAACACATGAGAAGAATTACCCTACACACGACTTAGAATTAGCTGCAGTGGTTTTTGAGATTAAATACCACCTCGGCAAGGCGAATGTAGTGGCTGATGCTTTGAGTAGAGTGACAACATCGGCTTCTGCATTGATTCTTGACATACCATTAGCCTTAGAGGCAGAGTTTCAAAGATTTAACTTGGAAGCTGTGTCCAGCGTGTCAACTATGCTCTCTGCCATAACCTTGAAGCCTACTATTTTGGAAAGAGTAAAGCATAGGCGATAGATGCTAAGTGCAACAAGTATAAGTCATGCATGGATTCTACCGATAAGTCGGATTTTAACTATTCTGTTGATGGAATTCTCAAGTTTCAAAATAGATGGTTTGTTCAAACAAATAAAGAACTTTGAAAAGAGATCCTTTCGGAAGCTCATTCTTCTAGACTCTCTGTCCATCCTGGAAGTACAAAAATTTATAGAGACCTTAAGCAACATTATTGGTGGCCAAATATGAAAAGAAGTGTGGCCGAGTACGTAGGATTATGTTTAGTTTGCCAACAAGTTAAAGCTGAACATTAGAGGCCTGCAGGAGCATTGCAACCATTACCAGTTCCTGAATGGAAATGGGAACAAATAACGATGGACTTTGTGGTAGGATTGCCTAGGACAGCAAAGAGACACGATGCAATATGGGTGATAGTAAATCGTCTAACCAAATCTGCCCATTTTCTGCCCATAAAGATGACCTACTCAATGGACCAACTAGCTGAATTGTATGTGCATGAGATTGTTAGACTGCATGGAGTTCCAAGCACTATAGTTTCTGACCGAGACTCTAGATTTACGTCGAAGTTTTGGAAGAGTCTGCATAAGGCTATGGGTACACAACTCAACTTTAGCACAGCCTTTCACCCTCAAACAGATGGACAATCTGAAAGGACTATCCAAACGTTGGAGGATATGCTTCGTGCATGCATTTTAGATTTTCAAGGATCTTGGAGTAAGTATTTATTGTTGGTGGAATTCTCTTATAACAACAAGTTTTAGGCAACCATAGGTATGGCACCGTATGAAGTTTTGTATGGACAAAAATGCAGATCTCCTTTGTATTGGGACGAAGTTGGGGAAGCACGTTTGATTGGTCTTGATGTTGTGCAGCAAACAGTGGAAAAGATTGCCCTCATCCGATAGAGAATCTTAACAGCTCAAAGCCGACAGAAAAGCTATGCCGACAAGAGACGTAGAGAATTAGACTTCGAAGTTGGTGATGAAGTTTTTCTTAAAATATCACCATTCAAGGGAGTTGTGAGATTTGAAAAGAGAGGCAAGTTGAACCCCAGATATATTGGACCATTCTCAATCTGGAAGAGGATGGGGAAGACAGATTACCAATTACAGTTACCAACTTCTATGGAAGGAATCCATAATGTGTTCCATGTTGAAGAAGTGTATGCGGGATCCATCTCAGATTGCGGAACAGCAGAACATTGAAGTCCATTCTACCCTTACCTATGAGGAGAAACCTGTAGAAATTCTCGACTATGCAACAAAAGTGCTACGTAATAAGGAAGTTCAACTAGTGAAGGTGTTATGGCGTAACCAGAATGTTGAGGAGACAACTTGGGAGTGCCAGCAGGACATGATGGACCAACATCCAGAATTATTCAGGTATTGAATTTTGATGACAAAATTCTTTTAAGGAGGATAGATTGTAACACCCAGTTCCATTGAACCGATTTTACCTTGTCAACTAATTGTGATGACCCGGATGTGTAAGTATGGTACGATGGCTGCATGAATCGGAACTTGGATGGCGGTACGTCTGCGCGGGCGAACCGGAAGGTGACGGGTTGTAAAAAGGGGGTCGTCACAATCCCACATTGCTTGGGGAAGTATGTGAAAATGAAACATATGTAAAGAGACCCTTCCAATATAGTAAGACGCATTTTGGAGCACAATTGACAACAGATCCCATAAGAACTCCGAATTTAAAAGTGCTTCGCTGAGAGTAGTACCAGGTTGGGTGACCGACTGGGAAGTCCTCGCCAAACAAAGCCGTGAGGGGAGGATATTGGGCTACGGCCCAATCCCCAGAGCAGACAATATCTTGCTGGGAAAAGGGGTAGTTACAAATAGTATCAAAGCCTGTACCCAACTGAAAATGTGGCCAACGAGGATGTTGGGCCCCCGAGGGGGGGTGATTGTGATGACCCGGATGTGTAAGTATGGTACGATGGTTGTACGAACCGGAACCCGGATGGCGGTACATCCATGCGGGCGAACCGGAAGGTGACAGGTCGTAAAAAGGAGGTCGTCACAATCCCACATCGCTTGGGGAAGTATATGGAAATTAAACATATGTAAAGAGACCCTTCTAATATAGTAAGACGCGTTTTGGAGCACAATTGACAACGGATCCCATAAGAACTCCGAAGTTAAAAGTGCTTCGACGACAGTAGTACCAGGTTGGGTGACCGATTAGGAAGTCCTCGCCAAACAAAGCCGTGAGGGGAGGATATTGGGCTACGGCCCAATCCCCAGAGCGGACAATATCTTGCTGGAAAAAGGGGTCGTTACACTAATAGAGTACATTTTATGAATGAAATTTAAAGAATTACTGATTAGGTTAATGAGAGACTAAGCAAGGGCATAACGGTAAATAGAGATTTATAGTGATAACCTATTTAAGGAAATAGATTTTGCGATTAATGCACTGTAGCCGCCACTATTTTCTATACTTCCTCTTTCGGTATTCAGCTCAAGCTCAGCAGAGCTCTCCAGGCGATTTCCTCTCCGATTTCCATTCCACAACCTAGGTGAGTTTTCTTGAGTTTTAGTGGCTGGATAGCAGAGAGAGTACAATGTGTGTTTTGGGAATGCTGTGAATGAGAGTAGGTTCGGATTTATCTAATAAACCGAGAATGCACGATTAATAGAGTTCCAAGTTAGCTTCCTTAGGTTTCTGAATGGTTTATAATGAGTTATAGTGAAGATTGAATTGACGCTCTGTTTATTATTTTAGGTGAGTAAAATCTCGAGATAACCCAACTTTTCCCAGGAGGTTAGGTAAGTAGAGTATGTGTGTGCCTTCGGGTCTACATCACAAAACAATAGGTTTATGCTTGTTTAAATTTTTTCTGTATGTCATGTATCATGTTTTGGAAAGAACACGAAAATGAATTTACATGTAATGGCATGGAAAGTTATGTACAGAATGTAACAGATCAGCTGTTAAGGGAACTAATCCACCCCTTAATTTATGAAGAGGATGTATGACTTTGGAAAAATTGATCCGCATGGCAATGGAATTTAGGATCAGATCAGCTGTTAAGGGAACTAATTCGCCCCTTAATTTATGAAGAGGATGTAACACCCGAAAAATTCTTACAACGTGTGTAGCCCTTGGATAGGTTATTTTATGAGGGTTTAACATATATCATAAGGTTATGTTAAGTATTGGAATTAAAGTGCATAGGATTTGAGTGATTATGAATTTGATGTAATGGAACATTAATTGAATAAAGAGGGAAAGAAGTGTCTTTGGAAGAAAGAAATCACGTTAGCATGGCATGTGGAAGAGAAAACAAAAAGTGATGTATGAAGTTTGAAAAGTCAAAAGTAAAATTTGATTTTTGTGTTCAACCAATCAAATAAAATCACATGCTTTTGATAACACTTATTCCGTAAATTGTTAAGTGAGTAAATTAAGTTTGAAGAAGTCAAACTTGAGTAAAAAGCAAGGTAATTGACGTTGGATACAAGTGTGAAAAAGGAGAGAAATTGGGTGAAAAGTCAAAAGAGTGTGGGAACAATTAAAGATAGGAAAATGGGGTTTTTATTAAAAAGGTTAATTATGGAATGGAAAGTTACTTTTGGTAGGTAGATCATGCTTATCCATTTGATGAGAAAATATAAAGTGGAAGAGGTTTAAGGTAGTATTGGTTTGAGATAATTAAAAAAAAAAAACAGTAAAGTAAAAGAGTGATATTTGTAGAAATAAAAGTACTTAAAAAAGGAAAAGTAAATGAAATGGGTTTTGAGGGATGGCATTCACGTTGGAACACGAGGAAGAGAAAATGTGGGGTTGCTTTTTAATTTTGGTGAAATTTGTGGTAGATTTTAAAAGTGGGAAAAACTTGGTTTTAAATATTGGTAAAGTAATGTGTTAAAAGGGTAAAAACTTATCTCTTCTCATATTCTTCCACGATCAAGAGCATCCGCCATTGGAGGAGTTCCTCTTCTTTTTTTCTCAAGTTTCTTCAAGGATTTAAGGTTAGTTTTGGATGGGTTTTTAGTTGTATGCATGTAAGTGGTAAAATTTGGTGTTTTTGATGAGTTTTGTGGAGATTTAGCAAGGGTTTGGAAACCCTAATGGGAGGGCTCCGAAATTTTCTTTTACCTTGCTGATTTTCTTGCTAAAATTGGTTGTTTAAATCTTGGATAGAATGGTTTAGGTTGATTTTAGGGAGAGATTAGAAAAGTGGTGTGTTTTAGTGAAAAATCGATTATGGGATCAATGTTGTCGTCGGTTCTGTTTTGCAGAATTCGAATGGTTTTGCTCTGTTATTTGCTAAAATGGATTATTTCAATGAAAAGTAGACATGGAGAGGTTTACGAAATGGGGTGATTCGTCGAAATCCGTTGAAAAATGAGGGAGTTATGGCCGATTGAAGTTTGGGCTGTGAAAGGGTGAATTTCGGGTTTTGGAAGTTTAAAAGCTTAGGATTACTTAGTTGTTACTTCTTTAGGGTTAATTATGGTTAATTATATGTTTATTAAGTGATTCATCATTTGTATGCTAGGTTAGCGAGCGAGGGAATTGTGTACTCGGAGTAAGCAACTACGATACGTGCAGGAAGTTCAGGTAAGTAGTGGACTGCTTGTGTTTTGCCTTCGGGCCTACACCATGGAACGGTAGGGAATTGTTTGTTTGGTTGTTTTGTTTGTTTCGTGTTGAGCATTGTGTGTGGCATGCATCATGGTTTTCAAACTACGAAATACGTGTTTTGACCATCGTTTGCAAACAGTGAAAGTAAAATGTAAAGTTAAAAGATATGTGAGGCAATGTGACCTTTTGTGGAGTCGCCTCGTCGCGATTTAGTGTCTGAAAGTATGACAGTTCGGGAGGGTTCCACAAAAGGTGTGTGTGGTCTCTTGTGGTGTAATCTCGTCGCGATTTAGTGTCTGAAAGTATGACAGTTCGGGAGGTTAACACAAAAGATGCACGGTGTTGTCTGGTTGAGTCACCTCGTCGCGATTTAGTGTCTGAAAGTATGACAGTTCGGGAGGTGTCTACCAGTGAGTTGATAATGAACGAGGTTCATTGATCGACGTGGGAGAAGATCATGTATGGCCGTCCCGTGTGTGAACACGATGTGTGCCTCGGATCTGGCTCTGAGTGGTCAACGCGTGACCATCCTGTTAGGATAGGTATCCGCTTGACGCACAAGTGAAAGTGATGAGTAATGAAACGAGAACGAGTGAACACAACCGAGAGTTAGAAACCGCATGTATTAGGGTTGTGGTGAGGGTTGTTGTGTAGTGTGCATTGTGTTTTCGTATGCATTATTCCCTACTTGCTAAGCATTAGGCTTATGTTTGTGTTCTGTGGTGTAGGTGTTGACAGGTGTACAGGTGAGTGCCTTACGGAAAGCCAGGATTGAGACGCAGTTGGTGATGTACGAGGCATGCCGGTGCAGGCAGTTGTCGGGGCGTCTCGACCATGGTCTTCGGATATGTGGAACTTAATATTTTGGTAGTATTGTAAATGTGTATTTGTTGTATATAGTTAAGTTAAGGGTGATGGGTCGCCCTAACCTGTGGATTTTCTTCATTTAGAGATGTTAGTATTTTAGTCTTTTTTTTCTGTTATTTGGTGATTCTGTATGCTGGATAGTTGAGTGATTAGTTGAGTAAGAATATTCTGGATCTGGTTGGGAATTGGTTTGTATGCAGGTACTTAGCATTTTTGGAGGCGCCATTTTCAGGCGTTACTCTGTCAAAATTTTCGAAGAGAACGCCGTGGTGCTTAGCGGTTAGGATTAAGGGTAATTAGCGAGTCTAGACTTACTTTAAACGTCATTTTAATTGGGGTTAGAGTGAGCCATGTAGCGCACCGAGCCAGGGTGGGTTCGGGGGCGTTACAAGATGGTATCGGAGCAAAATGGTCGATTCGTTCAAATGATTACCCGACAATGCCGGCCGCCGTGCAACGTGCTTCACCGACTGTAAGTACTTCTTTCCTTTTTAGTTGAGTTATTAACTAAGATTAGATTGTTTGAACCCTTGTACAGGATTAGACCAAAATGCCAAGGAACCCAAGACAACCGGAGCGACCTAGAAGTGAACTTGATGAGTCAGTCAAACTTCTTATTGAGTTGGTCAGTAAGCAGGCGGAGATGGTTGGGAGGCAAGGCGAATTGGTTGAATCGCTGTTAAGTCAGGGAGGACCGGGAAATGTTGGAGCTAGTTCTAGTGGAGAGCGATTTCGGGGATTGAAGCCTCCGGCATTTGAAGGTCGTTTGACAGATCTGACAACTGCTGAGAGTTGGATATGCACCATTGAAAATATGTTTAATGTCGCTGAGGTAGAGGAAGAAAATAAGGTGAAGTTTGCAACATTCCACCTAGCTACCGATGCTCAAAGCTGGTGGGAGACGGTGAAGGCTACCACAGAGGCTCATACTATGACATGGAAAGAGTTCAAGGAGTTGTTTTTCGACAAGTATTACAACAAGACAGTCCAAGCTGCTAAGCGTAGGAATTCATGGCATTAAAACAAATAGGATCGGTAGGGGAGTATATTCAGCAGTTTGAATCGTTGTCCCGATTTGCCAGTCACCTAGTTAGTCGGGAAGGAGACAAAATATTTCAATTTGTGCAGGGCTTGAAGCTCGAGATTGAGATGCTGGTAAAGACATTTGGAGTTGAAGGAATACCATTTAATCGAGTGGTAGCCAAAGCCTTAGAGGTGGAGGAAGCTGCTGGTAAATTGATTAAACCGGCAAAGGTTCTGGGTCAAATATTCACGGGAATTACAGGTCAGATGAACAGTGTTGGATCATCTTCTCAGTTTCAGGGAACTAAAAGGCCGAGAGATAATTTAAATGACCAAAGAGAAGCGGTGAAGCCGAGAAAGCAGCAAAGGAGAAGTTTTCCGAAATGTCTCAAATGTTTGAAATATCATCCAGGAGAGTGCGGTCAGTATGAGGGAAGATGTTTTAATTGTTTTGGAGCTGACCATATTGCTCGAGATTGTCCAAAGCCAAAGACCAACCTGTGTTTCCATTGCAACGAGTCTGGGCACATAGCGAAGAATTGTCCTATAGGAACGAAGAGTCAGACTAAAGCAACACGCCGGATTTAATCATGGTCTCAGGTATGGTACTTGTAGTTCAATGGCTGTTTTTTATTGATAGACTGGGATGTGTTGTACATTTTGGTGATAGTGGTTTCGTAGTAAAGTTGGGTAATTAAAGTTAGCTAGATGTTGGTTGGTGGTATACCGCTAGGATGTGGAAAAAAAAATTTAGGGCTGTTGGGTACGTTAATGCTTTATAGGCTTTATAGAGTTTGTTTCGGCGCGACAAACTAGACCGATGAATGAGGATTGAAGTTGAAAGACTTTAAAGAAGTGAGGAGTGAGGACAACGGACATTAGGGACATGTTGTACTGCAAGGTTGTAGCAGGAGCCCGAACCTAAAGAAACTCCTCGAGAAAATCACATCTTAGTAGAGTAGTAAAGATTACATACAACCTTATAGTGAGAAATGATGGGTAGTAATAAAAGTAGCCAGAGAAGGGTTAGAATTAGAGAGATAGACCTTAATTCCTTAATGATATGCAATTCGAGAAGTTATAGAAATTTTAATGAGAGGAATGAGACCTCGTACGAAAACATTCGAGTGCAATAGGATTAGGTTGAGTAGAAAATTTCAAAGGTTTGACTTGTAGTAACAATGTCGAAACCGATGATTTCGCATATAGCCTAGGCCAAAATCGATAAAATTAGGAATTGATGAGCCTAATTGTACGTGGATGAATTTAATTGTGATGAATTTAATTGTGTGAAGTAAGATAGAAGGGTGACTAGACTATATTCTGGATTTTTACAGACTTAGAAATAAATTGAATTCAAGAGAGGAGAGTTAGTATGTATACATCTTATAAGGGATTGGATGAAAAGCTGGAAACGAGTTAGTTTAGATTAAGAGTTTGATAGTATTCAGTAAAGACTGAGGTAGTTATGACTGGAATAGAAGTGAGATAAATTTAGTGTAGTGGAGGGTGTTAGTCGAGGTAACAAGGTGGAGGATGAGATAGTAACTTAGAAGGGAAGTTTGAATTGAAAACTTAGGGTACGAAGTTTATTCACTAAGTTTAAGTGGTGGTACACCGTTTAGAATATTGGGTGAATAGTGAGAACGAACTAGTTTAGACCTAAGAATGTGAAAGTGGTTGGTGATGACTATAGTCAAAGTTGGACAAATCGTACACCAATTCATTTTATACTTTGAAGGAATAGGGGGTAGATTGATTTAGATAGTGAGAGTTTGGAGTACGTGGATGAAGTCAGAATGATAAATGAGGTGTCGTGATGGCTCGAGGTAATTAGATGAGAATGATGTAACAATATGGTAACATAGAGGGAATTTAAAATTTGAGGTTTAGAGTAAGATATATATTGTTGAGTTCTTGATGTTACAGCATTGTGGTAGCTTTGGAGATTTGAGGTTGTAATGTAAGTGTTTGGTGAACATTAGATTAGAAAATTAAGTGATTAAGTGAACTGAGCATGAGGTAAAACTAGAGTTGAGAGCTAAGTTGGAGAGATTAATGGTCTAAGTGATGAATGCTCAAATTAAAGTCTATGGATATATGAGTAGGTGAGCTATGAAGGGCATAGCTAGGAAATTTAAAACTTTGGAGATGTAAAGAATTTTCAGTGTTTGATAGATGACTAAGGTTGTAGTATAGTCGAGATTTCAGTGGCAAAAAGTTATGGAGGGTAGATTAGAGTAAGTAAGTGAAGAATATTAAGGCACGTCAAATTTTGAGGACAAAATTTTTGTAAGGAGGGTGGATTGTAACACCCGAAAAATTCTTACAACGTGCGTAGCCTTTGGATAGGTTATTTTATGAGGGTTTAACATATATCATAAGGTTATGTTAAGTATTGGAATTAAAGTGCATAGGATTTGAGTGATTATGAATTTGATGTAATGGAACATTAATTGAATAAAGAGGGAAAGAAGTGTCTTTGGAAGAAAGAAATCACGTTAGCATGACATGTGGAAGAGAAAACAAAAAGTGATGTATGAAGTTTGAAAAGTCAAAAGTAAAATTTGATTTTTGTGTTCAACCAATCAAATAAAATCACATGCTTTTGATAACACTTATTCCTTAAATTGTTAAGTGAGTAAATTAAGTTTGAAGAAGTCAAACTTGAGTAAAAAGCAAGGTAATTGACGTTGGATACAAGTGTGAAAAAGGAGAGAAATTGGGTGAAAAGTCAAAAGAGTGTGGGAACAATTAAAGATAGGAAAATGGGGTTTTTATTAAAAAGGGTAATTATGGAATGGAAAGTTACTTTTGGTAGGTAGATCATGCTTATCCATTTGATGAGAAAATATAAAGTGGAAGAGGTTTAAGGTAGTATTGGTTTGAGATAATTAAAAAAAAAAACAGTAAAGTAAAAGAGTGATATTTGTAGAAATAAAAGTAATTAAAAAAGGAAAAGTAAATGAAATGGGTTTTGAGGGATGGCATTCACGTTGGAACACGAGGAAGAGAAAATGTGGGGTTGCTTTTTAATTTTGGTGAAATTTGTGGTAGATTTTAAAAGTGGGAAAAACTTGGTTTTAAATATTTGGTAAAGTAATGTGTTAAAAGGGTAAAAACTTATCTCTTCTCATATTCTTCCACGATCAAGAGCATCCGCCATTGGAGGAGTTCCTCTTCTTTTTTTCTCAAGTTTCTTCAAGGATTTAAGGTTAGTTTTGGATGGGTTTTTAGTTGTATGCATGTAAGTAGGTAAAATTTGGTGTTTTTGATGAGTTTTGTGGAGATTTAGCAAGGGTTTGGAAACCCTAATGGGAGGGCTCCGAAATTTTCTTTTACCTTGCTGATTTTCTTGCTAAAATTGGTTGTTTAAATCTTGGATAGAATGGTTTAGGTTGATTTTAGGGAGAGATTAGAAAAGTGGTGTGTTTTAGTGAAAAATCGATTATGGGATCAATGTTGTCGTCGGTTCTGTTTTGCAGAATTCGAATGGTTTTGCTCTGTTATTTGCTAAAATGGATTATTTCAATGAAAAGTAGACATGGAGAGGGGTTTACGAAATGGGGTGATTCGTCGAAATCCGTTGAAAAATGAGGGAGTTATGGCCGATTGAAGTTTGGGCTGTGAAAGGGTGAATTTCGGGTTTTGGAAGTTTAAAAGCTTAGGATTACTTAGTTGTTACTTCTTTAGGGTTAATTATGGTTAATTATATGTTTATTAAGTGATTCATCATTTGTATGCTAGGTTAGCGAGCGAGGGAATTGTGTACTCGGAGTAAGCAACTACGATACGTGCAGGAAGTTCAGGTAAGTAGTGGACTGCTTGTGTTTGCCTTCGGGCCTACACCATGGAACGGTAGGGAATTGTTTGTTTGGTTGTTTTGTTTTGTTTCGTGTTGAGCATTGTGTGTGGCATGCATCATGGTTTTCAAACTACGAAATACGTGTTTTGACCATCGTTTGCAAACAGTGAAAGTAAAATGTAAAGTTAAAAGATATGTGAGGCAATGTGACCTTTTGTGGAGTCGCCTCGTCGCGATTTAGTGTCTGAAAGTATGACAGTTCGGGAGGGTTCCACAAAAGGTGTGTGTGGTCTCTTGTGGTGTAATCTCGTCGCGATTTAGTGTCTGAAAGTATGACAGTTCGGGAGGTTAACACAAAAGATGCACGGTGTTGTCTGGTTGAGTCACCTCGTCGCGATTTAGTGTCTGAAAGTATGACAGTTCGGGAGGTGTCTACCAGTGAGTTGATAATGAACGAGGTTCATTGATCGACGTGGGAGAAGATCATGTATGGCCGTCCCGTGTGTGAACACGATGTGTGCCTCGGATCTGGCTCTGAGTGGTCAACGCGTGACCATCCTGTTAGGATAGGTATCCGCTTGACGCACAAGTGAAAGTGATGAGTAATGAAACGAGAACGAGTGAACACAACCGAGAGTTAGAAACCGCATGTATTAGGGTTGTGGTGAGGGTTGTTGTGTAGTGTGCATTGTGTTTTCGTATGCATTATTCCCTACTTGCTAAGCATTAGGCTTATGTTTTGTGTTCTGTGGTGTAGGTGTTGACAGGTGTACAGGTGAGTGCCTTACGGAAAGCCAGGATTGAGACGCAGTTGGTGATGTACGAGGCATGCCGGTGCAGGCAGTTGTCGGGGCGTCTCGACCATGGTCTTCGGATATGTGGAACTTAATATTTTGGTAGTATTGTAAATGTGTATTTGTTGTATATAGTTAAGTTAAGGGTGATGGGTCGCCCTAACCTGTGGATTTTCTTCATTTAGAGATGTTAGTATTTTAGTCTTTTTTTTTCTGTTATTTGGTGATTCTGTATGCTGGATAGTTGAGTGATTAGTTGAGTAAGAATATTCTGGATCTGGTTGGGAATTGGTTTGTATGCAGGTACTTAGCATTTTTGGAGGCGCCATTTTCAGGCGTTACTCTGTCAAAATTTTCGAAGAGAACGCCGTGGTGCTTAGCGGTTAGGATTAAGGGTAATTAGCGAGTCTAGACTTACTTTAAACGTCATTTTAATTGGGGTTAGAGTGAGCCATGTAGCGCACCGAGCCAGGGTGGGTTCGGGGGCGTTACAAGATGGTATCGGAGCAAAATGGTCGATTCGTTCAAATGATTACCCGACAATGCCGGCCGCCGTGCAACGTGCTTCACCGACTGTAAGTACTTCTTTCCTTTTTAGTTGAGTTATTAACTAAGATTAGATTGTTTGAACCCTTGTACAGGATTAGACCAAAATGCCAAGGAACCCAAGACAACCGGAGCGACCTAGAAGTGAACTTGATGAGTCAGTCAAACTTCTTATTGAGTTGGTCAGTAAGCAGGCGGAGATGGTTGGGAGGCAAGGCGAATTGGTTGAATCGCTGTTAAGTCAGGGAGGACCGGGAAATGTTGGAGCTAGTTCTAGTGGAGAGCGATTTCGGGGATTGAAGCCTCCGGCATTTGAAGGTCGTTTGACAGATCTGACAACTGCTGAGAGTTGGATATGCACCATTGAAAATATGTTTAATGTCGCTGAGGTAGAGGAAGAAAATAAGGTGAAGTTTGCAACATTCCACCTAGCTACCGATGCTCAAAGCTGGTGGGAGACGGTGAAGGCTACCACAGAGGCTCATACTATGACATGGAAAGAGTTCAAGGAGTTGTTTTTCGACAAGTATTACAACAAGACAGTCCAAGCTGCTAAGCGTAGGAATTCATGGCATTAAAACAAATAGGATCGGTAGGGGAGTATATTCAGCAGTTTGAATCGTTGTCCCGATTTGCCAGTCACCTAGTTAGTCGGGAAGGAGACAAAATATTTCAATTTGTGCAGGGCTTGAAGCTCGAGATTGAGATGCTGGTAAAGACATTTGGAGTTGAAGGAATACCATTTAATCGAGTGGTAGCCAAAGCCTTAGAGGTGGAGGAAGCTGCTGGTAAATTGATTAAACCGGCAAAGGTTCTGGGTCAAATATTCACGGGAATTACAGGTCAGATGAACAGTGTTGGATCATCTTCTCAGTTTCAGGGAACTAAAAGGCCGAGAGATAATTTAAATGACCAAAGAGAAGCGGTGAAGCCGAGAAAGCAGCAAAGGAGAAGTTTTCCGAAATGTCTCAAATGTTTGAAATATCATCCAGGAGAGTGCGGTCAGTATGAGGGAAGATGTTTTAATTGTTTTGGAGCTGACCATATTGCTCGAGATTGTCCAAAGCCAAAGACCAACCTGTGTTTCCATTGCAACGAGTCTGGGCACATAGCGAAGAATTGTCCTATAGGAACGAAGAGTCAGACTAAAGCAACACGCCGGATTTAATCATGGTCTCAGGTATGGTACTTGTAGTTCAATGGCTGTTTTTTTATTGATAGACTGGGATGTGTTGTACATTTTGGTGATAGTGGTTTCGTAGTAAAGTTGGGTAATTAAAGTTAGCTAGATGTTGGTTGGTGGTATACCGCTAGGATGTGGAAAAAAAATTTAGGGCTGTTGGGTACGTTAATGCTTTATAGGCTTTATAGAGTTTGTTTCGGCGCGACAAACTAGACCGATGAATGAGGATTGAAGTTGAAAGACTTTAAAGAAGTGAGGAGTGAGGACAACGGACATTAGGGACATGTTGTACTGCAAGGTTGTAGCAGGAGCCCGAACCTAAAGAAACTCCTCGAGAAAATCACATCTTAGTAGAGTAGTAAAGATTACATACAACCTTATAGTGAGAAATGATGGGTAGTAATAAAAGTAGCCAGAGAAGGTTAGAATTAGAGAGATAGACCTTAATTCCTTAATGATATGCAATTCGAGAAGTTATAGAAATTTTAATGAGAGGAATGAGACCTCGTACGAAAACATTCGAGTGCAATAGGATTAGGTTGAGTAGAAAATTTCAAAGGTTTGACTTGTAGTAACAATGTCGAAACCGATGATTTCGCATATAGCCTAGGCCAAAATCGATAAAATTAGGAATTGATGAGCCTAATTGTACGTGGATGAATTTAATTGTGATGAATTTAATTGTGTGAAGTAAGATAGAAGGGTGACTAGACTATATTCTGGATTTTTACAGACTTAGAAATAAATTGAATTCAAGAGAGGAGAGTTAGTATGTATACATCTTATAAGGGATTGGATGAAAAGCTGGAAACGAGTTAGTTTAGATTAAGAGTTTGATAGTATTCAGTAAAGACTGAGGTAGTTATGACTGGAATAGAAGTGAGATAAATTTAGTGTAGTGGAGGGTGTTAGTCGAGGTAACAAGGTGGAGGATGAGATAGTAACTTAGAAGGGAAGTTTGAATTGAAAACTTAGGGTACGAAGTTTATTCACTAAGTTTAAGTGGTGGTACACCGTTTAGAATATTGGGTGAATAGTGAGAACGAACTAGTTTAGACCTAAGAATGTGAAAGTGGTTGGTGATGACTATAGTCAAAGTTGGACAAATCGTACACCAATTCATTTTATACTTTGAAGGAATAGGGGGTAGATTGATTTAGATAGTGAGAGTTTGGAGTACGTGGATGAAGTCAGAATGATAAATGAGGTGTCGTGATGGCTCGAGGTAATTAGATGAGAATGATGTAACAATATGGTAACATAGAGGGAATTTAAAATTTGAGGTTTAGAGTAAGATATATATTGTTGAGTTCTTGATGTTACAGCATTGTGGTAGCTTTGGAGATTTGAGGTTGTAATGTAAGTGTTTGGTGAACATTAGATTAGAAAATTAAGTGATTAAGTGAACTGAGCATGAGGTAAAACTAGAGTTGAGAGCTAAGTTGGAGAGATTAATGGTCTAAGTGATGAATGCTCAAATTAAAGTCTATGGATATATGAGTAGGTGAGCTATGAAGGGCATAGCTAGGAAATTTAAAACTTTGGAGATGTAAAGAATTTTCAGTGTTTGATAGATGACTAAGGTTGTAGTATAGTCGAGATTTCAGTGGCAAAAGTTATGGAGGGTAGATTAGAGTAAGTAAGTGAAGAATATTAAGGCACGTCAAATTTTGAGGACAAAATTTTTGTAAGGAGGGTGGATTGTAACACCCGAAAAATTCTTACAACGTGCGTAGCCTTGGATAGGTTATTTTATGAGGGTTTAACATATATCATAAGGTTATGTTAAGTATTGGAATTAAAGTGCATAGGATTTGAGTGATTATGAATTTGATGTAATGGAACATTAATTGAATAAAGAGGGAAAGAAGTGTCTTTGGAAGAAAGAAATCACGTTAGCATGACATGTGGAAGAGAAAACAAAAAGTGATGTATGAAGTTTGAAAAGTCAAAAGTAAAATTTGATTTTTGTGTTCAACCAATCAAATAAAATCACATGCTTTTGATAACACTTATTCCTTAAATTGTTAAGTGAGTAAATTAAGTTTGAAGAAGTCAAACTTGAGTAAAAAGCAAGGTAATTGACGTTGGATACAAGTGTGAAAAAGGAGAGAAATTGGGTGAAAAGTCAAAAGAGTGTGGGAACAATTAAAAGTAGGAAAATGGGGTTTTTATTAAAAAGGGTAATTATGGAATGGAAAGTTACTTTTGGTAGGTAGATCATGCTTATCCATTTGATGAGAAAATATAAAGTGGAAGAGGTTTAAGGTAGTATTGGTTTGAGATAATTAAAAAAAAAACAGTAAAGTAAAAGAGTGATATTTGTAGAAATAAAAGTAATTAAAAAAGGAAAAGTAAATGAAATGGGTTTTGAGGGATGGCATTCACGTTGGAACACGAGGAAGAGAAAATGTGGGGTTGCTTTTTAATTTTGGTGAAATTTGTGGTAGATTTTAAAAGTGGGAAAAACTTGGTTTTAAATATTTGGTAAAGTAATGTGTTAAAAGGGTAAAAACTTATCTCTTCTCATCTTCTTCCACGATCAAGAGCAGCCGCCATTGGAGGAGTTCCTCTTCTTTTTTTCTCAAGTTTCTTCAAGGATTTAAGGTTAGTTTTGGATGGGTTTTTAGTTGTATGCATGTAAGTAGTAAAATTTGGTGTTTTTGATGAGTTTTGTGGAGATTTAGCAAGGGTTTGGAAACCCTAATGGGAGGGCTCCGAAATTTTCTTTTACCTTGCTGATTTTCTTGCTAAAATTGGTTGTTTAAATCTTGGATAGAATGGTTTAGGTTGATTTTAGGGAGAGATTAGAAAAGTGGTGTGTTTTAGTGAAAAATCGATTATGGGATCAATGTTGTCGTCGGTTCTGTTTTGCAGAATTCGAATGGTTTTGCTCTGTTATTTGCTAAAATGGATTATTTCAATGAAAAGTAGACATGGAGAGGTTTACGAAATGGGGTGATTCGTCGAAATCCGTTGAAAAATGAGGGAGTTATGGCCGATTGAAGTTTGGGCTGTGAAAGGGTGAATTTCGGGTTTTGGAAGTTTAAAAGCTTAGGATTACTTAGTTGTTACTTCTTTAGGGTTAATTATGGTTAATTATATGTTTATTAAGTGATTCATCATTTGTATGCTATGTTAGCGAGCGAGGGAATTGTGTACTCGGAGTAAGCAACTACGATACGTGCAGGAAGTTCAGGTAAGTAGTGGACTGCTTGTGTTTTGCCTTCGGGCCTACACCATGGAACGGTAGGGAATTGTTTGTTTGTTTGTTTTGTTTTGTTTCGTGTTGAGCATTGTGTGTGGCATGCATCATGGTTTTCAAACTACAAAATACGTGTTTTGACCATCGTTTGCAAACAGTGAAAGTAAAATGTAAAGTTAAAAGATATGTGAGGCAATGTGACCTTTTGTGGAGTCGCCTCGTCGCGATTTAGTGTCTGAAAGTATGACAGTTCGGGAGGGTTCCACAAAAGGTGTGTGTGGTCTCTTGTGGTGTAATCTCGTCGCGATTTAGTGTCTGAAAGTATGACAGTTCGGGAGGTTAACACAAAAGATGCACGGTGTTGTCTGGTTGAGTCACCTCGTCGCGATTTAGTGTCTGAAAGTATGACAGTTCGGGAGGTTAACACAAAAGATGCACGGTGTTGTCTGGTTGAGTCACCTCGTCGCGATTTAGTGTCTGAAAGTATGACAGTTCGGGAGGTGTCTACCAGTGAGTTGATAATGAACGAGGTTCATTGATCGACGTGGGAGAAGATCATGTATGGCCGTCCCGTGTGTGAACACGATGTGTGCCTCGGATCTGGCTCTGAGTGGTCAACGCGTGACCATCCTGTTAGGATAGGTATCCGCTTGACGCACAAGTGAAAGTGATGAGTAATGAAACGAGAACGAGTGAACACAACCGAGAGTTAGAAACCGCATGTATTAAGGTTGTGGTGAGGGTTGTTGTGTAGTGTGTATTGTGTTTTCGTATGCATTATTCCCTACTTGCTAAGCATTAGACTTATGTTTTGTGTTCTGTGGTGTAGGTGTTGACAGGTGTACAGGTGAGTGCCTTACGGAAAGCCAGGATTGAGACGCAGTTGGTGATGTACGAGGCATGCCGGTGCAGGCAGTTGTCGGGGCGTCTCGACCATGGTCTTCGGATATGTGGAACTTAATATTTTGGTAGTATTGTAAATGTGTATTTGTTGTATATAGTTAAGTTAAGGGTGATGGGTCGCCCTAACTTGTGGATTTTCTTCATTTAGAGATGTCAGTATTTTAGTCTTTTTTTTTCAGTTATTTGGTGATTCTGTATGCTGGATAGTTGAGTGATTAGTTGAGTAAGAATATTCTGGATCTGGTTGGGAATTGGTTTGTATGCAGGTACTTAGCATTTTTGGAGGCGCCATTTTCAGGCGTTACTCTGTCAAAATTTTCGAAGAGAACGCCGTGGTGCTTAGCGGTTAGGATTAAGGGTAATTAGCGAGTCTAGGCTTACTTTAAAAGTCGTTTTAATTGGGGTTAGAGTGAGCCATGTAGCGCACCGAGCCAGGGTGGGTTCGGGGGCGTTACAGAGGATGTATGATTTTGGAAAAAATGATCTAACTCCCAATGGAACCTAGGGATCAGATCAATGAAAGAACGTGAATGCAACAGAGATGTGAAAATAGAAACTGAATGTTTAGGATTTATGTTTTAGCATATCATTTCATTGTTACTTTACTTACTTAGCATTAGGCTAATATATGAGTTTTGTGATGTAGGTGAAGAAACCTCAGAAGGTGTGTTCTCTGTGCATGTTGAGGACTAGGCTGGCTGGGGGAGCACTTCAATGCCACGGCTTGGTGTTCTGATGAGGCAGTTTAACTATTGTCTATATATGAAGTTTCAGTGGTTAAGTGTTTGTGGAAGTGTGCAAAGGGTTTTAATAACATTAGTAGTTTTGATGTTTTTAACAACTTTATGGTTTTCTTGTTTTGAGTATGAAAAACATGATTTGGTTTAGAGGTAGTTGCTTTGTTGGGTATTTTTAGAAAGTTGTGGATTTATGTTGTTTTGAATGATTTTCAGTAAAATGTACAAGCTCTTTTGGTAGTCGAAGTTTTTCTTTGTTTAGAGTGAAAATGGTTGATATGCTGTTATGTTGAGTGTTATTGTCGATCGGTGGATGTAGTCCACCAGTGGACGTTGAGTATTATTGTCTATCGGCGGATGTAGTCCACCGGTGGATGTGAGTATTAGGTTTTGTCATTTTGTGACCGGTGGATGTGAGCGTAGATGAGAGTAATAGATTTTTGTCGTTTTGTGATCGGTGGATGTGAGTATTAGGTTTTGTCATTTTGTGATCGGTGGATACTGAGGATTACTGTCGTACTTAGGATTTTATCGATGTTTCGTGAGCGGTGAATGTGGGTAGTCAACGTTTCGTTCAACTGTCACTGTTTAGCGGTAGATGTCTTTTGTCTCTTGAGCGGTGGATGTGGGTAGTCGACGTGTCGTTCGACTGTCACTATTTAGCGGTGGATGGCTTCTATTCTCGTTTCTACCAACGAGACTATTATATCTCTACTTCTATCGCTGAAACTATTCAGCGGTAGACGTGTTCTGTTTTGTTTTGTTTTCTTTCAACCAATTGTCTTTAATATTTTAATTAGTTAATAAATGTCGTTTTATACAAATGAATTTTCGCTGAGTGTTTTAACATTTTAAGGGTCAAACTTTGACCGTCGAGTGAAATTTTAAAATTTTCTCAGAATGTCATTGTGTGGTTCAGTATTATGAGTAACGAACCGGGTTTATTTAATTCGGAGCGTTACAGACGACCCCCCTTTCTACAACGAACCCTTCGGCCCAACCCTCTGGGATCCGCGGAGTTTTAACCCACCTCCGGCCCCAACCGGGCCGTAGCCTTTGAGGATCCGCGGAGCATGGGTGGTCCCACCACATACGTGTCAAGTCGGGTAATCACAATCACCCCCCCTCGGGGGCCCAACGTCCTCGTTGGCCACATTTTCGGTTAGGTACAGGTTCTGATACCATTTGTAACGACCCCTTTTTTTAGCAAGATATTGTCCGCTCTGGGGATTGGGTCGCAGCCCAATATTCTCCCCTCACAGCTTTGTTTGGTGAAAACTTCCCAGAAGGTCACCCAACCTGGAATTGCTCTCGTCGAAGCACTTTTAACTTCGGAGTTTTTATGGGATCCGTTGTCAATTGTGCTCCAAAACACGTCTTGCTATCTTGGGAGGATCTCTTTACATATGTTTCATTTTCACATACTTCCCCAAGCGATGTGGGATTGTGATGACCCCTCTTTCTATGACCGAACCCTCCGGCCCAACCCTCTAGGATCCACAGAGTTTTAACCCACCTCCGGCCCAAACCGGGCCATAGCCTCTAAGGATCCGCGGAGCATGAGTGGTTCCACCACATACGTGTCAAGTTAGGTCATCACATGAATAATATCCTATTCGAGATGAAACCGGTAATGTGTTCAAATGTTGAATAGTATGGGAAAATTTAGTGCTATGGCGACTAAAAATCTATACAACCACTTGAGAGTCTTTGAAGAAGTGAGCGATGCATTTCACTTCCCGAGAGTATCTGGAGAAGCTCCCAGATTAAAACTCTTTCCATTTTCTTTACGAGACCGTATGCGCGAGTGGCTAAATTCTTTGTCATCTAACTCTATTACTTCATGGAGAGACCTAGCTAAGAAGTTTGTTATGAAATACTACCCACTGGCAAGAAATGCTAAGTTGCACCATGATATTACGAGTTTCTACAAAGAGAAGGGAGTCACTTTATGAAGTTTGAGATAGATTTAAAGTACTGTTAAGACAATGCTCAAACCATGGTATACTTTTTTGGATTCAGCTTGAAACTTTTTATAATGGTTTAAATGGACATACTTGGTCAATCCTAGATGCTGTAGCAAATGGTATATTTCTCTCCAAATCATATAATGAGGTAAGTGAGCTACTGGAAAGAATGACAATCAACAATTACCAATGATTCTCTGACAGAAGCTATGTAGCAAAAAGAACAGCAGGAGTGCATGAAATAGATGAGATGGCAACATTGAATGCAAAGATAGTGATGCTTGAAAGCAATATTAAAGCAATTAGTGTAGGTAACAACTCATCAAGGAAGGAAATCTTGTGTATATTCTGTGGTGAAGGACATGGATCAGATTACTACCCAACAAACCAAGAGTCGATAAACTATGTGGGGGTATAGTAAAAACAACAACCCCTATTCAAATACGTACAACCCTAGTTGGAGGCAACATCTTAACTTTAAATGGAAGCCACGACAACTAGAATCACTAAGCCAGACAAAGCCCACAATATCTTACCCTCAAGGATATATGCAAGGAGGGCAAGGTATTGAGCAACAGTCAAGGCAAGTGACAACCGATCATCTGGCAAAACTTGAGCAATCGATTAAGACAAGCATCAATGAGAAAATGGACAGAACAAAATTAATGTTTCATAATCAATATGCAATCAACAATAATTTGGCGACACAAATCGCAACTCGCTCAGACAGTGAATACAAGGATGATGGGAACCCTACCGAGTGACAGGGAAGTACAACAAAGGTCGGGTATGGAACATTGTAAGGCTATTGTGTTGAGGAATGAAAGAGAGTTAGAGGTACCTGAGTTGCATAAAGAAAAACCATAAAGTTCAGGAGAAAGGATAGAAAGAGAACGGTCAGCAGCCCCAGAACTAATAATATCAGAAAATAATGTAGATGCTGCGACAAAGCTACAACAACCGAACCCAGAAATAGAAATCAGTAGACCTCCACCACCTTTTCCACAGAGCCTTTAAAAGAAAAATCAAGACAAACAATTTCAAAGGTTCCTGATGTGTTGAAGCAGTTACATATTAATGTGCCACTCGTAGAGGTGCTTGAACAGATGCCACAATACACAAAATTGTTGAACGAAATATTGTAGAGAAAAAGAAAGCTCCATGAGTATGAGATGGTAGCCATGATCAAAGAGATGAGCTACATCCTGCAAAAATAAGATGCCGCTTAAAATCAAAGATCTAGGAAGCTTCACTATACCTTGTACGATCGGAAGCAATTATTTTAGGAAGGCATTGTGTGAGTTGGGTGCAAGTATAAACCTAATGCCCATCTCCATATTTAAAAAAGCTAGGCATAGGAGAAGCTCATCCTACTACGGTGACATTATAATTAGCCAATCGCTCTCTAGCACATTCTCAAGGAAAGATAGAGGATGTATTAGTCAAGGTGGATAAATTCATCTTTCCATCGGACTTCATTATTTTAGACTACAAAGCTGATCAGGAAGTTCTTATTATTTTTGGTCGACCATTTTTAGCAATCAGAAGAACCCTAATAGATGTCCAAAAAGGAGAACTTACGATAAGAGTAAATGAGTAGAAGGTTACCTTCAATGTACTAAGAGTAATGAAGTTCCCAGATGAGGAAGAAGAGTGTTATCAGAGCTGATTGTTGAGAAAAAAGAAACTCAAATGGTGGAGGAAGAAAGAATGAAATGTTGAAGCATCAGAAAAAATCAAAGAGCAACCTACGTTATAGAAACATTTGTTGGAAGAAACACAGAATCTGGAGTTAAAGTCACTGCCACAAAATTTAAAGTATGCATATCTTGGTCAAAATAACACCCTACTGGTAATTATTTCAGCTTCATTAATGCCAAAACAAGAGGAAGATCTTTTGCAAGTGCTGCAAAATTTTAAGACTGCCATAGCTTGGAGCATCAATGATATTAAAGGAATAAATCAAGTGTTTGCATGCACAAGATTTCGTTGGAGGAAGGTTGTAGCTCATCTGTGGAACAACATAGAATGTTAAATCCAGTTATGAAGGAAGTGGTTAAAAAGGAAATCATCAAGTGGTTAGATGTCGGGATTATATACCTAATTTCAGATAGCTCATGGATTAGTCGGATACATTTTGTTCCAAACAAAAATGAGGTACAACTATCATAAACAATGAGAAGAATGAAATTATCCCAACAAGAATAGTCACAGGTTGAAGGATATGCATTGATTATAGGAGACTAAATAAAATTACACAAAAGGATCACTTCTCGTTACTCTTTATTGATCAAATGCTCGATCGGCTAGCGAGAAAGGAATATTACTGCTTTCTTGATGGTTATTTCGGATATAATCAGATCGCTATAGCATAGAATGATCAAGAGAAAACAACAATTACGTGCCCATATGGTACGTTCACGTTTAGAAGGATGCCTTTAGATTGTGTAGCACACTAGCAACATTTCAAAGATGTATGATGACCATTTTTTTGGACATAATCGAGGAGAGTATAGAAATATTTATGGACAATTTCTCAATGGTGGGAGCCTCATTTATCAATTTTCTGAAGAACTTAAAAAGAGTATTATCAAGATACGTGGAAACTAACCTTGTCCTAAATTGGGAGAAGTGTCACTTCATTGCTACTAAAGAAATAGTATTAGGGCATAGAGTTTCCAAGAAGTGTCTAGAAGTTGATAATGCTGAGGTGGAAATATTAGAAAAGTTACCTCCACGGAAAACAATTATAGGAATCCGGAGTTTTTTAGGGCATGGAGGGTTTTATAGGAAGTTTATTAAATATTTTTCAAAGATAACAAAGTCATTATGCATGTTACTAGAGAAGGATGTTGTGTAAAACTTTGACGAAGATTGTTTGGCAGCTTTTAATTCCTTGAAAGAAAATCTTATAGCGGCACCCATAATAGTTGCACCCGATTGGACAATATCATTCACACTCATGTGTGATGCAAGTGATTTTGACGTAGGAGTAGTCCTAGGGCAATAGAAGGAAAAAATGTTTCACACTATCTATTATGCAAGTAAAACATTGAATGAAGCGCAAGTGAACTACACGACGACTTATAAGGAGTTGTTAGCGGTGGTCTATGGGTTTGTCAAGTTTCGGGCATATTTAATAGTAAGTAAGATAATTGTCTATACAGACCATGCTGCAATCAAACACTTGCTAGCAAAGAAGGATGCAAAACCTAGGTTAATTCGATGGGTCCTGTTACTTCAAGAGTTCGACTTAGAAGTCAAGGATAGAATAAAATGTGAAAACCAGGTGGTGAATCATTTGTCAAGGTTGGAAAACTACTATGAAGAGGAAAGGTGTAACACCCGGGAATTTCCTATTCGTGCATAGCCCTAGTTAAGGTATGTCGGGAGGGTTAAAGGTTAATCTTAGAGTTTTCCTAAGTTATTGAAAGGAAAAGCAAAATTTGAAGGTGTAACGACCCCAGTTGGAGTCGCCACGTAATTCATAACTTAACCTCTTAAATTCATATTTACCCTGATCTCTTTAGATCTTTCACCCTTCGACGACATTACACTAAGGTCCCCTTTGTATTATTATTATTATTATTATTTTTACCTTTCCTCAACAGAACTTAAGGACTTTAACATGACAAACAGAAACTAGATTCATCGAACTTGACTTCCTCTTAAAACTAACAACATATTCGTTCACGGATTCGAGCGACCATATGCAGTCATCAGCTCTATAACTAATTCGGGTAGGAAAGAAATGCCCCCAGATTATACGACGTTATTCTGCTCGGGTTTGCATGGGTTTGCATGCATCGGCTAACAGAGTGTATCTCTTCCGATTTGTCACTTGTACTCTGCATGACTCAATTATCGTTGCCCAATAGAAGACATCTTCCGGTGGGCACGTGCATCTCTCGTGACTCATTAAACATCATTCGGTCACTAACGACAACAACATCTACATCATCCGGTAATTGAAATACACTACATCGCCCGATCACTAGACGACAAAACAACACTTATATCATCCGGTATTCGAAATACACAACATCTATCGGTCACTAGAAGACAAAACGATTCATACATTGCCCGGCATTAGAATACACTACATCGCCCGATCACTAGACGACAAAACAACACTTACATCATCCAGTATTCGAAATACACAACATCTACCGGTCACTAGACAACAAAACGATTCATACATCGCCCGACATTAGAAATACACTACATCGCCCGATCACTAGACGACAAAACAACACTTACATCATCCGGTATTTGAAATACACAACATCTACCGATAGACATGTGCAATCCACGTGTTCTTTTAAGACATCTTCCGATAGAAAACATCTATCGGTGGATGCAAGCTCATACATCTTTCGATAGAGAACATCTATCAGTGGATGCAATTTCCTAACATTTTCAGATAGAGTATAGCTATCGGTGGACATAAATATACACAGACGTCTAACTTCATTGACTCATCACTCTTATAAATGAAAATCAGAGGCTCATCCAGAATTCTTATAGCGGAAGACTTAGTTAAAATAACTCGTTCTATATCCTTATAATCATTCTCAGACTCAGTAATTAAACTAGACAATTTCAAAAGCTCGATGTTCTAAAATAATCTCATCCTACTTAGACTTCCATATTCATAATTGTCACTAAAATCATAAAAGCATTAACCAGGGGGTCTTGTTTGCCATCCAGCCACAGAATTGCTCCCTGAACACCTTCCAGCAACCAAACTTAGACATCTTCATTAACTTTGGAATCATCACCTAGTATTTCGTCATCTACATCATAAGGTTTAAACTATAAGTCTAATGTTTAGTAAAGAATGCAATACTAACATGTATACGTGAATGCATAGTTACAAGAAAATCATGATCATGTTCGTTTCATGCTCTTTTCTTGTTCTTATTCGTGTTCTTGTTCATCACTTTCATCATATGGATTAAGGGAGGATTTGTGCCGTAAAGGGGGGATGACAGTGCAAGTGTACATAGTCCATTTCGGGCCGTATTCATGGTCCTTCTCTTTGGACAGTGACATACGCCAAACCGCCCCCAACCCTCACTTAATCCGATTGCATAAGTTTCATATTCATTCTCATATCTTGTTCATGGGGAAAAACATGTTCATAAATAATTTTCATATGCTTGAGAAGTAAATCATGATGCATGACATGAATGTTCTTAAATCATCAGACTATGGAAAATATCATACTAGACAGTTAACTTCATAGACTCAATCAGAACATCACATAACATAGTTCTCAAACATCCGTAAATCATCCAAGTACAAACCATCTTACTAATTTAAAACAACATCAAACACATAACTAATTTAGTACCCTTAATATGTAAGGCCCTAATGGCCGGAAATCTTAATACATTCACTTACCTAGCTTCCTTAGCAAATTCGTGCACTACACCTCAAACTTCTTCACCTGATATCATTTCACATTTCAGAGTTAATATAAATCCTAAATATTCTGAAATCAAAGCTAGAAAACCTTAACTAAATATTATCCTAGAACTTATCGTACATATATTTCCATGTTCCTTCAGCCGAGCACCTTGTGTGCGTAGATCAAATTTCCTGAACTTAGAAATACCAGATTCAACCTAGTAACTAATCGTATTCAGCTATCTAAATATCCAGAGTCGAATCGGAAATGCCATTACCAAACTCAGATTAACAAATAATACTATATTATTCTGCCGTTGAAGAACCTGGACTACAAGCTTTGCTGAAAAACAGAACTCTAAACAAAGAACCAACACCTACATTGTCAATGTCTTACCTGAAGCGTGATTTGACAGAGTGGAGACTGAAAAAACCGATCGCCGATGAGGGAGTCGCCGGCAGAGAAATGGAGAGCTCGGGAGGTTGAGGAATCACAGAGGAAATGTCAGCTACATTGGGGTTTAAGTGAGGTTTAAGGTTTCAATTTTCTTTTTATACTAAATAAAATCCCTCTTAATTACGGTTCTGCCACCACACAAATAGAAACCAAAATAAGCTTAGGCATTAAAATTTAAATTAAAGATCAACAATAAAGGTGACAGTTAATTTCGTTAAAAGAATCACCTGGCCGAAATTGTCGGGTGTTACAGAAGGGATTAGAGAGGAAATGTAATGTGTTTAACTTAAAGTTTAATTTAAGAGAAAGGAAAAAGGAGTGAATGATGCTTAAATGAATATCATCCACGTTGGAAATGAAAGAGGAAATAAGAAGTGAAGAAGAGGGAAATTTAAGGGTTGGAAAAGTCAAAAAGGAGAAGTCAAAAAGTAAATGGAAGACAAGTGAAATTGGAAGTGGAATGATAATGAAAATATTTAAGTGAATGTTGAAAAGTCAAAAAGTGATATGTTAAAAATTCAAAGGAAATTAATTATTGGTTATTATACAATTTATGTTAATGAAAAGTGAATGAAAAGAGGGCATCCACGTTGCTTTAATGAAGGAAAATGGAGTGGTGGTGTAACGCCCCCGAACCCACCCAGGCTCGGTGCGTCACTTTGCTAAGCTATCTTGCGTTTAAAACGACGTTTAAAAATTTTTTTCGATAAATTAACAACTCGTTTTCGGGTTTGTCGAAGTTGTTTTGTTAGAATTGATGGGTGTATATAGGAGTGTTTGATTCTAGTGAGACTTGGGGTTGAATTGTGGTTTTAAATGTGTTTGTTTTTCAGGTTTTTGGATTATAAACTTTTAGCCATTATATTGTCGGTTTTTGTTAAAAAGTCAATAACGTCGGGTTCGTTTTTCTATACGTTTTCAATAACAATTTTAAGTCATTTTTTTTTCGAGATTTTTATGAGACATGAAGTTTTGGGTGTTGGGAGTGTATGGTAAAAATTTCGAGATTTTTGAAGAAGTTTGGCTCGGGAAAAAATTTGATGAAAAGAGAGAAGGGTCGAAATGGGGCGCTGGGTGCGCGCGGGGCGCGCGCATGAACAGTAACCCGAGACTTTTAATTTTTTTTTTAAATTTTCCAACGTGAATTCCTTGTCTTCCAACAAGTTTTAATCACTTTTTCTTTTTATTTTGTTTAATCCATTTACAAGCATTTTGATTGGTTTATGACTTTGACTTTTCAACTCTAGAATTTTTTTCAACCATTCACTTTTATTTTAACTTGTCAACATTCATTTCTTCTCCTTGCATTATTTCTAATTTCCTTCTCCCGTAACAATAACTATCCTAATCCAGGGCATACATGCGTTACAGGAAATTTCTGGGTGTTACAGGTGGAATTTATAAAATAAAAGAATGTTGTGGAGCAAAATTAAAAGTAAAAAATTTATTTTGGTTAAAAAGTAAAATTTCCTTCATCTTTCTCATTGTTCTCTCAGTTCTTCAAGCTTCCATAGCCGATCCCTCTCTTCAAATTTTTTCAATCTTTGCATGGTAAAAATTTAATGGGTTTTAGGTTATATATATTTAGGTGTTGGTTTTTGGTATTTTTAAGGTGATTTTGTGGGTTTTGGTTAGGGTTTGTAAACCCTAGTTTGAGAGCTCCGAAATTTTGGTACTTTGTCTTATTCTCTTCCTATTTTTGATTGTTTAATCCTTAAATTGAGTTAGTTAGGTTGTTTGTAGGTTTAGATTTGAGTTTGGAAGTGAATTATACAAAAACCGAATTTTTGAATAAGAGAACCGATTCTATTTTTGGCATTTCTGTTCCGCCAAGTTATTTGGTTGGTTAATTTGAGTGTTTCAATGAGTAGTAGACGTGTAAAGGTTTACAGATTGGGGTGGCACGTCGAAATTCGTTGAAAAATGAGTAAGTTATGGCCGTTTGAAGTTGGACGCTGAAAGTTATGGGTAAAATCGGGTTTTAGAGCTTAGAGGGTAAATCGTCTTAAGTGTTGTTTAGTTTTAGGTTAGAAAATCCTTTAGAATTTATTAGTGGCTTTCTAAGCTATTTTCTTATGTTTGTTAGGTTATCGCACGAGTGAGTTAATGGGACAAAGTGACCAAGCAGGTGCCGAGCAGTTAGGTAAGTAGAGGAATCTTTTCGTTGCATTCAGGCCTATACCATAGAACGGTATGGTTTATTTGTTTGTGTTTTGTTTCGTGCTGCATTGTGTTGTTTGGTTTTGTGTGTGTTGCATATCTTTGATACATGCATTGTGAGTTACAGTACGCTATGCTAGATACGAGGGGTTGCATTGTTTGACATTGTGAATGTGAATGGTAATTAGATAAAAGAATGGCAAAAATCTTAAGCAATGGTTGATGCGGGCAAATCTTAAGGCATCGGTTTATGCGGACAAATCTTAAGGCATCGGTTGATGCGGGCAAATCTTAAGACATCACGACCGATGCAGACAAATCTTATTAGCACAATTGAGCGTTAGAAACTGCATGTGATAGGATTGGTTGCATCGTGTGTTGTTTGCATTCATTATTCTCTACTTGCTAAGCATTAGGCTTACTTTTTGTGTTATGTGGTGTAGGTGATGACGTCTATACAAGTGTAGCTGATGGGGAAGATCAGACCTAGGAGCAGTCAGAGATCCACGAGGCACGTCGGTGCTGGCAGTTGTCAGGTGCCTCGACCTGGGTCTTCGGGATGTGTGGTTTAGGGATTTTTGGTATTTTGCACTATGATTAACTTTCTAATTATTTTGGGACGATTGTAGATAGTAGTGTTTTGCATATAAATGTTTGGGATTTGAAACTGTTTGATTTCAGGTTTTGGTTTAAAGAATTTCAGTCGTTATGCCGTTCGTTTTGGTTTTAAAACAAATAACGTTGGGTTCACTTTTCTTTATGTTTTAGTTAACCGTTTTAAGCTGGTTTTCCGAGATTTTTATGGGGCACGGAGTCGGGGATGTTGGAAATGTGTAGGTAAATTTTCAGGTGATTTGGAGGTGTTTGGCTTGAAGAAAAATGAAGAAAAGTGGGAAAAGGCCAAAAATAGGCGCGCAGGTGCCGAACGTTCGCCACCCGCGATGCGCACGCGGCGCCCAGCACACCATATTTTGATTTTTTTTATTTTTCCTATTTCAAAAATGTTTTGACCCGACCTTTTTCGACGTATTTTACGCACGTTTTCAACATTTTTTTAGGGTTCGAAAAACCCAAAAACTGAGTCAAAATTTTATCAGAAATTATTTTAAATGTCGTTTTAAACACGGTTTGGGTTAGCAAAGTAGCGAACCGAGCCAGGACTGGTTCGGGGGCGTTACAAAAGGACAGTGCAAATCACCAAAAAGTTTCCAGATGAGTAAGTATTAAAGATAAGTAACTCAATTCCTTGGTATGCTGATTTTCATTAACTATATTGTGTGTGGATTGTTTCTTCTAGATATGCAATACCATGAGAAGAAAATGTTTTTCAAAGAAGTGAAGCATTACTACTGGGATTAGTCGTATTTGTTTAAACAACGAACTGACAAACTGCTTCGAAGACGTGTGCGTGAAGGTGAAACCCAAGCAGTGTTATAGCATTGCCATGCAGTACCATGCAGAGGACAGTATGGAGGAACAAGAACAGTCGCTAAAGTCCTGCAATCAGGTATGTTTGGGCCCACTTTGTAGCACCCGGTTCCATTGAACTAAAAATTTAATTTATTATTTATGATGTACTTTTATAGAAGGGTTGGGGGAGTTATTGATTAGGTTAATAAATGTTCAGGCGAGGGCATGATGGTAATTAGAATTTTTACATAGTGGATAACGTATTTAAGGAAGAGTCCAGTGTGAGTAGCCGCCACTGTTTCATTTCTTTTTACCTCTCAGCTCGACGGATTCCCCCTAGGCGATTCCCCTCCAACCAAGGTGAGTTTTGATTCGATTACTTGCTGTTTTTAGTGTTTAGATAACTGGTGGATGGCTATGTGTGCATTTTGGAAGTACAGAGAGTGAGGGATGAGATTTGGGGTTTAGCGATGAATAGGGAATGGCGAGGAACAGAACCCTTAGAACTAGCCCTTTAGATTTCCCAATGTTTAGAATGAAGTTTAGTAATGCTGTGCTTATGTTTTAGGTGAGCCAGCTCTTGGAATATCCTACCACCAGGAACTTTCGGTGAAGCCAGGTAAGTGAAGTATTGTGTGTACCCTCGGGCCTACATCACAAAACAGTAGGTTTTTGTATGTTTGAGTATTTTCTGTATGTTATGCATCATGTTTTTGAAAGAATACGAAAATGAACTTTCATGCATCATTATGGAAAGGCAAGTACAGATTTAAACGCATTGGCGGTTAAGGGAACTAATCCACCCCTTAACTGATGAAGAGGATTTATGACATTGGGAGAACTGATCCCACTCCCAAGGGAACTGAGGGATCAGAATAGCTATTAAGGGACTTCATCCACCCCTTAACTGATGAAGAGGATGTATGACATTGGGAGAATTGATCCCACTCCCAAGGGAATCAAGGGATCTGATCAGTAAACAAACGATGTGCAACTGAGATGAGAAAGTAAAAACTGCATATTCAGGATTTAAGTTTCAGCATATCATTTCATTATTGCTTTACTTACTTAGCATTAGGCTAATAGATGAGTTTTGTGATGTAGGTGTTGAGGATACTGCAGGTGAATTCCCTGAGTTTATTGACGAATAGATGGGGTTGGAGGAGCACTTCTCTGTCTCGAACTGGTATACTGATGAGGCGGATTAACTGATGTCTGTTGGTGTGAAAGTTTAGTTGACAGTGTTCCAATTTAAGTATATTGAGTTTTCATGACTGTAGTGATTTCAACGTTTTGAATACAATATCCAGATTTTCCTGTTAAAAGTATTTCTGTTGGGATTTAATGTTGGCACTCACTAAATTTTAGTATTGTAATGGTTTGAAATGTTTTTGAATGGTTTCAGTGAAGTGAGTAAATTCCTTTCTGTGGTTAGAGTCGTGTTTGTATACCAAGGAGTAGATGAGATGTGGTTCTGTTCTCTATCCTTAGATGAAGTCTATCGGCAGAGGTTGAGTTGTTGTTCTGTTGTCTATCGGAAGATGTCTTCAGTGGAAGCCATCGGACGATATAGAACGAAATATGTCGTTTAGTGATCGGTATATGTAGCTTGTTTTATCGGAAGATGTTGTTTTGTTCACTATCGGTAGATGTCGGGTTATAGTTATGTGCCTATCGGAAGATATAAGTAGAGAGTTTGTCGTTTAGTGATCGGCGTATGCAGTCTACTCAATCGGAAGGTGTAGGTTTAAGTCTATCGGATGATGTCTCAGTAAACTCATCGGCAGATGCGTGCTGACGTCGTCGGTAGGTGTAGGAGGACTCTTGTCGTTTAGTCACCGGTGGATGTAGAACAGAGTCGATCGGATGAAGGAAATCATCTGGCTGACGTCATCAGAAGATGTAGAGTGTATTTTGTCGTTTAGTCACCGGTAGATACAGTCTACCAAGAGATGTCCTTGTTTTTCATTTGGCTGACGTCATCGGCAGAAGCCTTCTGCTGACGTCATCGGCAGAAGCCTTCTATTTTCTGTTTCTGCTTCTTTCGTTGACTTTATTAATCAGCAGATCCGTTTGACCTCTGTGGTACCTCAAGTATTTCAATTTAAACTTCTATTTCCTATTGGCCGATTACTTCTTAATATTTCCAACGATTACGTTAACATTGTTTTTATGGCTTCGTCTAATTCTATTTTTGCTTAAATGATTTCCGCTGCAAGTTTTAAAAAAAAAATACGGTTGAGATTTTTAGCCATGTACGGGCATTGTGTGACGAACCGAGTTTAGATAACCCGGGGCGTTACACACTTTGTTTAAGAATGCTAATTTATTCGTGAGATCATGTGATAGGTGCCAAAGAGTGGGCAACATTACCAGAAAACATGAACTTCCACTATCAAATATTCTGGAAGTGGAAATATTTGATGTTTGGGGAATTTATTTCATAGGGCCTTTTCCAATATCCTTCGGCAACCAATACATTTTGGTAGCAGTTGACTATGTGTCAAAATGGGTGGAGGCTACAGCACTACCTAACAATGAAGGAAAATCATATACGAAATTTTTACAACTCAATATTTTTACAAGATTTGGCACACCCAGAGCTATAATAAGGGATGGAGGGCTCATTTATGCAATAAAACTGTTCAAGAGCCTTCTAAGTAAGTATGGAGTGCGGCAAAAAATATCAACAGTGTATCATCCTCAAAGTAACGGTCAATTTGAAGTAACTAACAGAGAGATAAAGAAATTTTAGAGAAAATTGGACAACCTAATAGAAAAGATTGGTCACTTAAATTTGATGACGCATTATGGGCTTACAGAACCATGTTTAAAACACCCTTGGGAGAATCTCCATATCAAGTAGTTTTTGGGAAGGCTTGTCACTTAATCGTGGAGTTGGAACACAAAGCATATTGGCCAATGAAGAATTTAAACTTGGATCTACAGTTACAAGACAAGAAAATATTCTTATAGCTGCACGAGCTGGAAGAATTCTGAATGAGAGCATATGAGAACTTTAAAATCTACAAAGAAGAGTAAAAAGATGGCATGATAAAAAACTTGAACTCTGCACGTTCGAAAACTGGAGTACAATTCAAGGTAAATGGACAAAGAGTGAAGTTGTATTTTGTGGAGAAACCGAACGATGAATCAACCACGTTCATAAAGTTGGACGAAGAGGAATGATGCATTGAAGAAGTCTGGCTGATGACTATAAACAAAGCGCTTGATCGGGAGGCAACTTGACAGGTACATTTTCATTTATGCAATTTTTAGATTTTGAATAATTCATGCAGAAGCTGCAACATTAGAAGAAGATACAAGTTTCAAGGAGGAGCTGATGGCAAGCTTGAAGAGTCTTGAAAGCGGACTAAAAAAATTCAATCAAAAATGTTGAGCATAATGGAACAAAGGATGAGTCAGCAAGAGGTGCAACAAGTTTTCCCTAGATGAAAAGCTTGATGGATTGAAGAAGAAGAATAGAATATTATGGAGCTACACAAAACTCTAGGAAAAAGTGTAGAAGCAAGCTTTGCCAAACCAACCCCTAAGAAGATGGCTTTATTTCCTCAGTTTCCTCATTAGTTAGCAACCAACTCGAAATCAGAAAAGAAGGATGAGGAGTGAGTGCCAGGGAAGTATCTCTCCCCTCTAAGTCTTCATGTTTTCAATACCTTTTTTAATGCAGTGGGTGTTGCTCTACATGTAGGTGTTGCTCTACATTTACAAAAAAAAAAAAAAAAAAAAAGACTCCTTATTTTTAACAATAATATTAATGCACTGCTCAAAAGTGGTTTGGATATTAACATTAGCTAGATTATCAAAAGTAGCTTACGATCAATCCTTACAATTCTCCCTACACATTATGAAATTCTCTTTAGCACTAGGGGTACCAACTTACTAGAATTCGTTAGTCTATGTCTAGATGTAGAAAAGTCGAGTTCAACCAAGAGAAATTAAAAGAAGGGATCCCGAGAAAAGAACCAAGTTTGGGGGTGTATAGTTAAAAAAAAAAGAGAAATAAATTATTACAATTTCCTAACCCACTTTCAATTTCGAGTGAGCCTTTTGGATACTCGATGAGGGAGATTTTAATTAGAGAGACTTAGAGAGGAACTCCATCGTATTGACATTGACTATACTCCTCTATAATGCATTATATGAGTATTAATTTTTTAGGTGACTTTATCGAGTAATCGGAAGACTTCATTACAAGTGTTGTCAATCACATAAAAGGGTAATGTGATCTATGAAAATAAGTTAATAGCACGATAAAGGAAACGACACCTACTTGGTAAACATAAAAACATCCTTAAACTCCATTTCTCTTAAATTGACATTGACAATTCAACTATCTTTGACATAGATTAATGAATTTTGGTTGGTGATTGTTAAACTTGGAATTAAAGAGATAATTCATGCACACGCGCATTGTTGGAGAAGTATGTTATTGATCATATGCTACGGTTTGTTGACTCGTTAATTGTCAAATATTTATATGACTTTTGAGTAACTGTGTTTATAGAAATTTCACTAGAAATCAGAATTGTCATTACCCATTTTATGTGAATAATTGGCATTACTCGAGGTCGAGCAAGAGATTAAGTTTGGGGGTATTTGTTGACTCCTAAAAAAAGTCATCTTTATGTGTGTAAGATGTATTAAATTTTTTTGGTTCTTAACTAATATCCATGCAAATTCGTGCAAATACTGCAACATTTACTGCAGCGACGTAACAATAGCTTTTAGGTTTTTATTAATTTCAAGATATTTTTTTAAATTTATTAATGAAATATTGCATAATTGCGCAATATTTATTTTTAGGAACATATTGGGAAGAAAAAGCACAACTAAGAGAAAATTTAAAGCAAATTATTCAAAAAGAAGAAAATCATGGATAAAGAGAAAAAAGAGAATCTAGAAGAGAGAATTAAAGAAATTAGAAAAAAGGAAATTAAAGAGAAGAGGAGGGAAGGACGAAGAGGAGACACCAATAGATAGGAAGAGGGATGAAGAGGAGACACCAAGAGATAGGAAGAGGGGACACAAAGAGGAGACACGAAGAGTGACCATCAGGTGAGGAGCAGCGAATTCTTCTTCATTCTCTATTTTTATCATTTTGATTCTTATGATTTTTCTGCGTTTTAAAATGATGAACATGAACTAATTCTCTTTTAGTTGGTTGAGAGAGAGTATTCGTATGTATTTTACTATGAATGTTTAGCCTTGTTCTATATTTTTCCTTTGAATAAATTTCTATGTTTGTAACACCTGGTTTCAATATAAATCAAAATAAGTTATTAAACGGAGGTATATAATCTTAAGGTTTAAAAATTGAGTGAAATGTTGATTAGGTTATTAAGTGACTAGGCAGGGGCAAGATGGTAATTGCGAATTTATATTGTGGATAACGCATTTAAGGGAAGTGTTAATGAGGTAGCCGCCACTGTTTCATTTCATTTCCTTTTCCACTCTCAGCTCCTCAGCTTAGCAGAGCGTGATAGGAGACCCTCTTCGATCCCTTCAGCGATTTCCTCAGAACTAGGTGGGTTTTGCTTCTATTTCTTGCTACATTGTAACTGTCGAGGGTTGATAAATGAAGTTTTGAGAATGCGGTATGTGAGCGCTAGTTTCGGTTTATGAGTTGAATCCGGAATGCACTACGATTAGGGCTTCCAAACTAATTTCCTTAGCTTTCCGGGTAGCTAGAAAGAAGTTTGACGAAAGTTTAAATTAATGTTCGATTTATGGAACTAGGTTTGAGCAAACTCCCGAGGGAGAGGTTTCAACAAGCTTCCCAGGAGACCAGGTAAGTGAAGTTTGCTTGTGCCTTCGGGCCTACATCACAAAACGTTAGGGTTATGATTACTTGTGTGAATCTGTATTCTATGCATCATGTTTTTAAAACATACGAAAATGAATTTGAATGCATGATTGGCATGGTAAGGATTGAACATATTGAAACAGTCATGAGAATCAGTTTCACTGTTAAGGGAATTAATCCACCCCTTAATGAGACAGGGATGTATGTACTTTGGGAGAGTTGATCCAACTCCCAATTTCACAGGGGGATCTGAACAGGAGAATCAGTTTCACTGTTAAGGGAATTAATCCACCCCTTAATGAGACAGGGATGTATGTACTTTGGGAGAGTTGATCCAACTCCCAATTTCACAGGGGGATCTGAACAGAAACGAAGCATGAGCAACTGAGTTGAGAAAGTAGAAATTGCATATTAGGAATTTATATTTCGTTGTTTCATTTCTTATTGGCTTTACTTACTTAGCATTAGGCTAATAGATGAGTTTTGTGATGTAGGTGTTGAGGACACTGCAGGTGAGTTTCCTGAGTGCACAGAAGATTGATGTGGTTGGAGGAGTACATCCACGTCTCGGCTTGGTAAACTGATGAGGCGGGTTAACTGGTGTCAGCAATTGTTGAGGTTTAGTAGATAACGATTGGTCTGAGTATGTTGAGTTTTCATGACAGTAGAAATTTTAGCATTTTGAATACGTTTTGAGATCTACTGATACTAGTAATCTGTTGAGTTTTAAACGTTGATTTTTACTGGATTTGGCTAATGCTATGGTTGAGATGTTTCTGAATGGTTTTCGAGAAGCAAGCAAATTCTTTTCTGTAGATAGTGTTGTGTTTTATGTCATCCAGTGATGTCGAGTGTTTTGGCTCGTAGGATGATATAGGTGTTATGTTTTGTCGTTTAGTGACCGGATGACAAATCTTATGTTTTGTCATTTAGTGACCTGGCTCGTAGGATGATATAGGTGTTATGTTTTGTCGTTTAGTGACCGGAAGACAAATCTTATGTTTTGTCGTTTAGTGACCGGATGACAAATTTTACGTTTTGTCGTTTAGTGACCGGAAGACAAATCTTACGTTTTATCGTTTAGTGACCGGAAGACAAATCTTATGTTTTGTCGTTTAGTGACCGGATGACAAATCTTACGTTTTGTCGTTTAGTGACCGGATGACAAATCTTATGTTTTGTCGTTTAGTGACCGGTGGGGGTCTTCAAATAGCTTTCCCCTTTTTGTTGACTTTGTTCAGTGGACGATGAATTTGACTTTTGCAACCTTTAAAGTGTTTTCACGAGTTAAACCTTTGCTTCTTAACCGATTGTTTCTTAACGTTTTCCCACGCTTATTTCGACATGGCTTTGTTTAATTTTATTTTTGTTTAAACGATTTCCGCTGCAAGTTTTCATGTTTTATCAAATGTCCAAATTTTGAATTTTGAACGAAGTTTTAATTTGGTCCAAGTTTTCATAGAAAGTTTCAGACTTATGAGTAACAAACCGGGTTCAGTAAACTCGGGGTGTTACAGTGTGGTATCAGAGACATTCAGTTAAACCGTTCAAAAGATTACTCATCAGTGCCAGTCGTTGCATGGAAGTACTTCAACAACTGTAAGTGTTTACATTACCCTTAGTTGATAGATACTTAAGAGTGTGACTAACCCTGTACAGGAATTTAGTATAATGGCCAGACGCCCAGGGAGACCTAGAGTGCCTAGAGAAGTGCCAAATGTGAGAGGCGAGGAGGAGCCTAGTGTGATTAGGCAGCTGACAGAATTGATGCGTCAGCAGACTGATATAGTGCGTCAACAGTCGGATCAATTAGGAGTGTTGTTGAACCGAGAAGCACAAGGAAGTGCCAACTCGGGTTCTAGCAGTGAACATTCTGGAGATAGATTCCGGAGACTAAGACCACCCACGTTTGATGGTCAGTCATCTGATCCTGTTGTTGCTGAAGGATGGCTTAGAAAGATCGAAAGTATGTTTAGGTGTGCCAACATAGGAGAAGAAGACAAGGTCACGCTGGCAACCTTTCATCTAGCTGGTGAAGCTCAACTCTGGTGGGAAACAATAGAGACCACCACAGATGTTTTGTCAATGCCTTGGTCAAAATTCAACGATATTTTCTATGGAAAATATTTCAACAGCACTGTCCAAACCGCAAAGAAGTTGGAATTTCTGAATTTGAAGCAGATAGGGTCGGTGGCAGATTATAGTAGGCAGTTTGAGTCCTTGTCCAGGTTTGCTGGACATTTTGCTCATAAGGACGAGGATAAGGTGTTCAAATTCGTGCATGGACTGAAGCCGGAGATTTATCGAGGAGTCAAATTCTGTGGCATTAAAGGTTTAACGTTCAGTGAAGTTGTGTCCACTGCTCTGGAAGTGGAAGAAGCTGAAGGGAAGTGTGCTAAACCAAAGGAGGTCCCACAAAGGTTTAACCAGCCACACCAGCAAAGGGGAACGAAGAGGCCAAGTGAAGGCCAAAATAGCCAAGGATCAGGGGGAAAGGTGCAGAACGTCAGGAAATTTCCCCAATGTCCTAAGTGTCTGAAGTACCACCCGGGAGAATGCAGACTGGGCTTGGGAAAGTGTTTCAACTGTGAGGAGGTTGGACACACGATCAAGGAGTGCTCGAAGCCTAGAATCACCAGGTGCTATAATTGTAACAAAGTCGGCCATATTAGCAGAGACTGTCCAGTTCTTAAGAATGGCCCTGCTATGATCAAACCAAGAATATTCTCCATGACGGAGTCGGGTGAAGAACAGCCTGCTGTAGTGTCAGGTACTATACTGATCAACTCTGTGCCTGCTTTTAGTTTGATAGACTCTGGTGCAACGCATTCATTTATAGCATCTGCATTTTCTGTTAAGTTAGATGTGTCGTTTATCCCTTCCCTGCATGTGTTTAATGTTGTATTGCCTTCTGGTGAACGCATGCACTCTGACCAAGTGATGCTTGACAGCGATGTGCTAGTAGGAAGCGTGAGTCTGCCTGCTGATCTCATTATTATGGATATAATGGGATTTGACGTAATCCTAGGAATGGATTGGTTGTTTAAGCATTATGCCACAATAGATTGTAGGACTGGAATTGTTAGTTTTCAACCCCCTGGAGGTTTAAACCATACTTTCCAAGCTCTGAAGAAGAGTAAGGAAATGACTGTAATGACTTCTGTCAATTGTAGACTCTCCCCATGCAAAGAGTATTCGTGCTTTTTGGCCAGTGTTTTAGACACACAACTAGTAGAAAAATCAAGTCCCAAGAATGTCTTAGTTGTCCAGGACTTCCCTGAAGTATTCCTAGATGACCTTCCTGGCTTGCCACCAGATAGGGAAATTGAATTTGTGGTAGATGTTTACCCCGGTGCCGAGCCTGTGTCCAAAAATCCATATAGACTAGCACCAACAGAACTTAAAGAATTGAAGAAACAGTTAGAGGATTTGTTGGAGAAGGGGTTCATACGCCCTAGCTTTTCACCATAGGGAGCACATGTTCTTTTTGTCAAAAAGAAAGATGGATCAATGCGTATGTGCATTGATTATAGAGAATTGAATAAGTTAACTGTCAAAAACAAATACCCTTTGCCGAGGATTGATGACTTATTTGACCAACTTAGGGGTGCAAGAGTTTTCTCTAAGATCGACCTTAGGTCCGGTTATTACCAGTTGAAGGTTAAATCTGAAGATATCCCAAAGACTGCCTTTCGCACAAGATATGGACATTATGAGTTTCTGATTATGTCTTTTGGTTTGACAAACGCACCAGCAGCCTTCATGGATCTCATGAATAGGGTGTTTCACGAGTATTTGGACAAGTTTGTTATTGTATTCATAGATGACATCCTAATCTATTCTAGCACTAAGGATGAGCATGCAAAACATTTGAGTTTAGTGTTAGAAGTATTGAGAAGGCACCAACTTTATGCCAAATTTTCTAAGTGTGAGTTCTGGTTGGACCAAGTTCAATTTTTAGGACATGTCATCTCTGGGGACGGCATATCTGTTGATCTAGCAAAAGTTCAAGCAGTTAAGGAGTGGCCCCAACCGAAGAGTGCTACTGATATTCGAAGTTTTCTTGGACTAGCAGGGTATTATAGGAAATTCATCGAGGGATTTTCAAAGATTGCCACACCCCTTACTAGGTTAACCAGGAAAAATGTGAAGTACATATGGACTGATGAATGTGAACATAGTTTCATAACCTTGAAACAAAAACTGACCAATGCTCCAATTCTGACCATTCCTGTCGATAATGGTAAGTTTAGCATTTACTGTGATGCTTCCAAGATTGGTCTTGGATGTGTGTTAATGCAAGATGGTAAAGTAATAGCTTATGCCTCTAGACAGTTGAAAACGCATGAGAAGAACTACCCTACCCATGACTTAGAATTAGTTGCAGTTGTATTTGCACTTAAGATTTGGAGGCATTACTTGTATGGACAATCCTGCGAGATATTCTCAGATCATAAAAGCCTGAAGTATATCTTCACACAGAAGGAATTAAACATGAGGCAACGTCGATGGTTGGAATTTGTAAAAGACTATGATTTTGAGATCAAGTACCACCCTGGCAAGGCGAATGTAGTGGCAGATGCTTTGAGTAGAGTGACACCTTTAGTTTCTGCTTTGACTCTGGACATACCGATGGCTTTAGAGACGGAATTCCAAAGATTTAACCTGGAAGTTGTGCCAAGTGTGTCAGTCATGCTTTCGGCCATGTCTTGGAGGCCAACTATTTTGGAGAAAATAAAGGAGGTCCAAATGAATGACACTGAGTGTAATAAGTATAGGTTGTGCATAGATTCCACTGATAAGTCGGATTTCAACTGCTCAGCCGACGGAATTCTCAAGTTTTGAAATAGATGGTTGGTTCCGGCTGATACTGAGCTTAGGAAGGAGATCCTATCTGAGGCACATTCCTCCAGATTTTCAGTTCATCCTGGAAGTACGAAAATGTACAGAGATCTCAAGCAGCATTATTGGTGGCCAGGTATGAAGAGAAGTGTGGCGGAGTATGTGGAGTCATGTCTGGTCTGCCAGCAAGTCAAGGCTGAACATCAGAGACCCTCAGGGACATTGCAACCCTTACCAGTTCCTAAATGGAAGTGGGAACAAATAACAATGGATTTTGTCGTTGGACTACCTAGGACAGCAAAGGGGCATGATGCAATCTGGGTTATAGTTGACCGTCTAACCAAATCTGCTCATTTTCTGCCAATTAAGATAACTTACTCAATGGATCAGCTTGCTGAATTGTACATGCAAGAGATTATCAGATTGCACGGAGTTCCAAGTTCGATAGTTTCAGACCGAGACTCCAGATTTACATCTAAGTTTTGGAAAAGTCTGCACAAGGCTATGGGAACACAGCTTAATTTTAGCACAGCCTTCCACCCTTAAACGGATGGACAATCCGAGAGGACTATTCAGACCTTAGAAGATATGCTCCGAGCATGCGTATTGGATTTTCAAGGATCTTGGAGTAGATATTTACCGTTGGTCGAGTTCTCTTACAATAACAGTTTTCAAGCAACAATAGGAATGGCACCGTATGAAGCCTTATATGGACGAAAATGCAGATCTCCTTTGTACTAGGATGAAGTTGGTGAAGCACAAGTGCTTGGTTCTAATATTGTGCAACAAACTGTGGAGAAGGTTGCCCTCATCCGACAGAGAATTTTGACGGCTCAAAGCCGCCAGAAGAGTTATGCTGATAAAAGACGAAGAGAATTAGAGTTTGAAGTAGGTGATGAAGTTTTCCTTAAAGTATCACCATTTAAAGGAGTTGTCAGATTCGGGAAGAAAGGCAAGTTGAACCCCAGATTTATTGGACCGTTCACTATTCTGAAAAGAGTTGGGAGAGCAGCCTATCTGTTGCAGCTACAAGCTTCTATGGAAGGAATACATGACGTATTCCATGTTTCTATGTTGAAAAAGTGCATAAGGGATCCCAACCAAATCATGGAACAACAAGACCTCGAAATTTGTCCTACCCTTGCCTATGAAGAGAAACCAGTAAAGATCTTGGATTACGCAGTGAAGGTATTACGCAACAAAGAGGTCCCACTAGTGAAAGTCTTATGGCGCAACCAGAATGTAGAGGAGACGACCTGGGAGCGCCAGCAGGACATGATGGACCAACATCCAGAATTATTCAGGTACTGAATTTTGAGGACAAAATTCTTTTAAGGAGGGTAGATTGTAACACCTGGTTTCAATATAAATCAAAATAAGTTATTAAACGGAGGTATATAATCTTAAGGTTTAAAAATTGAGTGAAATGTTGATTAGGTTATTAAGTGACTAGGCAGGGGCAAGATTGTAATTGCGAATTTATATTGTGGATAACGTATTTAAAGGAAGTGTTAATGAGGTAGCCGCCACTGTTTCATTTCATTTCCTCTTCCACTCTCAGCTCCTCAGCTTAGCAGAGCGCGATAGGAGACCCTCTTCGATCCCTCCAGCGATTTCCTCAGAACTAGGTGAGTTTTGCTTCTATTTCTTGCTACATTGTAACTGTCGAGGGTTGATAAATGAAGTTTTGAGAATGCGGTATGTGAGTGCTAGTTTCGGTTTATGAGTTGAATCGGGAATGCACTACGATTAGGGCTTCCAAACTAATTTCCTTAGCTTTCTGGGTAGCTAGAAAGAAGTTTGACGAAAGTTTAAATTAATGTTCGATTTATGGAACTAGGTTTGAGCAAACTCCCGAGGGAGAGGTTTCAACAAGCTTCCCAGGAGACCAGGTAAGTGAAGTTTGCTTGTGCCTTCGGGCCTACATCGCAAAACGTTAGGGTTATGATTACTTGTGTGAATCTGTATTCTATGCATCATGTTTTTAAAACATACGAAAATGAATTTGAATGCATGATTGGCATGGTAAGGATTGAACATATTGAAACAGTCATGAGAATCAGTTTCACTGTTAAGGGAATTAATCCACCCCTTAATGAGACAGGGATGTATGTACTTTGGGAGAGTTGATCCAACTCCCAATTTCACAGGGGGATCTGAACAGGAGAATCAGTTTCACTGTTAAGGGAATTAATCCACCCCTTAATGAGACAGGGATGTATGTACTTTGGGAGAGTTGATCCAACTCCCAATTTCACAGGGGGATCTGAACAGAAACGAAGCATGAGCAACTGAGTTGAGAAAGTAGAAATTGCATATTAGGAATTTATATTTCGTTGTTTCATTTCTTGTTGGCTTTACTTACTTAGCATTAGGCTAATAGATGAGTTTGTGATGTAGGTGTTGAGGACACTGCAGGTGAGTTTCCTGAGTGCACAGAAGATTGATGTGGTTGGAGGAGTACATCCACGTCTCGGCTTGGTAAACTGATGAGGCGGGTTAACTGGTGTCAGCAGTTGTTGAGGTTTAGTAGATAATGATTGGTCTGAGTATGTTGAGTTTTCATGACAGTAGAAATTTTAGCATTTTGAATACGTTTTGAGATCTACTGATACTAGTAATCTGTTGAGTTTTAAACGTTGATTTTTACTGGATTTGGCTAATGCTATGGTTGAGATGTTTCTGAATGGTTTTCGAGAAGCAAGCAAATTCCTTTCTGTAGATAGTGTTGTGTTTTATGTCATCCGGTGATGTCGAGTGTTTTTGCTCGTAGGATGATATAGGTGTTATGTTTTGTCGTTTAGTGACCGGATGACAAATCTTATGTTTTGTCGTTTAGTGACCTGGCTCGTAGGATGATATAGGTGTTATGTTTTGTTGTTTAGTGACCGGAAGACAAATCTTATGTTTTGTCGTTTAGTGACCGGAAGACAAATTTTACGTTTTGTCGTTTAGTGACCGGATGACAAATTTTACGTTTTGTCGTTTAGTGACCGGAAGACAAATCTTACGTTTTATCGTTTAGTGATCGGAAGACAAATCTTATGTTTTGTCGTTTAGTGACCGGATGACAAATCTTACGTTTTGTCGTTTAGTGACCGGATGACAAATCTTATGTTTTGTCGTTTAGTGACCGGTGGGGGTCTTCAAATAGCTTTCCCCTTTTTGTTGACTTTGTTCAGTGGACGATGAATTTGACTTTTGCAACCTTTAAAGTGTTTTCACGAGTTAAACCTTTGCTTCTTAACCGATTGTTTCTTAACGTTTTCCCACGCTTATTTCGACATGGCTTTGTTTAATTTTATTTTTGTTTAAACAATTTCCGCTGCAAGTTTTCATGTTTTATCAAATGTCCAAATTTTGAATTTTGAACGAAGTTTTAATTTGGTCCAAGTTTTCATAGAAAGTTTCGGACTTATGAGTAACAAACCGGGTTCAGTAAACTCGGGGTGTTACAATGTTATTGCATGGTTGTAATTAAACTTGTTTCGAGTGGCAAAGTATGTAGCACCCGGTATCAATTAAACCGAATTTAACTTATCAATTAATGATGTGCAATTTCATAGAAGAATTGAGAGAATTATTGATTAGGTTAATGAGTGACTAAGCAAGGGCATTTATGTAAATTGGAAATTTAAAAGTGGATAACGTATTTAAGGAATGAGGGATTAGGTTTAATGCACAGTAGCCGCCACCATTTCACACTCTTCTCTTCGGGTTTTCAGCTCAAGCAGCCGAGCTCTCTAGGCAATTTTTCTCACCCGATTCTCCTTCAAACTAGGTAAGTTTTCCCTTCGTTTTCTTGAGATTTTAGTGGCTAGATAGCAGAAAGACTGCAATGTGTGTATTTTTTATAATGCTGTGAGTGAGTTGAGTTCGGGTTTAGTGTTGAGCCGAGAATGTGCGATGACCAGAGCTTCCAAACTAGCTCCATAGGTTTCTAAATGATATATAGCGTAAGGTTGGTGATGATCTAATCGGTATTCTGCTTCTGACATTAGGTGAACAGGGCTTCCAGAGTAGTTGTAACCGAGCATTTCCAAGAGAGCCAAGTAAGTAAAGTATGCATGTGCCTTCAGGCCTACATCACAAAACAGTAGGGTTATGTATCTTGTGAATGATTTTGTATGCCATGCATCATGTTTTTAAAAGATTACGAAAATGAATTTTCATGTAAGAATAGTAAGGTATGAACTGAATGTGACAGACAAACTATTAAGGGAACTAATTCACCCCTTAACTTAAGTAGGGATTTATGACAATGAGAGAATTGATTCCACTCCCAAGGGAACCCAGGGATCAGATCAGCTATTAAGGGAATTCATCCGCCCCTTAATCGAGTAGAGGATGTATAACATTGGGAAAATTGATCCACTTCCCAACGGAACCGAGGGATCAGATCAGCTTATGAATGAATGTGAATGCAACTGAGATGAGAAAGTAGAAATCGCATGTTTAGGAATTTATGTTTCAGCATTTCATTTCATTACTGCTTTACTTACTTAGCATTAGGCTAATAGATGAGTTTTGTGATGTAGGTGTTAAGGATATTGCAGGTGAATTTCCTGGATACTCAGATGAATAGATGTGGTTGGAGGAGTACACCCATGTTTCGGCCTGGTAAACTGATGAGGCGGATTAACTGATGCCTGTAGTTAGAATGGTTTAGTTGACAGTGTTCCAATCTGAGTATGTTAAGTTTTCATGACAGTAAAGGTCTTTAATATTTTGAATACGTTTTGAGATTTTCTGATGATAGTATTCTGTGGGATTTTAAATGTTAGTTTTTGCTGGATTTGAACAATATAATGATTTGAATTACTTCTGAATGGTTTCAGAAAAGTGAGAAATCCCTTTCCATAGTTTGAGTAGTTATTCTGTTCTTCGTCGGTAGATGAAGTCTATCGGCAGATGTTGAGTCGTGTTGTTCTATCGGAAGATGTCTTCAGTAAATCCATCGGACGATGTCTCAGTAAAGTCATCGGTACATGAGGTCTGGAAGATGTAGATTTTGCCTTACCGGTATGAGTGGGTATTATGCTTGTCGTTTAGTGATCGGTATATGCAATTTACCCTATCGGATGAAGGGAATGAGAGATTTTGTCGTTTTGCCATCGGTAGATGAGAGTCGCAAAACTTGTCGTTTTGCGATCGGTTGATGTTGGATAATTGACTTATCCGGCTGACGTCATCGGTAGATGTAATCTGCCGAGAGATGTCTTTGTTTCCAACTCTTCTGGTTGACGTCATCGGCAGGAGCCCTCTATTTTCTGTTTTCTGCTTTTTTCCGTTGACTTTATTCATCGGCAGATGCGTTTGACTTCTGCGACTTCTCAAGTATTCAATGTTTTAAACTTTTATTTCCTATCTGCCGATTGTCTCTTAACATTCTAAGCAATGTTTCAAAGTTTTGTTTAACCATACCGTTGGTCAAATGATTTTCCGCTGCAAGTTTTAAAATATTTGAAGTTTTAGAAAAATATCAAATTACGACTTTCGAGCGAAGTTTCAAATTTGAACTAGAATTTCCGAGTCATGTGCAAGTCTTGTGTAACGAACCGGGTTATTTAATCTGGGGCGTTACAAAGTATCACATACATGTATTATTTTATCGGTGGATAGTTAAATTCTTAAGATGCATATAAATTTATTTGAATTAGGGCTTTACATGTTATTTTAATCCGATTTATGTGGCATTGAAATTAAGTTTATATATATCGTGTCAATATTATTTTCTTTCCAATAATAGCGAAAGAACTGATAGAGATATGAATCTAGGCAATTCGGTAGAACCCTAAGATCTAAGTAAAATCTCGTTGTTCGGTGGAGATATTGTAGCGATGCTACAACATTTAAAGTAAAATTCATGTACAGAGAAATCGACCTCAACCAACCGCTTAATCAATTTGAATTTCATTTAAATTTATTTCAGTCAATTATCTGATATTTAATTATATTAAATTAATTAATTCTTTTCTCAATCATAAATTTGTATCTCTTTGTCTATTGCGTGAATCAACTAAATCTACATTGTCCTTGTGGGATCGAAAACACCCCTTCTATATCTTGTATTTATAGTCTTTGCCCTTACTATATATTACTTGTGTGCGATACGTATACTTGCGTGTATAATTTGTCAACATTAGGTCTGAGCTTGCGCAAAGAGTCTTCGTGGCCAAAAGAGCTCTCAGAACTGGGCATCAACGATTTCTGTCCTTCTGCATATGGCTCAGGAATGGGCAGCTACCTTGACCTCAAGGCACTCACCCAAAGTTTCAACACTTTAATCCTTTTTCGATTGACTTTTCAATCCAAAATTGTACTTTTTATTTATGTATGCTATAAAATGTGAATTTGATATTAGCTCTTAAAAGAATTATGTAATTGCTAATGACATTCATCTTTCAGGGGTTATATTTATATGTACTTGTATTATTTTTGTGACACTTATAATAAGATCAGAACCTAATTAGAACATCCAGATATAATACCAAATTATCAATCACAACATTCATCATATTGAATGAGAGAGCATCCATTAAAAAAGTAAATAATAGAACATCATATGAAGTTCTTTATTTCTAGAGTTAATTAACAATTTATTAGTTTTACATGGTGGATAATTATTAAATCTTGTGTGCAAAAAGTAGACCCCCAAAATCCCTGGTCATCTCCATCATCGTCAAAACAATAACTCATATCCATAATACTCAATGAGCCTTCCCTCCAATTGATAACGCTACGAAAAGATACATTGTAGAAAATCCTGAAATATAATAATATATTAATAAAATAGACTACTTACTTGGCTTCCACCTGCACTAGCAGAAATAAAATTCACTAAAGTTTGAGATAAGCTTCATTTTCTTGACATTGCCGTAGAAGACCTTTCTCTCCTCATAGTGGCATAGATGACCTTCAATTCCCTCGAAGGACCTTCCTATGCCTCGACTACTTTCTCCCATGGATGAGTCTTCTTGAAATAATGAAGAGAAAAAATTAGAAGGATTCTTTCAACGTAGCAGCAGATAAATTTTTCAAAGTAATCAAAATACTATTTTATAAAATAGATTACATACATGGCTTACAAGTGCAATAGATGAATTAAAACCCGTGAAAATAAAAGACCTTCCTCTACATTGATTACTTCCTCACATTGACGAGACCTCCTAAAATAATGAGGAAAGAATAAATTAGAGGGACTCCTTCCACAAAGCAAATATATCAATGAAATGGATTACTTGGGTCACATTTGCAGTTGCAATTGACCTTCCTTTGCATGTTCTTGAATGATGATTAGCACCACAACATTTGCGACATGTCATAATCATATTTATCCTACTAATTGATGACTAGTTTTGTGATTCATCAACGTGCCCCACCCTTTTTTTTTGGGGCTACCAGGTTGTCGCTTAATTGTAAGTAGCATTATAAGGTCCAGGAGGCCATATATCTGAACCATTAACCAGTTTAATGAAATGAAATTACAATTGGAGATACGTCTCACGTTGGTAGTAATGGTGAATGTAGTCTTCAATATTTTGCTTCGTGAATGAAAGACAAAGTATAAAGTGAACACAAGGTATTTCAGTCAGCTCTCACCTTTAAAGATACATCGGTGATTTTGTAAGTCAACACCAATTAGTAATTATCACTGACCTCAAATTTTTCACCTCTTGCATGCATTTGAACCCAATTTCTTCCAGCATTCTTTAGTTTTACAAATTTTTTCTAACCCGATGACATAGAAAATCATTACATTGTTCCATTTTTTAAAGCCTATTTCCTAATCGACGCATCAAACTCCTTTGAATCATCTCCATCACTACCAAGATCAACTTATCTCGTGCTTGTAAGATTATGGAGTTAGATGACTCATTTATGATGTTGAGTTTCTCGCACTTTGATACATGACTAAATGCATGTCTTACCAGTACTTTGGATGAATTGCTCGCAAGTACATGTGTGTTTCCTTATCAAAAGAGGCCAACTTCTCTATCTCCTCCTCAAAGGTAGCTGATATTATAGCAAGAGATGGGATCCAGATTGCTTCTTTGTAAACTTTTCCACAAAACCTTCCTCATGAAATTTGTGCACAAGTGTCGTACACTATTGTAAATCAACTTCCAATATGATTGACTCTAAAGTTGAAACCAAACCCTACATGGCATGTCATTAAAAATATAAGTTAAGTGATAAAATTAAGCATGCATAACATAAATTATTGCAATGAGGGATACTATATTCATTTTTGCTGGTCTGAAATAAAGTCCATCCACGACCACGTGCACTGCTTAAGTCCTTCATCAACAACTTCAAAAACCAAGTCCATGACTTTTTTGTTTCACCATCTACAACAACTACGATAATGGGTATATTTGATCATTACCATCAACTCTGATCGTTGTAAGAAGTTGTCTAGGGTACTGCCCCTTTAAACAAAAACCGTCCAAACTAATGACAGGTTGACGACAAGCTAATAGTGCTCTCTTACATGCATCTAAAGACATATAAAGTCCTTGAATATTAGAAATTGACTGGAGTAAAACCTATCCACACACACGATGCAAGTGCTCCAAGGATTTGACTTTCTAATTTCTTCCACGTAGGACCATAACTTCATTTATTGTTCATATGAACTCCAATCAATCAATACTTCAAATTTCTTCCTTGCCCTAAATTTTACGCTCGGTGAGATTTTCACATTGTAATCCATCCTTATTATATCAATAATAGATTCAATGTCCCACCGTGGTTGACTTCTAAACCTATACAGATATTAATTCTCTACCCATTTGGATGATGTACGAGGACTCTCCATCATTTGCTCACATGTGTGCAATTCAAGGTTGTTATTTTGTATGTCTCTTTATATTTCATCTTTGATGCATGCATTTGCCATTGACTTTGACTTTTGGATATAGTGGTTAGCCTACTTTTCTTACTTTTGACGAATTTAATAATATAATCATTGTACAATGCATACTTACTTAGTGCCTCCTTAATGGCATGTATTGAAACAAAATTCTTGCCAAAAAAGATCTAAAGCATTGAGGCTTTACACTCCAATATTTACCCCTCTCATTTCCTGTAACGCCCCCGAACCCACCCTGGCTCGGTGCGCTACATTGCTAACCAATACCGCGTTTAAAACATAATTTAAAATAATTTTCGTTAAAAATCTCGACTCCAAAAATATTAGTAAAAACGTGGAAACAAACGAACCCGACGTTGCTTGTTATACAAAAAAAAAAACGGGCAGCATAACGACTGAAATTTCTAAAACCAAATCCTGAAAAGATCAAACATTTATCAACACGTTCAGAGAAATCCCAAAACAGTTCTCAAATCACACTTACAAAATCAAACCCAACAGAACGATCAATACTTCAAACCTACAAAATAACTAAAATCCAAGAAACCCAAATTTTCATAAAGCACATTCAAAGAGATTTCAAAACAATTCACCACCACATTTACAAAATTGAACCAACAAAACAGTCAAACCCTTTAAACATCCAGAATAGAAAGAAAACTATACAAAATCCCAAAGTACCGAACCAAACACAACCCCGAAGATCCTGGTCGAGATGCCCCAACAAGTACCTGCACCGGCATGCTCCATGCGCCACCGACTGCCACCTAGTCTCGGACTTCCTCATCTAGCTCACCTGATCTTGTCTTCACCTACACCACATAACACACACACACACGTAAGCTTTCGCTTAACAAGTAATGAATAATGAATGTAAAGATGCACCATGCACCCACAACCCCTAACACATGCCAATTTCACTCACTCTGCTACTTCTTACTAATGCACGTTAATAACAAGACGTTAAACTCTCTAGTGCTCCTTTTGCACGTTAACGACGAGGCATTCAACTCTCTAGTACATGCTCTTAGCACATTAACGACGAGGCGTTCAACCCTCTAGTGCCACTTGCACTTTAACAACGAGGCATTCAACCCACTAGTGCCACTTGCACTTTAACACCGAGGCGTTCAACCCTCTAGTGCCACTTGCACATTAACAACGAGGCTTTCAACCCTCTAGTGCCACTTGCACATTAACAACGAGGCGTTCAACCCTCTAGTGCTACTTGCTACACATTTCATGCTCATCATTCACATCATGCCCCAACACTTAGTTTTGTAGCTTAACATGACGCATGCCACTCACACAATACTCAAACACCAAATGATAACAACCCAGCAATTCATTCTCACACTACTCAATATAAACAACACAACTATCAAACAATAAATCCTACCGTTCCGTGGTGTAGGCCCAAAGGCGACAAAACACACAATCCATTACTTACCTAGCGTCCTAGCTCGCTGGTTTGGTACAACACGTCACCTATGGCTCGACCTATGACAAACATTCAAGCTTCAATAAATCAAGCATACATTCACTAATTTATTCTCAAACTACTATTTCTAGCCTAACCTAACTAAAACCTAACTAAACGGCCACTAATTTGGGTTCGGTAAAAACCAACCCGAAACTTCAGACGCGCGTAACTTTTGCGTCGGTTATATGAATCTAACGATTCCAGCGGCCACTTATTCCTCTAATAACCTAGTTTAACCTGCCAAAAGGAAATTTCAAACAAATGACCATAGCTAGGTCAAATCCTCCAAAAATAGAATCGGTTTTTACCCTAAAATATCCAAAATTTCCATTTCAATTCTATTCTACCAATTTCTTCACCAATCGATCACCCTAACCCTTAATTAGCATAAACTAATCAAAATCTCAGGGCTACACACAGTAAATATCGAAATGCCCAAATCAGGCTTGCTGATTTTTGCCCAAACAGGGCTCCTCATGGCCAGGCGACCATAGCCGGTCTGAAACGCCCCCGAACCCACCCTGGCTTGGTGCGCTATTTTGCTAACCAATCCCGCATTAAAACATAATTTTCATAAACCCCAAACCTAAAACTAAACTGACACAGCTGAATTCAAAGCTAAATCTCTCGAAGCTCTCTTATGTCGTACCTAGCTGTCTAGACTCACTAATTCCCTTACTCCTAACCTTTAAGCACCACGCTGTTCTTCCCGAAAATTTCCGCAAAGTAACGCCTGAAAATGGCGCCTCCAAAATGCTAGGTACCTGCAAAGAAATAAATCCCAACCAATCCAGAATACTCCTCATCAACTTATCCAGCATATGAAATCACCAAATAGGAGTAAAGAGGGAAACTAAAATACTAACATCCCTAAGTGAAGAAAGTTCACAGTACAGGGCGACACGTCACCCTTAACTATGACTATATAAAACAACGACAAATAGCTATACCGTAACTCTCAAAACATCAACCAAAAAGAAAGTTACGCATTCCCATCATTTCTACAAACAGACATTTACAACAAACTACCAAAGGACAAAGCCCACATTCCCCCAAAGACCATGGTCGAGGCGCCCCGAAAACTGTCCGCACCGGTATACAGCGTACATCGACGACTGCGTCCCAATCCTAGCTTTCCTCGTAGCTCTAATCTGTACTCCTGTCGTCACCTACACCACAGAACACACACACACACGTAAGCTTACGCTTAGCAAGTAATGAATAACGAATATAAACATGCACAATGCACAACCCACACAACCGTAACACACACTGTTTCTACTAGCTCGGTTGTGCTCAATCCATTCTCATTTCCCGAATCGTAGACGTACGTCTCTCGTAGAATTCCATTCTACTCGAGACACCCAGTGTACATCTTTCACGAGACATCAAAGCGTACATCTCTTACGAGACACCCAGCGTACATCTCTTACGAGACAATCAGCGTACATCTCTACGAGACACCCAGCGTACATCTCTTACGAGACACCTAGCGTACATCTCTTCCGAGACACTCAGCGTACATCTCTTACGAGACACTCAGTGTACATCTCTTACGAGACACCAAAGCGTACATCTTTTACGAGACACTCAGCGTACATCTCTTACGAGACACTCAGCCTTTCATACTCACAATTCAACCATGCATGCCACTCACAGAATACCAACACCAAACAACAAACAACAACCAAGCATGCCCGCTCACACAATACTCAAACACCAAACAACAACAACACCAAGCATGTCACTCACACAATACTCAAACACTAAACAACAAACAACAACCAAGCATTTCATCACACAACCTCAAACACCAAATAATAACAACCCAACAATTTATCAAACAATACTCAAACACTAACAATAACAACCCAGCAATTCATCAAACAATACTCAACACCAAACAATATACTATCAAACAATAAATCCTACCGTTCTGTGGTGTAGGCCCGAAGGTGACGAAACACACAATCCATTACTTACCTGGTGTCCTAGCTCGCTGAGGATTCTCGGTTCCCTATCCACCTACAACAAATATTTAAACTTCATTAAATCAAGCCTACATTCACCAATTTACTGTCAAACTACTATTTCTAGCCTAACCCAACTAAAACTTAACTAAACGGCCACTAATTTGGGTTCGGTAAAAACCGCCCGAAACTTCAAACGTGCATAACTTTCGCGTTGGTTATCGAAATCGAACAATTCCAGCGGCAACGTACTCCTCTACTAACCTATTTTAACCTGTCAAAGGAAATTTAAACCAACGACACAACTAGGTCAAAATTGGCAAAACCTGATTCTGCCCTAAACCGAAAATTTCCCTTTTCTCGTTTTTCATCAATTTTCATCCAATTGCTCACCAATCAACTACCCTCACACCCAATTAACATAATCTAACCAAAATTCGAAGACTTCATGCAACAAAACTAGAAATGCCCGAACAGGGCTTCCTGATTTTCCCTAAATAGGGCTCCTCACGGCCAGGCGACTAAAGCAGACCAAGGGTTGGCAAACCCACACCGGAAACAATCAAAAACCGCCGTTGATCAGAGCCAAAACTCGCTCGTCACTCACGGCCTCGAACAGAGAGGAAAGTAGGGGAAATCGAGCTTACCTGTCAGATTTGTGTGCGGAGACGGCCGAATCTGCTCGTCGCAGTCGTCTGGCCGGAGGACGCCGGAAAACACTGGTGAACCAGGTCGCCGTCGAACGTCGCTTGTCTCCCTCGTCTCCGTTCGGGTGCTCGGGTGTTCAGTGCTCGCGACAGAATGGCTTAGAGCCATTCTGTTATTTCTTTAAATAATAACTTATGTTTTGTGTTTCGTGACCGGTGGGGGTCTTCAAATAGCTTTCCCGCTTTTTGTGGAACTTTGTTCAGTGGAAACGCTGAATTGACTTTTGGCAATCCTTTCAAAGTGTTTTCACGAGTTAAACCTTTGCTTCTTAACCGATTGTTTCTTAACGTTTTCCCACGCTTATTTCGACATGGCTTTGTTTAATTTTATTTTTGTTTAAACAATTTCCGCTGCAAGTTTTCATGTTTTATCAATGTCCAAATTTTGAATTTTGAACGAAGTTTTAATTTGGGTCCAAGTTTTCATAGAAAGTTCGGACTTATGAGTAACAAACCGGGTTCAGTAACTCGGGGTGTTACAATGTTATTGCAGGTTGTAATTAAACTTGTTTCGAGTGGCAAAGTATGTAGCACCCGGTATCAATTAAACCGAATTTAACTTATCAATTAATGATGTGCAATTTCATAGAAGAATTGAGAGAATTATTGATTAGGTTAATGAGTGACTAAGCAAGGGCATTTATGTAAATTGGAAATTTAAAAGTGGATAACGTATTTAAGGAATGAGGGATTAGGTTTAATGCACAGTAGCCGCCACCATTTCACACTCTTCTCTTCGGGTTTTCAGCTCAAGCAGCCGAGCTCTCTAGGCAATTTTTCTCACCCGATTCTCCTTCAAACTAGGTAAGTTTTCCCTTCGTTTCTTGAGATTTTAGTGGCTAGATAGCAGAAAGACTGCAATGTGTGTATTTTTTATAATGCTGTGAGTGAGTTGAGTTCGGGTTTAGTGTTGAGCCGAGAATGTGCGATGACCAGAGCTTCCAAACTAGCTCCATAGGTTTCTAAATGATATATAGCGTAAGGTTGGTGATGATCTAATCGGTATTCTGCTTCTGACATTAGGTGAACAGGGCTGCCAGAGTAGTTGTAACCGAGCATTTCCAAGAGAGCCAAGTAAGTAAAGTATGCATGTGCCTTCAGGCCTACATCACAAAACAGTAGGGTTATGTATCTTGTGAATGATTTTGTATGCCATGCATCATGTTTTTAAAAGATTACGAAAATGAATTTTCATGTAAGAATAGTAAGGTATGAACTGAATGTGACAGACAAACTATTAAGGGAACTAATTCACCCCTTAACTTAAGTAGGGATTTATGACAATGAGAGAATTGATTCCACTCCCAAGGGAACCCAGGGATCAGATCAGCTATTAAGGGAATTCATCCGCCCCTTAATCGAGTAGAGGATGTATAACATTGGGAAAATTGATCCACTTCCCAACGGAACCGAGGGATCAGATCAGCTTATGAATGAATGTGAATGCAACTGAGATGAGAAAGTAGAAATCGCATGTTTAGGAATTTATGTTTCAGCATTTCATTTCATTACTGCTTACTTACTTAGCATTAGGCTAATAGATGAGTTTTGTGATGTAGGTGTTAAGGATATTGCAGGTGAATTTCCTGGATACTCAGATGAATAGATGTGGTTGGAGGAGTACACCCATGTTTCGGCCTGGTAAACTGATGAGGCGGATTAACTGATGCCTGTAGTTGGAATGGTTTAGTTGACAGTGTTCCAATCTGAGTATGTTAAGTTTTCATGACAGTAAATGTCTTTAATATTTTGAATACGTTTTGAGATTTTCTGATGATAGTATTCTGTGGGATTTTAAATGTTAGTTTTTGCTGGATTTGAACAATATAATGATTTGAATTACTTCTGAATGGTTTCAGAAAAGTGAGAAATCTCTTTCCATAGTTTGAGTAGTTATTCTGTTCTTCGGCGGTAGATAAAGTCTATCGGCAGATGTTGAGTCGTGTTGTTCTATCGGAAGATGTCTTCAGTAAATCCATCGGACGATGTCTCAGTAAAGTCATCGGTACATGAGGTCTGGAAGATGTAGATTTTGCCCTTACCGGTATGAGTAGGTATTATGCTTGTCGTTTAGTGATCGGTATATGCAATTTACCCTATCGGATGAAGGGAATGAGAGATTTTGTCGTTTTGCCATCGGTAGATGTGAGTCGCAAAACTTGTCGTTTTGCGATCGGTTGATGTTGGATAATTGACTTATCCGGCTGACGTCATCGGTAGATGTAATCTGCCGAGAGATGTCTTTGTTTCCAACTCTTCTGGTTGACGTCATCGGCAGGAGCCCTCTATTTTCTGTTTTCTGCTTTTTTCCGTTGACTTTATTCATCGGCAGATGCGTTTGACTTCTGCGACTTCTCAAGTATTCAATGTTTTAAACTTTTATTTCCTATCTGCCGATTGTCTCTTAACATTCTAAGCAATGTTTCAAAGTTTTGTTTAACCATACCGTTGGTCAAATGATTTTCCGCTGCAAGTTTTAAAATATTTGAAGTTTTAGAAAAATATCAAATTACGACTTTCGAGCGAAGTTTCAAATTTGAACTAGAATTTCCGAGTCATGTGCAAGTCTTGTGTAACGAACCGGGTTATTTAATCTGGGGCGTTACAAAGTATCACATACATGTATTTATTTTATCGGTGGATAGTTAAATTCTTAAGATGCATATAAATTTATTTGAATTAGGGCTTTACATGTTATTTTAATCCAATTTATGTGGCATTGAAATTAAGTTTATATATATCGTGTCAATATTATTTTCTTTCCAATAATAGCGAAAGAACTGATAGAGGTATGAATCTAGGCAATTCGGTAGAACCCTAAGATCTAAGTAAAATCTCGTTGTTCGGTGGAGATATTGTAGCGATGCTACAACATTTAAAGTAAAATTCATGTACAGAGAAATCGACCTCAACCAACCGCTTAATCAATTTGAATTTCATTTAAATTTATTTCAGTCAATTATCTGATATTTAATTATATTAAATTAATTAATTCTTTTCTCAATCATAAATTTGTATCTCTTTGTCTATTGCGTGAATCAACTAAATCTACATTGTCCTTGTGGGATCGAAAACACCCCTTCTATATCTTGTATTTATAGTCTTTGCCCTTACTATATATTACTTGTGTGCAATACGTATACTTGCGTGTATAATTTGTCAACATCAGGTCTGAGCTTGCGCAAAGAGTCTTCGTGGCCAAAAGAGCTCTCAGAACTGGGCATCAACGATTTCTGTCCTTCTGCATATGGCTCAGGAATTCGCAGCTACCTTGACCTCAAGGCACTCACCCAAAGTTTCAACACTTTAATCCTTTTTCGATTGACTTTTCAATCCAAAATTGTACTTTTTATTTATGTATGCTATAAAATGTGAATTTGATATTAGCTCTTAAAAGAATTATGTAATTGCTAATGACATTCATCTTTCAGGGGTTATATTTATATGTACTTGTATATTTTTGTGACACTTATAATAAGATCAGAACCTAATTAGAACATCCAGATATAATACCAAATTATCAATCACAACATTCATCATATTGAATGAGAGAGCATCCATTAAAAAGTAAATAATAGAACATCATATGAAGTTCTTTATTTCTAGAGTTAATTAACAATTTATTAGTTTTACATGGTGGATAATTATTAAATCTTGTGTGCAAAAAGTAGACCCCCAAAATCCCTGGTCATCTCCATCATCGTCAAAACAATAACTCATATCCATAATACTCAATGAGCCTTCCCTCCAATTGATAACGCTACGAAAAGATACATTGTAGAAAATCCTGAAATATAATAATATATTAATAAATAGACTACTTACTTGGCTTCCACCTGCACTAGCAGAAATAAAATTCACTTAAGTTTGAGATAAGCTTCATTTTCTTGACATTGCCGTAGAAGACCTTTCTCTCCTCATAGTGGCATAGATGACCTTCAATTCCCTCGAAGGACCTTCCTATGCCTCGACTACTTTCTCCCATGGATGAGTCTTCTTGAAATAATGAAGAGAAAAAATTAGAAGGATTCTTTCAACGTAGCAGCAGATAAATTTTTCAAAGTAATCAAAATACTATTTTATAAAATAGATTACATACATGGCTTACAAGTGCAATAGATGAATTAAAACCCGTGAAAATAAAAGACCTTCCTCTACATTGATTACTTCCTCACATTGACGAGACCTCCTAAAATAATGAGGAAAGAATAAATTAGAGGGACTCCTTCAACAAAGCAAATATATCAATGAAATGGATTACTTGGGTCACATTTGCAGTTGCAATTGACCTTCCTTTGCATGTTCTTGAATGATGATTAGCACCACAACATTTGCGACATGTCATAATCATATTTATCCTACTAATGATGACTAGTTTTGTGATTCATCAACGTGCCCCACCCTTTTTTTTTTGGGGCTACCAGGTTGTCGCTTAATTGTAAGTAGCATTATAAGGTCCAGGAGGCCATATATCTGAACCATTAACCAGTTTAATGAAATGAAATTACAATTGGAGATACGTCTCACGTTGGTAGTAATGGTGAATGTAGTCTTCAATATTTTGCTTCGTGAATGAAAGACAAAGTATAAAGTGAACACAAGGTATTTCAGTCAGCTCTCACCTTTAAAGATACATCGGTGATTTTGTAAGTCAACACCAATTAGTAATTATCACTGACCTCAAATTTTTCACCTCTTGCATGCATTTGAACCCAATTTCTTCCAGCATTCTTTAGTTTTACAAATTTTTTCTAACCCGATGACATAGAAAATCATTACATTGTTCCATTTTTTAAAGCCTATTTCCTAATCGACGCATCAAACTCCTTTGAATCATCTCCATCACTACCAAGATCAACTTATCTCGTGCTTGTAAGATTATGGAGTTAGATGACTCATTTATGATGTTGAGTTTCTCGCACTTTGATACATGACTAAATGCATGTCTTACCAGTACTTTGGATGAATTGCTCGCAAGTACATGTGTGTTTCCTTATCAAAAGAGGCCAACTTCTCTATCTCCTCCTCAAAGGTAGCTGATATTATAGCAAGAGATGGGATCCAGATTGCTTCTTTGTAAACTTTTCCACAAAACCTTCCTCATGAAATTTGTGCACAAGTGTCGTACACTATTGTAAATCAACTTCCAATATGATTGACTCTAAAGTTGAAACCAAACCCTACATGGCATGTCATTAAAAATATAAGTTAAGTGATAAAATTAAGCATGCATAACATAAATTATTGCAATGAGGGATACTATATTCATTTTTGCTGGTCTGAAATAAAGTCCATCCACGACCACGTGCACTGCTTAAGTCCTTCAACAACAACTTCAAAAACCAAGTCCATGACTTTTTTGTTTCACCATCTACAACAACTACGATAATGGGTATATTTGATCATTACCATCAACTCTGATCGTTGTAAGAAGTTGTCTAGGGTACTGCCCCTTTAAACAAAAACCGTCCAAACTAATGACAGGTTGACGACAAGCTAATAGTGCTCTCTTACATGCATCTAAAGACATATAAAGTCCTTGAATATTAGAAATTGACTGGAGTAAAACCTATCCACACACACGATGCAAGTGCTCCAAGGATTTGACTTTCTAATTTCTTCCACGTAGGACCATAACTTCATTTATTGTTCATATGAACTCCAATCAATCAATACTTCAAATTTCTTCCTTGCCCTAAATTTTACGCTCGGTGAGATTTTCACATTGTAATCCATCCTTATTATATCAATAATAGATTCAATGTCCCACCGTGGTTGACTTCTAAACCTATACAGATATTAATTCTCTACCCATTTGGATGATGTACGAGGACTCTCCATCATTTGCTCACATGTGTGCAATTCAAGGTTGTTATTTGTATGTCTCTTTATATTTCATCTTTGATGCATGCATTTGCCATTGACTTTGACTTTTGGATATAGTGGTTAGCCTACTTTTCTTACTTTTGACGAATTTAATAATATAATCATTGTACAATGCATACTTACTTAGTGCCTCCTTAATGGCATGTATTGAAACAAAATTCTTGCCAAAAAAGATCTAAAGCATTGAGGCTTTACACTCCAATATTTACCCCTCTCATTTCCTGTAACGCCCCCGAACCCACCCTGGCTCGGTGCGCTACATTGCTAACCAATACCGCGTTTAAAACATAATTTAAAATAATTTTCGTTAAAAATCTCGACTCCAAAAATATTAGTAAAAACGTGGAAACAAACGAACCCGACGTTGCTTGTTATACAAAAAAAAACGGGCAGCATAACGACTGAAATTTCTAAAACCAAATCCTGAAAAGATCAAACATTTATCAACACGTTCAGAGAAATCCCAAAACAGTTCTCAAATCACACTTACAAAATCAAACCCAACAGAACGATCAATACTTCAAACCTACAAAATAACTAAAATCCAAGAAACCCAAATTTTCATAAAGCACATTCAAAGAGATTTCAAAACAATTCACCACCACATTTACAAAATTGAACCAACAAAACAGTCAAACCCTTAAACATCCAGAATAGAAAGAAAACTATACAAAATCCCAAAGTACCGAACCAAACACAACCTCGAAGATCCTGGTCGAGATGCCCCAACAAGTACCTGCACCGGCATGCTCCATGCGCCACCGACTGCCACCTAGTCCCGGGCTTCCTCATCTAGCTCACCTGATCTTGTCTTCACCTACACCACATAACAAACACACACGTAAGCTTTCGCTTAGCAAGTAATGAATAATGAATGTAAAGATGCACCATGCACCCACAACCCCTAACACATGCCAATTTCACTCACTCTGCTACTTCTTACTAATGAACGTTAATGACAAGACGTTAAACTCTCTAGTGCTCCTCTTGCACGTTAACGACGAGGCATTCAACTCTCTAGTACATGCTCTTAGCACATTAACGACGAGGCGTTCAACCCTCTAGTGCCACTTGCACTTTAACAACGAGGCATTCAACCCACTAGTGCCACTTGCACTTTAACACCGAGGCGTTCAACCCTCTAGTGCCACTTGCACATTAACAACGAGGCTTTCAACCCTCTAGTGCCACTTGCACATTAACAACGAGGCGTTCAACCCTCTAGTGCTACTTGCTACACATTTCATGCTCATCATTCACATCATGCCCCAACACTTAGTTTTGTAGCTTAACATGACGCATGCCACTCACACAATACTCAAACACCAAATGATAACAACCCAGCAATTCATTCTCACACTACTCAATATAAACAACACAACTATCAAACAATAAATCCTACCGTTCCATGGTGTAGGCCCAAAGGCGACAAAACACACAATCCATTACTTACCTAGCGTCCTAGCTCGCTGGGTTTGGTACAACACGTCACCTATGGCTCGACCTATGACAAACATTCAAGCTTCAATAAAATCAAGCATACATTCACTAATTTATTCTCAAACTACTATTTCTAGCCTAACCTAACTAAAACCTAACTAAACGGCCACTAATTTGGGTTCGGTAAAAACCAACCCGAAACTTCAGACACGCGTAACTTTTGCGTCGGTTATATGAATCTAACGATTCCAGTGGCCACTTATTCCTCTAATAACCTAGTTTAACCTGCCAAAAGGAAATTTCAAACAAATGACCATAGCTAGGTCAAATCCTCCAAAAATAGAATCGGTTTTTACCCTAAAATATCCAAAATTTCCATTTCAATTCTATTCTACCAATTTCTTCACCAATCGATCACCCTAACCCTTAATTAGCATAAACTAATCAAAATCTCAGGGCTACACACAGTAAATATCGAAATGCCCAAATCAGGCTTGCTGATTTTTGCCCAAACAGGGCTCCTCATGGCCAGGCGACCATAGCCGGTCTGAAACGCTCCCGAACCCACCCTGGCTTGGTGCGCTATTTTGCTAACCAATCCCGCATTAAAACATAATTTTCATAAACCCCAGAACCTAAAACTAAACTGACACAGCTGAATTCAAAGCTAAATCTCTCGAAGCTCTCTTATGTCATACCTAGCTGTCTAGACTCACTAATTCCCTTACTCCTAACCTTTAAGCACCACGGTGTTCTTCCCGAAAATTTCCGCAAAGTAACGCCTGAAAATGGCGCCTCCAAAATGCTAGGTACCTGCAAAGAAATAAATCCCAACCAATCCAGAATACTCCTCATCAACTTATCCAGCATATGAAATCACCAAATAGGAGTAAAGAGGGAAACTAAAATACTAACATCCCTAAGTGAAGAAAGTTCACAGTACAGGGCGACACGTCACCCTTAACTATGACTATATAAAACAACGACAAATAGCTATACCGTAACTCTCAAAACATCAACCAAAAAGAAAGTTACGCATTCCCATCATTTCTACAAACAGACATTTACAACAAACTACCAAAGGACAAAGCCCACATTCCCCCAAAGACCATGGTCGAGGCGCCCCGAAAACTGTCCGCACCGGCATACAGCGTACATCGACGACTGCGTCCCAATCCTAGCTTTCCTCGTAGCTCTAATCTGTACTCCTGTCGTCACCTACACCACAGAACACACACACACACGTAAGCTTACGCTTAGCAAGTAATGAATAACGAATATAAACATGCACAATGCACAACCCACACAACCGTAACACACACTATTTCTACTCGTTTGGTTGTGCTCAATCCATTCTCATTTCCCGAATCGTAGACGTACGTCTCTCGTAGAATTCCATTCTACTCGAGACACCCAGCGTACATCTTTCACGAGACATCAAAGCGTACATCTCTTACGAGACACCCAGCGTACATCTCTTACGAGACAATCAGCGTACATCTCTTACGAGACACCCAGCGTACATCTCTTACGAGACACCTAGCGTACATCTCTTCCGAGACACTCAGCGTACATCTCTTACGAGACACTCAGCGTACATCTCTTACGAGACACCAAAGCGTACATCTTTTACGAGACACTCAGCGTACATCTCTTACGAGACACTCAGCCTTTCATACTCACAATTCAAACCATGCATGCCACTCACAGAATACTCAAACACCAAACAACAAACAACAACCAAGCATGCCCGCTCACACAATACTCAAACACCAAACAACAAACAACAACCAAGCATGTCACTCACACAATACTCAAACACTAAACAACAAACAACAACCAAGCATTTCATCACACAACACTCAAACACCAAATAATAACAACCCAACAATTTATCAAACAATACTCAAACACTAACAATAACAACCCAGCAATTCATCAAACAATACTCAAACACCAAACAATATACTATCAAACAATAAATCCTACCGTTCTGTGGTGTAGGCCCGAAGGTGACGAAACACACAATCCATTACTTACCTGGTGTCCTAGCTCGCTGAGGATTCTCGGTTCCCTATCCACCTACAACAAATATTTAAACTTCATTAAATCAAGCCTACATTCACCAATTTACTGTCAAACTACTATTTCTAGCCTAACCCAACTAAAACTTAACTAAACGGCCACTAATTTGGGTTCGGTAAAAACCGCCCGAAACTTCAAACGTGCATAACTTTCGCGTTGGTTATCGAATCGAACAATTCCAGCGGCAACGTACTCCTCTACTAACCTATTTTAACCTGTCAAAAGGAAATTTAAACCAAACGACACAACTAGGTCAAAATTGGCAAAACCTGATTCTGCCCTAAACCGAAAATTTCCCTTTTCTCGTTTTTCATCAATTTTCATCCAATTGCTCACCAATCAACTACCCTCACACCCAATTAACATAATCTAACCAAAATTCGAAGACTTCATGCAACAAAACTAGAAATGCCCGAACAGGGCTTCCTGATTTTTCCCTAAATAGGGCTCCTCACGGCCAGGCGACTAAAGCCAGACCAAGGGTTGGCAAACCCACACCGGAAACAATCAAAAACCGCCGTTGATCAGAGCCAAAACTCGCTCGTCACTCACGGCCTCGAACAGAGAGGAAAGCAGGGGAAAATCGAGCTTACCTGTCAGATTTGTGTGCGGAGACGGCCGGAATCTGCTCGTCGCAGTCGTCTGGCCGGAGGACGCCGGAAAACACCGGTGAACAGGTCGCCGTCGAACGTCGCTTGTCTCCCTCGTCTCCGTTCGGGTGCTCGGGTGTTCAGTGCTCGCGACAGAATGGCTTAGAGCCATTCTGTTATTTTCTTTTAAATAAATAATAATAATAATAATAATAGTAATTCCTATTAAACATTAATAAATCATCATTTACCGTTTTGTCCTCCCATGTTTTCGACCATTTCGAATTTCATTAAATCTCGTTCTTAAATTAGAAATTTTCGTAAATTGACTCTCATCCCGTTCTTTTAATTACTTTACCTTTTTATTATTTTTCTAAGACCATAACTCTATTAAATCTAAAGCCTCGGGTGTTACAATCCACCCTCCTTACAAAAAATTTGTCCTCAAAATTTGGGCCTAGATAATTCCTTAATTTACTCACTTCAATCTACCATCCTAACTTTTTAGGTACGCTATGATTGTAATCATCTAAAGTTCTACGTATCCAAAGTTCCAGACTATTCACTTCATATCTTATATTCCCAAACCCCTCTAATTTCTTTTCCAACTCTAGCTTTGCTACCCCAATCGAGTAATTCTAAGAACTTAATGAGTACACTTCTTACCTTAGGTTCTACTACCCTCTTAACGTCTGGGCTGCCTACTCACCTACACTACGGCCTAAATCATCTATCGGGTGCCTCTAATTACCTCTCGGTAATAACAATGCCTACATCTCCAAAGTTTTGACTTCACTTAACTCTACCCTCCATGGCCTAAAGCATTCATCACTTAGACCCTTAAATCTTTCTAACTTAGTTCTCCACTCTATCTTTTCCTCTAACTACGTTCACTTAATTATTTTTCTAATCTCATATTCATCAACACTTACATACTATCTTAACCTCATATCTCCTAAGATATCGTAATACCGTAACACTAAGAACTCAGTATATAAACATCTTACCCAAAATCCTTAAGCTTTAACTTTCTTTCTACTCGCCTAACTTATCGCTCTTTCTCTCACACCTAATTACCTCAAACAATCACGATATTTCATTAATCACCCTAACACTATCCATGTATAGCTCTTACTACTTCAATTATTAACTATCCTTTCAAAGTATATTATAAATTCTCAAACTTATGATCACTAAACTCAAATTAGTCAACTACAACTTCAGTCAGCACCAAACACTCTCAAATCATGAGGTCTAAACTAGCTCGTTCCAAACTTATTCCAATCCTTAAAGTGTACTCACTCACATAAGACTAAAATCTGCCGAGTAGACCTCTTATCTAAGTCCTCAATTTTAAAAAATCCTTTCTATTTTACTATCCCATTCCTTAAGAATCTAAGCTTTCATACATCATTCTAACTATATCTCTCAATACTCAATAGTTTGACCCTCTAATATCTCAAAGGTCTAATGGCTTTCCAACTTGAAATAAATTTCTTCCTATTTCTATCCTCGATCTAATTAATATAAACACTCCTACATGATTCCTCAGATTCCACAATCACCCTCTTATCTCAAACAATCACATCCTCTAAAAGTGATAATCACAATTTACTTAAACTAGACGCTCAAATGCAATCTACATTTACAACTGTTTAGGCTGTCTCCCAGTAACTTCATTTCCAACTTCAACTCTTGTCTGGTTACTCGTATTCTAAAACTCCAAGGGTTTGCTAACTAGAGTCAACTTTCTATCTATCCACTTTTAGCTTTCAGAAAAAAAAACTCTCCCTAAGATAAGGAATTCTAGGTATAGCATCTTTAATCATCTTTAATCCTACAAATTACTCAGTACACAGTACATACCCCCCTCAATCATTCACTTAGACTACACCTCTTGAATACAGTTCATTGTACGTAACTCTCAATATCCCACCGTGCTCTCTCGTCTTATCCACATAACGTACGTGCTAAGGGTCTCTCAATGGTTTAGGACATCTCCCAAAATTTCGTTTCTACCCTTAAGCTCTCCTATAACTCATCGCACCACAAACCTTCAAGGGTTTACTAAAGGCCCCCCATTCTATCTATTCTAATCTTTTATCGCATAAGATGTAACTCTCTAAGGGAAACTCATCCTATGTGTATCCTTCTTATGTTATACCTTGTCCGTTTCGCATTTACCATAAATTCCTAGCTATTCGAACTATCAATTCACTGCGTCTATAAGTTGGCTAAGGGACTCCGCCGAGGTTGTCTCGGTACTCTCGGGAGTTTCGTTCTACTCCTAAACAAGGTTAAGCAATCAATCTTAGCTATAAACAACTAAAAGCAAAGAAATACTTACAGTCGATGAAGCACGTTGCATGGCGGCCAGCATTGTCGGGTAATCCTTTGAACGAATCGACCATTTTGCTTTGATACCATTTTGTAACGCCCCCGAATCCACCCTGGCTTGGTGCGTTACTTTGATAACCAATCCCGTATTAAAACAAAATTCCAAAACCTAAAACTAAACTGACACAGCTGAATTCAAAGCTAAATCTCTCGAAGCTCTCTTATGTCATACCTAGCTACCTTGACTCACTAATTCCCTTACTCCTAACCTTTAAGCACCACGGCGTTCTTCCCGAAAATTTCAGCAAAGTAACGCCTGAAAATGGCGCCTCCAAAATGCTAGGTACATGCAAAGAAATAAATCCCAACCAATCCAGAATGCTCCTCATCATTTTATCCAGCATATGAAATCACCAAATAGCAGTAAAGAGGGAAACTAAAATACTAACATCCCTAAGTGCAGAAAGTCCACAGTACAGGGCGACACGTAAACCCTTAACTATGACTATATAAAACAACGACAAATAGCTATACCGTAACTCTCAAAACATCAACCAAAAAAAAAGTTACGCATTCCCATCATTTCTACAAACAGACATTTACAACAAACTACCAAAGAACAAAGTCCACATTCCCTCGAAGACCATGGTCGAGGCGCCCCGACAACTGCCCTCACCGGCATACAGCGTACATCAACGACTGCGTCCCAATCCTAGCTTTCCTCGTAGCTCTAACCTGTACTCCTGTCGTCACCTACACCACAGAACACACACACACACGTAAGCTTATGCTTAGCAAGTAATGAATAACGAATATAAACATGCACAATGCACAACCCACACAACCCTAACACACGCTGTTTCTACTCGCTCGGTTATGCTCAATCCATTCTCATCTCCCGAATCGTAGACGTACATCTCTCGTAGAATTCCATTCTACTCGAGACACCCAGCATACATCTTTTGTAACGACCCGAGGAGGATCGTCACGTGTCATGACTTTCCTTTAAACTTATCCGTACTTTTATACCTCTGTAATCGTAGTATACTTTTTTTTTCTCAGACTTATATCATATCTCATCTTAACTTAAATTCGCTGAATAACCGCGTTTAGCTTTCACTCCTGCCGATCGCTAAACGACAAACATCTAGTTGTTCTACCGGTCAGCACGTGCATCTCACATGATTCATTAAACATCTATCGGCAGGCACACATATTTGCATCTGCCGACAGTCACGTGCAACTCGTGTGACCAATTAAAACACCGTTCAATTATACAACGGAAGCCACCTACATCTGCCGATGAGAGAACAATAGACGATGCTCTCATCTGCCGATGGCAAATACTCTATATCTGCCGATGACGTGGCATCACATCTTCCGGTAACTTAACTCACTACTCATACCGATCGCCAGATAACAGACATTGTCGTCATCTGCCGATGGCTTAAGACAACTACATCTTCCGACAGATTAACTCACCATCTGCCGATGATACGTCCCATGTCTGCCGATGAGAGAACCATAAGCGAGGCTCTCATCTGCCGATGGCAAATACCCCTTATCTGCCGGTGACGTCAGCCGGAAGACAAATACTCTTCCTCTTCCGATGACGTTCTCCGGAAGTCAAACTTACCCGACTCCCATCACAACTCTCCTGCCGATGACGTCAGCCGGAAGACAAATACTTTTCCTCTTCCGATGACGTCCTCCGGAAGTCAAACTTACCCGACTCCCATCACAACCCTCCTGCCGATGACGTCAGCCGGAAGACAAATACTTTTCCTCCATCATCCCTCGGCATCAGACATCCCCCCTTTTTTTTTAGACTTCTATCTTGATAAATGTAAACCTCATAACTTAAATCTTAATGGCCAAAACTCATCAGAATAAATCATGAACTCATTCAAACTCACACAGCGGAAGACTTAATTAAAATAGTTCATTTGATAACTATAGCTATATCTTCGGACTCTGAAATTAAGACAGGCAGTTTCTAAAATCCCAAATTGTTAAATAATCCGAACCTACTTGACTTGGCTTCTTAACAACTTCATTAAAACTTATACGAGCTTTAACCAGAATTCCCCATTCGCCATCCAGCCACAGATTTCACACTGATCACCTCCAGCAACCTAGCTTAGACATTTTCATCAACTTTGAATTCCTCACCTGATATTTCTTCACCTACATCATAAGGTGTAACTGTAAGCCTAAGGCTTAGTAAGGAATGCAAACTATTATGAGTTCATGAATGCATAACTTGGAGAAAAACATGCTCATAAGTCTTTTCTTTTCATGTACTTATCTTAATCATCATTCATAATCGTATCTCGTATTCATTGTTCATAATCATCATTCGTAGACATGCTCATATTCATCATTCCTTTCATCATTTATATTCTTCATTACATTATGTGGTTTAAGGGAGGATTTGTGCCGGTAAAGGGGGTTCGACAGTGAGTTTGATCATGGTCCCTACTGCGGGTCGTATTCATATGTCCTACTGCGGACTGTGACATACGCCGAACCACCCCCAACCCTCACTTAACCACGTTGCATAAGTTTTATCTTCTTACCTTATTCATGAGAAAACATATTTCAAAACATTTTCATATGCTTGAGAAGTAAAACATGATGCATAACATAAATGCACTTAATCATCGAACTAAGACAGGGGAGTACATGAGGATAACAGAACCATATCCATCGACATTTCATCAAACATATAGCAGACAATGTTCACTAAATCTAACTTAATCCTTTGATGTAGGGCCCTATTGGCCGGAAACTTAATACATTCACTTACCTGGATTCCTTAGCAACTTGAATCACCTTCTCTTCAACTTCTTCACCTAACACATTTCACATTACAGTAGTTAAAATAAAGTCCTAAAAGTTCTAATCGAAAGTCATCCTAGAATCTAACAGCTAAGGTTCTCTGTGCAGTCTGAAATCCAAAACCGAAACAGCTAGATATAGCTATCGATTAAACGGGGTCGGTTATATAAAAGGTCCAGAATCGATTTAAAGGTGGCATTACCAAATGAAGATAAAGAACGATAACCAACTGACTCAGCCATTGAAGAGCCCGAAAGTACAAGTTCAACTGAAAACAGAGTTCTAAATGACTACCCGGCATCTACATTGTCAAAATCTTACCTAGAATGCGGGTTATCGGAGTGGAGGTTGAAAAAACCAGTTGCTGGGGAGGAAAAAGGCTCCAGAGAAGAAGGGAGTCGCCGAGAGGAAATGTCGGCTGCAGTGAGGTTTAAATGAGATTTAAGGTTTCCATTTTCTATTTATACCTAATCCTTCAATCTTTATTACAAAATTGCCACTCAACCTAGTTTTACTCAACTTGTAATGAATTTGCCTCAACGTTAAATTTAATCATAAAGGTTAAATAAAGGGTAACAATGAGAATGGTCAGAAAAATTCACCTGGCCGAAATGTCGGGTGTTACATCCACCCCTCCTTAAACAAAATTTTCGTCCTCGAAAATTGGTCAAGCAAAGAGTTTTGGATACTTGTCCAACATATCCTGCTGTAGTTCCCATGTAGCTTCTTCAATACCATGATTCTTCCACAAGACCTTAACCAACAAGATTTCCTTATTCCTTAGAGTCTTCACTGCAGAATCCAAAATTTGTACTGGTTTCTCTTCATACACCAAATTAGGTTCAATTTCGATTTCTGTTGGTTCAACAACCTGAGTCGGATCACGTATGCATTTCCTTAGCATAGACACATGAAAGACATTGTGAACCTTTTCCAAAGATGGAGGCAAAAGTAATCTATAGGCTGTGCTACCAATCTTAGCTAAGACAGGGAATGGTCCAATGAACCGTGGGTTAAGCTTTCCCTTCTTACCAAATCTTAAGACTCCTCTAAATGGTGAAATCTTCAGGAAAACTTCATCGCCAACAGAAAATTCAAGATCTCTTCTTCTTTGGTCCGCATAACTCTTCTGCCGGCTTTGTGCAGTTAACATCCTTTTCCTAATGACTGTAATCTTGTCTGACATCTGTTGCAAAATCTCTGGGCCCAATAACTTCGCTTCACCAACCTCATCCCAGTACAAAGGTGACCTACATTTCCTGCCATACAAAGCTTCATAGGGTGCCATACCAATGGTGGACTGGTAACTATTGTTGTAAGAAAACTCAATCAGAGGTAGGTGTCTACTCCATGTAGTCTGAAAGTCAAGCACACATGCTCTCAACATATCCTCGAGTATCTGAATGGTCCTCTCGGATTGTCCATCTGTCTGCGGGTGAAAAGCGGTGCTGAAGGATAACTTTGTGCCTAAGGTACCTTGTAAACTTTTCCAGAATCGGGAGGTGAATCTAGGGTCACGATCAGAGACTATGGATACGGGAATCCCATGCAATCTGATAATTTCTTGAACGTAAAGATTAGCAAGTTGGTCCATCGTGTAGGTTGTCTTTACAGGTAAGAAATGAGCTGACTTTGTCATCCTATCAATCACAACCCAAATACTGTCATGTCCTTTAGTTGTTTTAGGTAAGCCTACAACAAAATCCATGGCAATGTTTTCCCACTTCCATTCGGGAATAGGTAGAGGTTGAAGGGTACCTCCTGGTCGTTGGTGCTCGGCTTTAACTTGCTGGCATACCAAGCATGATTCTACGTACTTGGCGATATCCCTCTTCATATTAGGCCACCAATAAAGTAACTTCAAGTCTCGATACATCTTGGTGCTACCGGGATGTATAGAAAAGGAAGACGAGTGAGCCTCGGCCAAAATCAACTTACGTAATTCTTCATCACAAGGGACATACCATCGATTCCTAAATCTCAGGATTCCATCATTGGAAAGACTAAACTCGGAGGTGGCGTCCTTCAACTTATTCATCATACTGTTATTCTCCTCGGAATCCTTCTGTTGTGACTCTTTGATCTTTTCCAAAACCGTTGGTTGAATGGTCAAATCGGTAAGTAAGGCTGACAACCCTGGAACTAGTTCCAATTCAAACTTCTGAACTTCAGTCCTCAAGGGTGCAGACAAAACTGACACTGCGGGTTGCATTGTTTTTGACATTCTGCTCAAAGCATCGGCTACAGCATTAGCCTTACCCGGGTGGTACTTGATTTCAAAGTCATAGTCCTTAACAAATTCTAACCAACGTCTTTGTCTCATGTTTAATTCCTTTTGGGTGAAAAGATACTTTAAACTCTTGTGGTCAGAAAACACATCGCACTGCTGTCCATACAAATAGTGCCTCCAAATTTTAAAGCAAAAACAACTGCAGCTAGCTCTAAATCATGAGTGGGGTAATTCTGTTCATAACCTTTTAGCTGCCTAGAGGCATACGCCACAACTTTACCTTCTTGCATCAAAACACATCCCAAACCAATCTTGGATGCGTCACAATAAACACTAAATTTTCCTTCTTCAGTTGGGAGAGTTAATAGCGGGGCTGTCGTTAACTTCTGTTTCAATGATTGGAAGCTATCTTCACAAGCTTCGGTCCAAAAGTACTTGAGGTCCTTCTTGGTTAAATTGGTCAAAGGTTTAGCTATCATAGAGAATCCTTTAATGAACTTTCTATAGTAGCCAGCCAGACCAAGGAAACTTCGAACTTCACTGACATTCTTTGGCTGTGGCCAATCCTTAACGGCCTGAACCTTAGTTGGATCTACTGATATGCCCTCAGCAGAATGACATGACCTAAAAAGTTGACCTTATCCAGCCAAAATTCACATTTGGACAATTTGGCATAAAGCTGCTGCTGTTTTAAGGTTGATAATACTATTCTCAAATGTTCTGCATGGTCGGTTTCAGTCTGTGAGTATACTAAAATGTCATCTATAAACACAATCACAAACTTATCCAGGTATTCACGAATACTCGGTTCATCAAGTCCATGAAAGCGGCAGGCGCATTAGTCAGTCCAAATGACATCACAAGAAATTCATAATGTCCGTAGCGGGTTCTGAAGGCTGTCTTTGGTATATCTCCTTCCTTAACCTTCAGTTGGTAATAACCCGAACGTAAGTCAATCTTTGAGAATACCTTAGCTCCTTGTAGTTGGTCAAACAGGTCATCTATCCGGGGTAAAGGATATTTATTCTTGACTGTCAACTTATTCAGTTCTCTGTAGTCTATACACATTCTAAGAGAACCATCTTTCTTTTTAACGAAAAGGACAGGTGCACCCCAGGGAGAACTACTAGAACGTATAAATCCCTTGTCAACTAATTCCTGTAGTTGGACCTTTAATTCTTTTAACTCAACAGGTGCCATTCGGTAAGGATTCTTAGATACAGGTAATGCCTCGGGGTATGTATCAATCACAAATTCTACCTCTCTATCGGGTGGTAGTCCCGGTAAGTCGTCCAAGAATGCTTCAGGAAACTCTCGTACGGTAGGAATACCTTGTAATTCCACTTTATTCTTTACTCGGACATCCATTATGTTAGCTAGGTAACTCAAGCAACCACTCTTCAGTAACCGTTGAGTCACTAGTGAGGATATGATTGGTATCTTACTCATCTTTGGAATAGCTTGGAAGGTATACCGATCTCCATTTGGGGGTCGGAAATCAACTAGGCCAGACCTACAACTAATCGTGGCATAATGCCTAAATAACCAATCCATTCCTAAAATAATCTCATATCCTTTCATGTCAATCATAATCAGTTCTACATATAGCTCCTTATCTCCTAAGGACAAAACATCACCCTTCAACATTTGCTCAGAATGTAAAGACTTCCCTGATGGTAACATAACTCTATACGGTTTATCAACTGGCGAAAGTTTTAACTTATGTTTACACACAAACAGGGTTGCTATGAATGAGTGTGTGGCTCCCGTATCAATAAGTGTATAAGCAGAAAAACCACAAACCATAATGGTACCTGATATGACCGTGTGTGGTTCAACATCATCATCCTCCATCATAGCATAGACTCTTGGTGCAACTCTGATTCGATTCGGGTCTGATGGCATCGGGCAGTCTCTGGCTATGTGTCCAACCTTGTCGCATCTATAGCAACGGCCAGAGTGCAGCTTGCACTCCCCATGGTGATTCTTCTGACAGTTGGAACATAGGGGAGCCGAAGGTCGCTTTCCTCTTCCTTGGTCATCACTTGGATTGAAGGATCTCTTAACACCTTGCTGTTGTTGTTGCTGGTTTCTGTTCTGCTGGGGTTGCCATCCCTTGTTCTGCCGTGGTGGTGGTTGAGTCTCCTTAGTGAACTTCCTTGGCTGTTCACGCTGTGCATAAGCTGTCATCTCAGCCTCCTCCAATTCCAGGGCCTTAGCCGTCACTTCGCCATAAGGTATATTGTGTATCCCAGAAGTCTTTACCTTCACATACAAACTCGGCTTCAGTCCTTGAACAAATTGGTAAATCTTGTCTTCATCATTCTCAACCAGTCGGGGAGCAAACCGTGACAAGGCATCGAATTTGCATATATAATCCGTCACAGAGCCAGTTTGCCGCAGGTTCATAATTCTTTCTTCTTGCTGGCCTGAACGGTCCTATTGAAGTACTTGTCAAAGAAGGCAGTCTTAAACATATCCCAAGTCATAGTCTCTGCATTAACAGTGCTCTGAAGAGAATCCCACCAATGCCTTGCATTCAGCTCCAAATGATAGACAGCATAGGTGACTCTATCTCCTTCATCAACTTTCGCATACTTAAACATGTCCTCTACTTTTCGGATCCATTCCTCAGCATAAATGGGGTCAGAAACTTGGCCATTGAATGTCGGGGGTCTGAGCCTGTGGAAGCGCTCACCCCCATGATCATGAGTTACATTAGAGCTGGAGTTCCCAAGCTCTTCTCTAGTAATCACTAGTTGCTCTATTTGTCGTGATTGGCGATTAACTAATTCTATTAGCTGAGCAACGGTGGTACTATCCACGTTGTCTTCCCTCTGTTGACCTCTTACCATCTTGAGATTCCTAAGCAATAATAGAAACACATCTTAACATAATGACATCACTAGAATCGTAAGCACTTACAGTTGTTGGAGAGTACTCAGGTGGCAATCTGTGCTGGAAGGCAGTCTACAGAACCGATTTTAGAACCTGGTTTAGCTCTGATACCATAATTGTAACGACCCGAGGAGGATCGTCACGTGTCATGACTTTCCTTTAAACTTATCCGTACTTTTATACCTCTGTAATCGTAGTATACTTTTTTTTTCTCAGACTTATATCATATCTCATCTTAACTTAAATTCGCTGAATAACCGCGTTTAGCTTTCACTCCTGCCGATCGCTAAACGACAAACATCTAGTTGTTCTACCGGTCAGCACGTGCATCTCACATGATTCATTAAACATCTATCGGCAGGCACACATATTTGCATCTGCCGACAGTCACGTGCAACTCGTGTGACCAATTAAAACACCGTTCAATTATACAACGGAAGCCACCTACATCTGCCGATGAGAGAACAATAGACGATGCTCTCATCTGCCGATGGCAAATACTCTATATCTGCCGATGACGTGGCATCACATCTTCCGGTAACTTAACTCACTACTCATACCGATCGCCAGATAACAGACATTGTCGTCATCTGCCGATGGCTTAAGACAACTACATCTTCCGACAGATTAACTCACCATCTGCCGATGATACGTCCCATGTCTGCCGATGAGAGAACCATAAGCGAGGCTCTCATCTGCCGATGGCAAATACCCCTTATCTGCCGGTGACGTCAGCCGGAAGACAAATACTCTTCCTCTTCCGATGACGTTCTCCGGAAGTCAAACTTACCCGACTCCCATCACAACTCTCCTGCCGATGACGTCAGCCGGAAGACAAATACTTTTCCTCTTCCGATGACGTCCTCCGGAAGTCAAACTTACCCGACTCCCATCACAACCCTCCTGCCGATGACGTCAGCCGGAAGACAAATACTTTTCCTCCATCATCCCTCGGCATCAGACATCCCCCCTTTTTTTTTAGACTTCTATCTTGATAAATGTAAACCTCATAACTTAAATCTTAATGGCCAAAACTCATCAGAATAAATCATGAACTCATTCAAACTCACACAGCGGAAGACTTAATTAAAATAGTTCATTTGATAACTATAGCTATATCTTCGGACTCTGAAATTAAGACAGGCAGTTTCTAAAATCCCAAATTGTTAAATAATCCGAACCTACTTGACTTGGCTTCTTAACAACTTCATTAAAACTTATACGAGCTTTAACCAGAATTCCCCATTCGCCATCCAGCCACAGATTTCACACTGATCACCTCCAGCAACCTAGCTTAGACATTTTCATCAACTTTGAATTCCTCACCTGATATTTCTTCACCTACATCATAAGGTGTAACTGTAAGCCTAAGGCTTAGTAAGGAATGCAAACTATTATGAGTTCATGAATGCATAACTTGGAGAAAAACATGCTCATAAGTCTTTTCTTTTCATGTACTTATCTTAATCATCATTCATAATCGTATCTCGTATTCATTGTTCATAATCATCATTCGTAGACATGCTCATATTCATCATTCCTTTCATCATTCATATTCTTCATTACATTATGTGGTTTAAGGGAGGATTTGTGCCGGTAAAGGGGGTTCGACAGTGAGTTTGATCATGGTCCCTACTGCGGGTCGTATTCATATGTCCTACTGCGGACTGTGACATACGCCGAACCACCCCCAACCCTCACTTAACCACGTTGCATAAGTTTTATCTTCTTACCTTATTCATGAGAAAACATATTTCAAAACATTTCATATGCTTGAGAAGTAAAACATGATGCATAACATAAATGCACTTAATCATCGAACTAAGACAGGGGAGTACATGAGGATAACAGAACCATATCCATCGACATTTCATCAAACATATAGCAGACAATGTTCACTAAATCTAACTTAATCCTTTGATGTAGGGCCCTATTGGCCGGAAACTTAATACATTCACTTACCTGGATTCCTTAGCAACTTGAATCACCTTCTCTTCAACTTCTTCACCTAACACATTTCACATTACAGTAGTTAAAATAAAGTCCTAAAAGTTCTAATCGAAAGTCATCTAGAATCTAACAGCTAAGGTTCTCTGTGCAGTCTGAAATCCAAAACCGAAACAGCTAGATATAGCTATCGATTAAACGGGGTCGGTTATATAAAAGGTCCAGAATCGATTTAAAGGTGGCATTACCAAATGAAGATAAAGAACGATATTACGAGACACTCAGCGTACATCTCTTACGAGACACTCAGCGTACATCTCTTACGAGACACTCAGCGTACATCTCTTACGAGACATCCAGCGTACATCTCTTACGAGACACTCAGCGTACATCTCTTACGAGACACTCAGCGTACATCTCTTACGAGACACTCAGCGTACATCTCTTACGAGACACTCAGCGTACATCTCTTACGAGACACTCAGCGTACATCTCTTACGAGACACTCAGCGTACATCTCTTACGAGACACTAAGCGTACATCTCTTACGAGACACTCAGCGTACATCTCTTACGAGACACTCAGCGTACATCTCTTACGAGACACTAAGCGTACATCTCTTACGAGACACTCAGCGTACATCTCTTACGAGACACTCAGCGTACATCTCTTACGAGACACTCAGCGTACATCTCTTACGAGACACTCAGCGTACATCTCTTACGAGACACTCAGCGTACATCTCTTACGAGACACTCAGCGTACATCTCTTACGAGACACTCAGCGTACATCTCTTACGAGACACTCAGCGTACATCTCTTACGAGACACTCAGCGTACATCTCTTACGAGACACTCAGCGTACATCTCTTACGAGACACTAAGCGTACATCTCTTACGAGACACTCAGCGTACATCTCTTACGAGACACTCAGCGTACATCTCTTACGAGACACTCAGCGTACATCTCTTACGAGACACTCAGCGTACATCTCTTACGAGACACTCAGCGTACATCTCTTACGAGACACTCAGCGTACATCTCTTACGAGACACTAAGCGTACATCTCTTACGAGACACTCAGCGTACATCTCTTACGAGACACTCAGCGTACATCTCTTACGAGACACTCAGCGTACATCTCTTACGAGACACTAAGCGTACATCTCTTACGAGACACTCAGCGTACATCTCTTACGAGACACTCAGCGTACATCTCTTACGAGACACTCAGCGTACATCTCTTACGAGACACTCAGCGTACATCTCTTACGAGACACTCAGCGTACATCTCTTACGAGACACTAAGCGTACATCTCTTACGAGACACTCAGCGTACATCTCTTACGAGACACTCAGCGTACATCTCTTACGAGACACTCAGCGTACATCTCTTACGAGACACTCAGCGTACATCTCTTACGAGACACTCAGCGTACATCTCTTACGAGACACTCAGCGTACATCTCTTACGAGACACTCAGCGTACATCTCTTACGAGACACTCAGCGTACATCTCTTACGAGACACTCAGCGTACATCTCTTACGAGACACTAAGCGTACATCTCTTACGAGACACTCAGCGTACATCTCTTACGAGACACTCAGCGTACATCTCTTACGAGACACTCAGCGTACATCTCTTACGAGACACTCAGCGTACATCTCTTACGAGACACTCAGCGTACATCTCTTACGAGACACTCAGCGTACATCTCTTACGAGACACTCAGCGTACATCTCTTACGAGACACTAAGCGTACATCTCTTACGAGACACTCAGCGTACATCTCTTACGAGACACTCAGCGTACATCTCTTACGAGACACTCAGCGTACATCTCTTACGAGACACTCAGCGTACATCTCTTACGAGACACTCAGCGTACATCTCTTACGAGACACTCAGCGTACATCTCTTACGAGACACTCAGCGTACATCTCTTACGAGACACTCAGCGTACATCTCTTACGAGACACTCAGCGTACATCTCTTACGAGACACTCAGCGTACATCTCTTACGAGACACTCAGCGTACATCTCTTACGAGACACTCAGCGTACATCTCTTACGAGACACTCAGCGTACATCTCTTACGAGACACTCAGCGTACATCTCTTACGAGACACTCAGCGTACATCTCTTACGAGACACTCAGCGTACATCTCTTACGAGACACTCAGCGTACATCTCTTACGAGACACTCAGCGTACATCTCTTACGAGACACTCAGCGTACATCTCTTACGAGACACTCAGCGTACATCTCTTACGAGACACTCAGCGTACATCTCTTACGAGACACTCAGCGTACATCTCTTACGAGACACTCAGCGTACATCTCTTACGAGACACTCAGCGTACATCTCTTACGAGACACTCAGCGTACATCTCTTACGAGACACTCAGCGTACATCTCTTACGAGACACTCAGCGTACATCTCTTACGAGACACTCAGCGTACATCTCTTACGAGACACTCAGCGTACATCTCTTACGAGACACTCAGCGTACATCTCTTACGAGACACTCAGCGTACATCTCTTACGAGACACTCAGCGTACATCTCTTACGAGACACTCAGCGTACATCTCTTACGAGACACTCAGCGTACATCTCTTACGAGACACTCAGCGTACATCTCTTACGAGACACTCAGCGTACATCTCTTACGAGACACTAAGCGTACATTTCTTACGAGACACTCAGCGTACATCTCTTATGAGACACTCAGCGTACATCTCTTACGAGACACTCAGCGTACATCTCTTGCGAGACACTCAGCCTTTCATACTCACAATTCAAACCATGCATGCCACTCACACAATACTCAAACACCAAACAACAAACAACAACCAAGCATGCCCACTCACACAATACTCAAACACCAAACAACAAACAACAACCAAGCATGTCACTAACACAATACTCAAACTGTAACACCTGGTTCTATCGAACCAGCTCTTTTATTATTAATGGTATACACTTGATTAGTCAATAATTTAAGTAGGGTTATTGAATGATTAGACTAGACAAGGGCATTAGAGTAAATTACATTTTTAAAAGTGGATAACGTATTTAAGGAAAGAGGGATTGAGTTTAATGCACTGTAGCGGCCACCATTTCATACCTTTCTCTTCGGGTTTTCAGTTCAAGCATCCGAGCTCTCTAGGCGATTTTCCTTGCCCGATTCTCCTTCGACTTAGGTAAGTTTTCCTCATTTCTCTTATGATATAGTGGTTAAATACCTTGAAGGGTACAATGTGAGGATTTTAAGGATGCTGAGATTGAGCGTAGATTCGGGTTTTAGTGATAAAGGGGGAATACTCGGGTAGTAGAGTTTCTAACTAGATTCCTCGAACCACTATTTGATTCTTGGTGAGGTTTAGTGAAGTTTTGATTTATTTTCTATTATGAACTTAGGTGAGTAGATTTCCGAAGTAGCTAGCGACCAGACAATTTCCAGAAGCCAGGTAAGTAAAGTATGCATGTGCCTTCGAGGCCTACATCACAAAACAGTAGGGTTATGTATCTTGTGAATGATTTTGTATGTCATGCATCATGTTTTTTTTTAAGATTACGAAAATGAATTTCCATGTAAGGATGGTAAGGCATGAACTGAATGTGACAGAAAAACTATTAAGGGAACTAATCCACCCCTTAACTTATGAAGGGATTTATAACATTGGGAGGATTGATCCCACTCCCAATGAACAGAGGGATCAGATCAGCTATTAAGGGAATTCATCCGCCCCTTAATCGAGTAGAGGATGTATAACATTGGGAAAATTGATCCACTTCCCAAGGGAATCGAGGGATCAGATCAGCTTATGAATGAACGTGAATGCAACTGAGATGAGAAAGTAAAAATTGCATGTTTAGGAATTTATGTTTCAGCATTTCATTTCATTACTGCTTTACTTACTTAGCATTAGGCTAATAGATGAGTTTTGTGATGTAGGTGTTGAGGATACCGCAGGTGAATTCTCTGAGTTGGTTGAGGACTAGGCAGGTTGGAGGGGTGCAATCAGGCATCGATCTGGCATCTGATGGGGCGGTTTAACTGGTGTCAGTGGTTGTGAAGGTTTAGTGGACAATGATTTCAATTTGAGTATGTTAAACTTTCTGATGTTAGAAATTGCTTTGATGTTTTCAAAAAGTACTTTGAGACTTTTCTGATAATAGTATTTCGTTGGTTTATAACAATGCATTATACTGGACTTGAGTAATGCAATGATTTGAATTGTTTTTGAATGGTTGTGGTGAAATAAGTAAATTCTTTTATGTGCTTAGAGTTGTGCTTGCATGGCAAGAAATAGTTGAAGTGTCGCTCTGTTTCTATCGGAAGATGTCTTCAGAAAAGCCATCGGATGATGTAGGTTTAATTCTATCGGAAGATGTCTTCAGAAAAGCCATCGGATGATGTAGGTTTAATTCTATCAGGAAGATGTCTTCAGAAAAGCCATCGGATGATGTAGGTTTAACTCTATCGGAAGATGTAGATTTTGCACTACCGGTATGAGTGAGTATTATACTTTGTCGTTTTGCGATCGGTTGATGTCGGGTAATTGATTTATTCGGCTGACGTCAACGGTAGATTCTGTTCACCGAGAGATGTCTTTTGTTTCCAACTCTTCTGATACCACATCATCGGCAGAAGCCTTCTATTTGCTTTTTCTGCTTCTTCTGTTGACTTTATCCATCGGCAGATGCGTTTGACTTCTGCGACTTCCAAGTATTTCACAATTTAAACCTCTATTTCTTTTTAGCCGTTTATCTCTTACGTTTCAAACAATGTTCATAGTTTTGTTTAACTCTATTGTTGTCCAAAAGATTTCCGCTGCAAGTTTTAAATGTTTTGAGATTTTAGCTTATGTCAAATGTTGAATGTTGAGCAAAGTTTAAAAAAAAAAGAATATACAGTTGAGATTTTCTAGTCATGTACGAACTTTTGTGTAACGAACCGGGTTCAAATAACTCGGGGCGTCACACAAACACTAAACAACAAACAACAACCAAGCATTTTATCACACAACACTCAAACACCAAATAATAACAACCCAACAGATTATCAAACAATACTCAAACACTAACAATAACAACCCAGCAATTCATCAAACAATACTCAAACACCAAATAATACACTATCAAACAATAAATCCTACCGTTCTGTGGTGTAGGCCCGAAGGCGACGAAACACACAATCTATTACTTACCTGGCATCCTAGCTCACTGAGGATTCTCGGTTCCCTATCCACCTACAGCTCGACCTACGACAAATATTCAAACTTCATTAAATCAAGCCTACATTCACCAATTTACTCTCAAACTACTATTTCTAGCCTAACCCAACTAAAACTTAACTAAACGGCCACTAATTTGGGTTCGGTAAAAACCGACCCGAAACTTCAAACTTGCATAACTTTCGCGTCGGTTATCGGAATCAAACGATTCCAGCGGCCACGTACTCATCTAATAACTTTTTTTAACCTGTCAAAAGGAAATTTAAACCAAACGACCACAACTAGGTCAAAATTGGCAAAACCCGATTCTGCCCTAAACCGAAAATTTCCCTTTTCTCGTTTTTCATCAATTCTCATCCAATTGCTCACCAATCAACTACCCTCACACCTAATTAACATAATCTAACCAAAATTCGAAGACTTCACGCAACAAAACCAGAAATGCCCGAACAGGGCTTCTTGATTTTTGCCCAAATAGGGCTCCTCATGACCAGGTGACTAAAGCCAGACCAAGGGTCTGCAAACCCACGTCAGGAAACAATCAAAAACCTGCCGGTGATCGGAGCCAAAACTGGCTCGTCACTCACGGCCTCGAACAGAGAGGAAAGCAGGGGAAAATCGAGCTTACCTGTCAGATTTGTGCTCGGAGACTGCCGAAATCTGCTCGTCGCAGTTGTTTGGCTGGAGGACGCCGGAAAACACCGGTGAACAGGTCACCGTCGAACGTCGCTCATCTCCCTCGTCTCCGTTCGGGTGCTCGAGTGTTCGGTGCTAGCGACAGAATGGCTTCGAGCCATTCTGTTATTTTCTTTTAAATAAATAATAATAATAATAATAATAGTAATTCCTATTAAACATTAATAAATCATCATTTACCGTTTTGCCCTCCCATGTTTTCGACCATTTCGAATTTCGTTAAATCTCGTTCTTAAAGTAGAAATTTTCGTAAATTGATGCTCATCCCGTTCTTTTAATTACTTTACCTTTTTATTATTTTCTAAGATCCATAACTTTATTAAATCTAAAGCCTCGGGTGTTACACGGTCCAAGGGTAGGCAAACCCACGCCGGAGGCAACCAATTTAGGCCGGTGATCGGAGCTCAAACCAGCTTGTCACCCTCGGCCACGAACAGAACCGAAATAGGGTAACAAAACGAGCTTACCCGTCGGTTTGTGCGTGGAGACAGTCGGAAACATTAACCTTTGGTTCGTCGCCGTCGTCTGACCGGAAAACGTCGAACTCGCCGGTGGTTTTGCACGGCCAATCGTCGTCTTCCCCTCGTCTTCAGTTTGGGTCGTCGCGCTCAAACAGCGGAATGGCTCGTCGAAGCCATTCTGTGGTTTTAATTAATAATAATAATAATAATAATAATTCCTATTAATCATCATTTACCGTTTTGTCCTCCCGTGTTTTCGACCATTTCGAATTTCGTTAAATCTTGTTCTTAAATTATAACTTCGTACCCGGCTTAAGTTCTCCACTGGGATTACCCGAACATAAATTAATAAACCGTTTAGTTCAACCAAATTTATTCACTTTTAATTACTTTACCTTTTTATTATTACTTTTCCTTCTTTTTGCTATTTCTTTTCAATTAATTAAAACAACTATTTCATTAAACCATCACCTTATCCTTTTATTTTCTCTCCAATTCTTCCTTTCTAATTTCGATAATTCTAAGATCCATAACTTAATTAAATCTAAAGCAATACACATTGAGGAAAACATTTCTCGGGTGTTACATTTCCTCGTCAAAATCAACAAAAGAACGTTGTACCTCCTCATCTATGGATTACAAATAGAAGGTATTTCAATATCAATAGGTTCACCTCATTCATAACTGAAGCGCCATTGCTTCCTTCTTTACTAACATTTACTTCGTCACCAATTTCGCTCAATTCTTCATTTAATATATTATGTAGTCATCTGTATATTCCACATAAACTTACACGTACTGCTTTTCATCGAGACCTCTGACCATGTTCAATACATATTTGTTCCTCTTTAGTGACCACAATTCCTTCAATAAAGCAACTCTTGGCATCAAATAACACAAATTCCTCCATTCAATAACACCAATTACCTTTAGAATGTCTTCAATCTCAATTATGAACATTCGATCACAAAAGATGTTACTCACAATTTCCTTTTTCTCGCCCACATAAATTAACTTCTTCTTGTGCACAAAATTTCCATTATAATTGATTCTATAGTAAATGTCCCCATGTCTCTACCTGCATAACCAAGACATAACTTGTTAACAAATAGTTTAAATCATCAGATTAATTGATAAATCGATCAGATCTACCCAAATAGCACACTTATAATAATAACATAAAGCAACAAACAATATAATCAACACCTTAGATAAAAAATACTTGATGTTAGGTGTAACACCCAGGAATTTTTAATTTCGAACGTAGCCATAGACTAGGTTATTGTAAGAGTGTTTAATGCTAATTTAGAGTTTTCCTAGAACATAGAATTAAAGATGAGAATTTGGGAGAGAAAATGATAGAAGTGAAGTACAAAACAAAAGTATTTTGTGTAAGTTACATTTGAAGTTTTGATTTAATAATAAATTTAAAAGAAAAGAGAAGAAAAGGAGGCATTTCACATTGAAGAGAATATAAAGTGAAAAGGAGGGGATGTTTTTATAATAAAAGAAAAATTGGTGGAAAAATGAAAAAGTAAAAAGTTAATAGGTTAAATTTAGAAATTTCTTCTCCTTCTTCATTTGGCCTCCACGATTCCAGACACCATTAGAGCTTCCTTCAACCTTCAATCCATCACGTTTTGACAAGGTTTCAAGGTAACTTTGAGTGGGTTTTTGGTTTATTATAACTAGGTGTTGGATTTTAGTGTTTTTGAGGTGTTTTGAGTGAGTTTAGGGAGGGTTTGAAAACCCTAGATTGGGAATTCCGAAAATTGTGTTCTCCTTGATGGTTTTCTTCCTACTTTGTTGATTTAATCCTTAGATATGATAATTTAGGTTGTTTGGGTGGTTAGATTAGGGATTGGGAGTGAGTTGTTAGAAAACCGGTTTTGTACAATATGTGCACTGATTCTGTTATGTGCAATTAGAGTTGGCCAATGTGTTTGGTTATTAATTTAAGTATTTCAATGGATAGTATATGTGTAGAGGTTTATAAATTGGGGTGGCACGTCAAAATCCGTTGAAAAATGAGGAAGTTATGGCCGTTCGAAGTTGGATGTTGTTAACTTTAGGTAAAACTCGGGTTTTGTGTTTTGAGAGTGCAATTTGTTTTAGGTGTTGTTTAGTTTTAGTTAGAAAATCCCTTAGACTTTATTGGTGACTTATTGTAACACCCCAAATTATATAAACTCAGTTCGTTACTCATAATACTGAACCACGCTATGACATTCTAAGAAAATCCTAAAATTTCACTCAAAAATCAAAATTTGATGCTTAACGTAAAAACTTGCAGCGGAAAAATATTTGTATAAAACGACACTCATTAAATAATTAAAATATTAAAGACTGTTGGTTGCAAGAAGACAAAAGAAAAATAGAACAGATCTACCGCTGAATAGTTCCAGCGGTATTATTAGAGACAGAATAGTCTCAGCGGTGGAAACAAGAATAGGAGACATCCACCGCTAAACAGTATTGGCGGTAGAAGCAGAAACAAAAGGCATCTTCTGCTTCCAACATCCACAGCTCGCGTCAGTCGAACGACACGTCGACTTTCACGCATCTACCGCTCACACCCGTCGACGACACGTCGACTGCTCGCATCCACCGGTCACAAAACGACAAAAATCTAATACTCACTCCTATGCTCACATCCAACGGTCACAAAACAACAAAAATCTACTCACATCTTCCGCTGAACAATATCAACGGAAAAAGCAGAAACCACTTAGACTCAGCGGTAGAAGTAGAAATAAACACCTTCTTCCGCTAACCACGTGACTTTACTAAACTAACCCACGTGACTCATTAACTCAAAATTTAATAACTCATCATCCACCGATAGACTAAACTTCAACATCTACCGATGGACTACATCCACCGATAGACAGAAATACCCAATTTTCACCAATAGGCAACAGAGCAGCATACAAACTATTTTCACTCTAAATGAAGAACAGCTCTGGCCACTAAAAGAACTAGTGCATTTTACTGAAATCCTTCAAAAACAACTTAATCCACAATTTCCAAAAATCCAGAATAGTAGACTACGACTAAAACCAAATCGTGTTTTCTCATCAGAAAAACACCAGACCATATATATAAAAGAAACATTAAACTACTACTACCATCAACATTCTCAGCATGTTTAAACTGAACCACTGTCAACTAACATTCACACCTACTGACATTAGTTAAACCACCTCATCAGAATCACCAAACCGTGACATTGAAGTGCTCCCCCAACGAACCTAGTCCTCAACATGCTCAGAGAACACACCTTCTGAAGCTTCTTCACCTACATCACAAAACTCATTTATTAGCCTAATGCTAAGTAAGTAAAGCAATAATGAAATGATATGCTGAAACATAAATCCTAATTATGCAGTTTCTACTTTCACATCTCAGTTGCATTAATGTTCTTTCTCTGATCTGATCCCTCGGTTCCATTGGGAGTTGGATCATTTTTCACAAATTCATACATCCTCTTCATAAATTAAGGGGCGGATTAGTTCCCTTAACAGCTGATCTGATCCTAAATTTCATTGGGAGCGGATCTGTAACACCCAAAAAATTTTTACAGCGTACGTAGCCCTAATTTAGATGATGTATAAGAGCTTAAATTAAATTGAGGGTGAAGCTAAGTTTAGAAATGAAAGAGTGATATGAGAAATGATATTAGAAGTGGAATTTGAGAGAAAATGCGAATATGGAAGAGAAACAAAAGTGTGTTGGCAAAATAATTGATGAGTTGAAAAGTCAAATGCATGAACCAATCAAATGCTTGTAATTAAAAGTGAAAGGCAATAGAAAGGTGTGGTTTTCTTGTTGCTTCACGTTGGAAAACCATGGGTGAAAGGAAAAGAGAAAAGGAGATAGTTGAAAATGTGGAAAAGTCAAATTGTGGTAGGTTGAAAATTCAAAGTTTTACCAACCAATAGGAATTAAGTAAAAAACAAATTTAAGTGGTGATTTTAATGAAGCAATCACGTTGGCTGCTAAAGAGAAAAAAGGAGGATTAAATTGTAATTTCAAATGTAATTATGAAGGAAATAAAATAAAGAAAGAAAAAAAAAGAAAAAGGTTGTAATAAATGTTAAGTTTTCCTTTTCTTTTTCATCTCCATCGGCCCTTTCTCCTCTCCTCCATAGCCGCCCCTTCTCCTCTTCTTTTCTTCAATTTCTCAAGGTGATTTCAAGGTAAAATACATGGGTTTTGGTTTGTATATATAAGTGAAGTTTAGTGTTGATTTTGAGGTGTTTTAAGTGGATTTGGTGAGGGTTTAGAAAACCCTAATGGGGAGCTACGGAATTTTGTTTTCAATTGGTTGTTTTCTTGCCAAATTGGTTGGTTTAGTTGTTGAATGGATAATTTAGGTTGTTTGAGTGGTTAGATTTACGATTGGGGAGTGTTACACAAAAACTAGTTGTGAACACTAGGGTGGCCGATTCTGTTTTGGCAATTTCGGGTTGTCCAAGTGAGTTGTTTGGATAAATTAAGTTTCAATGGATAGTAGACGTGTAGAGGTTCACGGATTGGGGTGGCGCGTCGAAATCCGTTGAAAAACGAGAGAGTTATGACCGTTTGAAGTTTGACGGTCAAAATTGGGTACAAATCGGGTTTTGTGTTTTATGAGTGAAAGGTGTTTTAAGTGTTGTTAAGTTTTAGTTAGAAAATTCTTTAGATTCTATTGGTGACTTATCAATTTAAGTTTTCGTTATTTTAGGTCGTCGAGATAGTGAAGTGATAAGACAAAGTGAGCAAGAGACAGCCGAACAGTCAGGTAAGTAGAGGATGTTTGTGTTTTGCCTTCGGGCCTACACCATGGAACGGTAGGAAATTGTTTGGTTGTTTTGTTTTGTTTTGTTTTTGTGTCATGCATCGTGTGTCATGCATCATTGTTTTCTAAACTACGAAACCACGTGTTTTGCATGTGTGAGTGGTGAGGATGAAAGATAAGAATTGATATGCAACGTGGTCTCGAGCAGAATAGTTTCGTCGAGCAAGTGGCTCGTTGAGCACCCCGCGAGAGATTTTACTCGAGATGCTATACTAATTTACGTAAAGTGTCGTGAGTATGAATGTCTCGACCTGTTCGTGCTTGAAGGCACAATGAGGATTCTACGATCGATTGGGGGAGATTCGGTTGGCCGTCCCAGACTGTGTTAGGATGTGTGCCTTCGGTCTTGCTCCGTGGATCAAGGCGTGGCCATCCTGGACTGTGTGGGGGCGTGTGCCTACTTGATTCACCTGAAAGTGAAAGACAAATGTAACCGAAATGAAAAGAAAACAACAGAGTGTGTAGAAACTGCATGTTAAGGTTGAGTCGAGCATGTGTTGATGTGCTGTGCATTATTTCCCTACTTGCTAAGCGTTAGGCTTACTTTTTATGTTCTGTGGTGTAGGTGACGAGTTCTTTACAGGTGAGGTAGATGAGACAGCCGAGGATTAGGCCGCAGTCGGAGGAGTACGGAGTCCGCTGGTGCAGGCTATTGTCGGGGCGTCTGGACCACTGTCTTCCTCAGGTAGTGTGGGAGGTGAATGTTTTGTTGTCGATAGTTTTGTTTGTAACTGTTTTGTACATGTTGTTTTGAGAAAAAGTGGAAGGTTTAGTACGTCGTATTTATAAATATTTTCGGAGATTTGGAAGTTTGTTGTGTTGTGGATATTGGGTGTATGAATTTGGGATTTTAAACTGGTTGGATTTCCGATTTTAATTGCAGGTTTTGGTTTATCGAATTTTAGACGTTACTCCGCTGGTTTTGATTTTAAAATTAATAACGTCGGGTTTACATTCTCTATTTTTGTTATTAAATGTTCTAAGTCGATTTTCTAAAATTTTTACGGGACATGAAGGCTGGAGTGTCGGGAGTATATAGTAAAAATTTTAGAATTTTTGTAAGTATTTGGCTTGGAGAAAAGTGAAGGAAAAGTGGTAAAGGTCGGGAGGGGCAGCGCAGGGTGCAGGGCATGCAAGGCGCGATTGGCGGAGGCGATCGGTCGCTCACCAGCGGCGATCGATCGCGATCGCCAGCTTCTCGGGCACTGTAGCACCCGAGAGGGTGGCGATCGATCACCACCGAGAGAAAAAAAAAAATTTAATTTTCCTATTTCTAGATTATTTTACCCCGACATTTTCCAACATATTTTAAACGTATTTTGTGCACGGTTCCCAAGAAATTTCGAGGGTTCAAAAAACCAGAAAACGAGTCGTAAAGTTTTACGAAATTATTTTAAACGTCGTTTTAAACACAGTTTGGGTTAGCAATGTAGCGTACCGAGCCGGGGCAAGTTCGGGGCGTTATAGGATCAATTTTCTCAAAGTCATACATCCTCTTCATAAATTAAAGGGCGGATTAGTTCCCTTAACAGCTGTACTGTTACATTCCATTCATACCTTACCGTGCCATTACATGTAAATTCATTTTTGTGTACTTTCCAAAAGCATGATACATGACATACAGAAAACATTCAAACAAACATAAACCTACTGTTTTGTGATGTAGACCCGAAGGCACACATATACTCTACTTACCTGGTTTCCTGAAAAAGCTTGGTTGCAACCTACTGCGGGTTTTGCTCAAACCTATAGCCGTAAACAGAGTATTAGTTATGCTTCATTCTAAAGTATCTACAAGTCTACCAAAACTCATAAGAAAACTGGTTTGGGAACTCAGATCATCAAGCATTCCTGATATGCCCTTAACCCGAACTAACTCCCACTTACAGCATTCTCAACACTCGGATTTAAAATCCCCACTAACATCGGTAGTTACAATGTAGCAAGAAATCGAAGTAGAACACACCTAGCTTGGAGAGAATGGAAGGAAAAATCGCCGAGAGAAACTCTGCTTAGCTGCTGAATGTCGAGGAAGGAAAATGAGAAAACAGTGGCAGCTAAACCTCATTAAACCCTCCCTTAAATACGTTATCCACTATAAATCTCAAAATACCATTATGCCCTTACTTAGTCACTCATTAACCTAATCAATAATTCTCCCAATTTCATCCATAAAGTGTACATTATTAGTTGACAAGGTAAAATCGGTTTAATGGAACTGGGTGTTACACTTATCAAGTTAAGTTTTCATTATTTTAGGTCGTCGAGCTAGTGAAGTGATAAGACGAAGTGAGCAATTGAAAGCTGAGCAATCAGGTAAGTAGTGGATGCGTGTTTTGTTGCCTTCGGGCCTACACCATGGAACGGTAGGGATTGTTTGCTTATTTGTTGTGTTTCGTTTGAGTCAAGCATCGTGTGTCATGCATCATTGTTTTCTAACTACGAAACCACGTGTTTGGCATTTTTGAGTGGTGAGGATGAAATGTAAGATAAGAAAATGGATATGCAACTTGGTCTCAAGTTGAATAGCCTCGTCGGGCAAATGGCTCATTGTAGCACCCCGAGAGAGATCCTACGAGAGATGCTATGCTAAATTACGTAATGTGTCGTGCGTATGAATGCCTCGACCTGCTCGTGTTGAAAAACACACTGAGGATTCTAAATGTCTCGACCTGTTCGTGCTGGAAAGCACACTAGGGATTCTGAGTACCTCGACTTGCTCGTGCCGGAAGGCACACTGGGGATTCTACGATCGACGAAGGAGGAGATTCGGTATGGCCGTCCCGGATTGTTTAGGATGTGTGCCTCCGATCTTGCTCCGTGGGTCAAGGCGTGGCCGTCCTGGATTGTGTTGGGATGTGTGCCTACTTGATTCACATGCAAGTGAAAGATAAATGCAACCAGAATGAAAAGAAAACAACAGAGTCTGTAGAAACTGCATCCTAGGGTTGAGTCGAGCATGCATTATTTTAAAGTGCATTTTTCCCTACTTGCTAAGCATTAGGCTTATGTTTTGTGTTCTATGGTGTAGGTGACGAGATTTACCCAGGTGAGGTAGATGAGACAGCCCAGGACTAGGCAGCAGTTGGTGATACATGGAGTATGCCGGTGCGGGCTATTGACAGGGCATCACAACAACTTCCTCGGGTAGTTTGTGGGAGTTTGATGTAGATAGTTTTGTAAGTATATTTTGGATTATTGTGATCAGTGTTTTGAGAACTGGTTTGTGTATAAATACTGGTTGTTTGAACTAATGTTTTCCGGTTTCAGTTTCAGGTTTTGGTTTATAGAATTTAGGCGTTATGCCGCTCGTTTTGGTTTTAAAATAAACTACGTCGGGTTTAGTTTCTCTATTTTTCTCTATTACCGTTTTAAGTCAGGTTTTCAAGATTTTACAGGACACAGAGTTAAGGGTGTTGGAATCGTATGGTAAAAACTTTAGAATTTTTAGAGGTGTTTGGCTTAATGAAAAATGAAGAAAAGTGAGGAAAGTTGAAAAAAGGTGAAAAAATGGCGTTTTTGGCCAAAAATCCCGAAGAGGCCCGATTGATCGGGTGCTGGGCGCTAATCAATCGGGCGCTGGACACCAATCGATCGGGCACTAGGCTCATAGGCCCACGTAGGCACGCGTGCGGCGCCCAGCACGCGGTGCCCTGGCGTGCGCTGTAACACCCGGTTCTATAGAACTGATTATTTAATCTTTTAATTTATGGTACACTTTACATGGCAATAATGAATGTAGGGTTAGTGGATGACTAGGCGAGGGTATAAGGGTAATTAAAAATTTAAAAGTGGATAACGTATTTAAGGAAAAAGGTTTTGGGTTTAATGCACTGTAGCCGCCACTGTTTTTCCCAAATCATTTTCGACTCTCAGCTTCTCAACTCAGCAGAGTGCGCTAGGAGATTTTTCTCCGATTTTCCCTTCGGCTTAGGTGAGTTTTACTAAGGTATCTTACTGCATTATGATTATAGACGATAGAGGTGTATCGTAGATGCATATTCCTAGAAATGCAGGGCGTAGAAGTTGAGTCGGGTCTCATATGAATCGGGAATGTGCTATGAACTAAACTTTCAAACTAGTTTCCCTAGATTTCTGGATAGATTAGAATGAGGCTTAGTAGAAATCTGATTAATATTCTTTTTATGACTCTAGGTAAGCAAAGCTTCCAAAGTAGTTGAAACCGAGCTTTTCCAGGGAGCCAGGTAAGTGAAGTATACTTGTGTCTTCGGGCCTACATCACAGAACAGTAGGGTTGTGTATGCTTGATTGTGTTTGTATGTCATGCATCATATTTTGAAAATAAGTAAAAATGAATTTACATGAAATGACATGGCAAGGAATGAACAGACCTGTAACAGTTGTTAAGGGAACTAATCGCCCCTTAATCGAGAGAGAGGATGTATGACTTTGGGGGAAGTGATCCAAACCCTAATTTCACAGGGGGATCTGAACAGTTTGTTAAGGGAACCTAATCCGCCCCTTAATCGAGAGAGAAGATGTGTGACTTTGGGAGAAGTGATCCAACTCCCAAATTCACAGGGGGATCAGATCAGAAATGAATGCATATGCAACTGAGATGAGAAAGTAAAACTGGATGTTTAGGAATTTATGTTTCGGCATTTCATTTTATTATAGCTTTATTTGCTTAGCATTAGGCTAATAGATGAGTTTTGTGATGTAGGTGAAGAAGTGACAGCAGGTGAATTCCCTGAGTTTACTGAGGAATAGGTGATGTTGGAGGAGCACTTCTATGCTACGGTTAGGAGCTCTGATGAGGCGGTTTAACTTTTGTCTGAATGAGAGTTTCCAGTGGATAGGTATTCTGATGAAGTGTTCTGAGAATTTTAATGATAGTAGAAGTTTGATACTTCTTTTAACGCTTTTGTGATCTTCTTTTCTGGATTTGAAAATATGATTTGATTTCGACTGTAGCTTGCTATTCTGAATTTTTAAGAAGTGTGGATTTGTGTTGATTAGAATGATTTCAGTAAAATGTACAAAATTGTTTAGCAGTCGGATTTACTCCTTGTTAGAGTCTCTTTTTGGTCTATCGGTAGAAGTTGGGTGTTTTGTCCGCCGGTAGATGTTGGAGGACTGAATCATCCGACTGACGTCATTGGAAGATGTCTTCAGTAGACAGAAGAGCTATGCCGATGAAAGGAGGAAGGAGTTGGAATTTGAGGTAGGAGATGAGGTCTTTTTGAAGATTTCGCCGTTCAAGGGTGTAAAGAGGTTCGGGAAAAGGGGTAAGTTGAACCCGAGGCACGTTGGACCGTTCCTGATCACTAAGAGAATTGGAAAAATGGCGTATCAATTGGAGCTACCAAGTTCGATGTAAGGGGTGCACGATGTCTTCCATGTCTCGATGCTGAGGAAGTGCCTAAGGGATCTATCACACGTTGTGCTACAGCAGGTTATTGAAGTACAGCCAACATTGACGTATGAGGAGAAATCGGTGGAGATTTTGGATTATGCAGTAAAGACGTTACGCAGTAAGGAAATTCTACTGGTAAAAGTATTATGGCGTAACCACAATGTCGAAGAGGCAATGTGGGAAAGGCAGTAGGACATGATGGAGCGCTATCCTGAGCTCTTCAGGTACGCAAATTTTGAGGAAAATTTTTTTAAGGAGGGTGGATTGTAACACCCGGGACTTTCCTATAACTTACGTAGCCCTAGTTAGGGTATGTTATAGGAGTTTAACGTTAATCCTAGATTTCTCCTAAGTTCTTGAGTGGAAAGTGAAATTGGAAGAGGAATTTGAGAGAAAACCCTAGGATTGGAGTGGTTAGAAATTTTATTAAGTTGAATTGATGTAAAGGTAAATTTAATTGAATAAAAGTAAAGGAAGGGAAGTCTTCAACGTTGAAAAGAAGAGTAATCATGGGAGGGTGAGGTTATTTTATAAAAAGAGAAAGTTGGTGGAAAAACTTAAAAAGAGGAAAAAGTGGAGAATTAAATGTTGAAGGGTTTAGGATAAAAAGATAACTTTGTGTCTTCTTCTCCACTCTTCTTCCTCGATATTTTTTCAGAACCTTAAGGCCTCCATTTTGGAATTTCAAGCTTTTATTTGGTGAAGATTAGCAAGGTTTTATGGTAAGTTGTAATGGGTTTTGTTAGTGATACATCTAAATGAAGATTTTTCTTGTGTCTTAGTGGTGTTATGAATGAGTTTTGATGAAGTTTGGGAAACTCTAAAAGTGAGGCACAAGATTTTGGTTTCCTTTGCTGCTTTTCTCTCTACTTTTGATGATTTAAACTATAAATAGATTAGTTGAGGTTGTTTAGGTAGTTAGATGAGAGAAGTGGTGGAAGTTGGTGAAAAACCAGTTTTTAATCAACATGTCGCCGGTTCTGTTTCTGCATAATTGCATCGACCATGTTGTATGGTTGCTAAAATGGTTTGATTCAATGGATAGTAGACGTGTATAGGTTTATGGAATGTGGTGGATTGTTGAAATCCGATGAAAAACGAGTAAAGTTATGGCCGATTGAAGTTTGGACACTAAAAATGTGATAATTTCGGGTTTTAGGGTTATAGACTTTAGAGGTCGTTTAAATTGTTGTTAGATTTATTTTAGGCATTCCTTAGAATACCTAGAATGTTACTAAGTGAATTTCTCTATATTTGTTAGGTTGACGAGCGAGTAATTGAGTTTGACGAAGTGAACAAATACGTGCGGAGTAACAGGTAAGTAGTGGAGTGTGTGTGTTTGCCTTCGGGCCTACACTATGGAACGGTAGGGTTTATTGTTGGTTGTTGGTTTATTTTGTGTTGAGCATTGTGTGACATGCATCATTGTTTTCGAACACACAAAAAACGAGTTTTGGGTATGGTTTGAAATGTGAGCATGAAATGTAAAAAGAGAAGATGAAACGAAATGTTGTCCCGAATGGAGTCGCCAAGTCGTGTTAGGGTGCTAGGGTAGCACTTGCGAGGGGCTCTACGAGAGATGTATCGCTGAAAACACGTAAGTGTCGTGAGTATGAACACCTCGTCGTTGACGTGCAAGTGAAAGCACTAGAGGGTTTTATGATCGATGTGGGAGGAGATCATGTTCGGCCGTCCAATAGGCGGGGCTCAGATGTGAGCTGTCCAATCTTGCTCTGCTGAGTCAAGGTGTGGCCGTCCAATGAGCGGGGCTCGGATGTGTGCCCACTTGATTCACATCCGTAAAGTGAAAGATTAATGAAACGAAAACGCAACAAGAACAACAGAGCAAGTAGAAACTGCATGTGTTAGAGGTTTAGTGTGCATTGTGTTTTTACATTCATTATGCCCTACTTGCTAAGCATTAGGCTTATGTTTTGTGTTCTGTAGTGTAGGTGACGATGAGATACCTGGTGAGCTTTTTGAGGGAGGCTAGAATTAGGATGCAGTCAGCGACGTACGTGGCTTACCAGGTGCAGGTATTTGTCGAGGCGTCAGTGACCATTGAGTTGCTGGGAGGTGGGGTAGTAGCAAATTTGTTGGGATTTTGATAACATACATGATGTTGGTTTTATAAACCTTTTTAGTGTATATTTTTGAATGTTTTATATAAAACATTGGGTTTTTTTATTTTGGTTTCTAATGGTTTTTATAACTTTTATGTTTTTGTTTATGTGTGCGAGTTGGGTTTAGGGGTTTTAATGTTTCTAGAAGTTGAAAATATTGAAAGATGAGTTGGGAGAGAGTTTTAGGTGAAATGTTGATGAAGTGAAGAAAATTAAAAAAGGGGTCATCGGTCGAAATAGGTGTGAAGTTTGTGCGTAGATGTCGACTGATTAGTATTGAAATCGGTTGAAGTTGGTGTGAAGTTTGTGCGTAGATTCGACTGATTAGTATTGAAATCGATCGAAGTTGGTGTGAAGTTTGTCCGGAGATGTCGACTGATTAGTATAGAAATCAGTCGAAGTTTGTGTGCTGTAATCGGTCGAAGTTGCTGTGCTGTAATCGGTCAAAGTTGGTTTGGAGATAGCAACTTAGTAGAAGACGTCGACCGATTATGTAGTAGAAAACGTTGACCGATCAGTAAGAAATTGTCGACCGAAATCGTCGACCAAATTTCCCAACTGTCAATTCGGCAGATGTTAGTTTGGCAGATGTCGATTCGGCAGATGTTAATCGGCTGGTATGTTTGTAAATTTTCTTTGGCAACAGAAAGGTTGCCGACCGATCGGGCCAAGAGCCGATCAATCGGCAGTGTGAATGGTAATCGAGTTTGAATTTTTTTATTACTTCGATTTGCGAAATGTTTTAATCCGACTTTTTCATACATGTTTTGTATGTATTTTATACACGTTCTCCATCCGCTTTCGAGAGTTTGAAAAACCCAAAAATTTTATCATAAATTTTATAAAAAATTCCGTTTTAAAGGTGGTATTGAGTGAGTAATGTAGCGTACTGAGTCGGGGTGGGTTCGGAGGCGTTACAAATAAACCCTAAAAGTAATAGTAAATACTTCAAAATATCCCTAAAAGTATAGTAAACCCTAATGAGTGTCAAAATATAAAATATGAAAACCTTAAAAGTCAAAAAGTTAAAAAAATCAGATTTTGAAGAGTTGGTGGGCGGATGGCCGCGCTAGCCATATGGCACGCACGTTGTGCCTGCGTAGCTATCACGCGCTACTTTCTTAGCACGCAACAAACGCACCTTCTGCACTCTCTACTGTGCATTTTCATGCAATTCCATGGATTTTGATATTTTTTTGGCAATATTTCATTCATGGCGTCCTTCAATATCTTGAAATGGTTCATGGTCCATAACATAAAAGTCGAGTCAAGCGACCCGATTCCTGAGAAGGGAACCCGATCACCCAACCCAATGTTAGGTTTGTAGTGGAAGTCTTTTAAATAATATACAAAGACAAGCTCACATAATGAAACCCCAATTCAGTTAATAACATTCTATCATGCATGAAAATCAAGAAATCCAATTCAATTATATTTACATATCCAAATAAAATAACTAAATCCTTACCACGGGATACATTTAAGGTTCTATTAGGAAAATAAATAACTCATAGCCTCTCCCAGATCTTCACCGAAGCTTACCGCTTTTCTCCTTAACAAGATTGGGAGGAGGGTAATTAGAGTGAGTGAATAACTCAATAAAAACGTTATACCTAATGTATCTCGATTTGAAAAAAGATTTTCTCTTCATTTCTAAATTATGCATGAATTTACAAAATTGTTAAGGAAACCTTTTTCCTTCTTTTTGTCAAAACCGGCTCCACGAGCCCTTGGTGAGGTAGTTATAAAACATGCACATACGTAGGTGGCTATACAACAAAAATAAACCTCACCATTTTTCACAGAAAATATCCTCAGAGAAAAAAGAGGATAACCCAAAGACCCCTTGTCACACCATCACAGAAAGATGATGATCTGAAGACCTAACAATATCTCATGAGACCGAAAGAAACCGTGGCACCGATCTGAAGATCTAACTCATCATCCGAATGATCGACGACCAACAGTCAATCATGACACCAACTTGAACAATCAACACCTTAATAAGATTTAGGGATTATAAACCCAAGAAGCACGTCATAACAACCACCCTACTGTCATTTTTTGTACGTGCAAATAATACAACCTTTAAGGTACAAAAGGTGTAACGGAATAATGTTGTGATAGTTTGATACTGAAACCCTCCAAAGCATCAAGTGGGTTAATCCTCTGAAAAGATCACAACTAAACTATATAATGTATGCTGAAAATAGACGTGAGAAAATCATGCATACATATACATAAATAACCGGCGTGCTGGTGACCAGGCCCCGTCATACTTTTAGAGGTGGCAACCCAACAAAATAATAGTTTGGAAAAAAACATGTCATGCAGTACTGAAACATAAAATCCTTACCTCGACGATGACTACTCATCTTTATTACCAGAGAGGCAATCTCTGGCACTGACTCAAATCAACAAACTCGTCTGATCCTAAAATAACTAAATCCACAATAGTATAAATCGATGCGACACTGTTAAGGCCGTTTGGTCGACACTTTTAAGTTAGGTCGACACCTTTCCAAAATAAAAAGTTGTGCGTTTGACACTTCACCCAAGTGGTCGACACTTAAAACTCTAGGGTTTTACAACGTGTCTATCAGTCTCCAAACCAGTCGTGTAACACCCGGATTTACAGGATTTTTGTAATGTATGTGAATAATGGAATTTTCGTAATTATGTCGAATTAAGTCGGTTTCGTGAAAAGAAAGCGTTATTACGATCCTAATAATTAATAAGGATTTTAAGAAAATTTCGAGAATTTTAGGAATTGTAACGCTAATTTTACGAGAATTACGTTTATCGTAATATAAAAAATACTTTGGTAAAAAATAGTAAACGAGGTCCGAATTGGGAACAGACAGATTTAATAAAGCCCTGATAATAAGTTGGAGTTATTGGCAAAATAAAGAAATTTGGAGAACTCGAATCGTCGGTTAAATAACAAAACGAAGAACGAAACAAATAGAAAATTAAAAGAAGGGCGGCATGGTAATTTGACAAGCCAAAATTTATTAAAATTCATATTTCCTCTTCTTCTCCAGCAAGTCACAATTTTTCCTTTGTGTTCTCCCTCTCTCCTTCGACCATTTCCCTTTCTCCCTCACGGCTTTCTCCTCTCCAACGGCGATTTGTCCTCCGTCCTCAAATGACACTCTAGGTAAGGTTCTACAGTTTTGAAAAGTTTATTCGTGATTTTTGAGTCGTTTAATGGTTAGAGTTTCGTTTAGGGTTTTGTGAAAAATGTGATTTAGGGTTGGAAATCGGTAGGATTACCGTAGTTATGAATATAATGGACATATTGGGTGTATTGGACGAAGGTTGGTCTATCCATTGTGGAATATTAAGGTTTGTTGAAATTTTGAGGTTTGGAAAACTCCGTTAATGGAGGTTTTTAGGTGTCGAGCATGAATCGCTTGATAAAAATGTCTCAATGAGTTAAATTAGAGTTTTTGGAAATTTCTTTAGTTAAGAGTTTCGTAGGTTTAGATGTTTATTGGTTTAGACTCGTTTTAACGACGAATATTGTGAAATTGCCTTAGGTAAACGACGCTCGTGGACGGAGCTAGAAGTTCAACGCGCACGAGGTAAGTTCTCGTGACTTACTCTGGCCGATAGGCCTACACCGTATATCGAAGTCGCGTCAAGGGTTATTGTGGAATTGATTGTTTAAATGCTTTGGTTGGGTAGTTAGGATTAGTTCTTTTATAGGATATGCTTTTAATTGTTTTTATTGTCTCGATGGTACATATGTTGTATGTTTACTTTAAGCACGTAATTGTTCATGCATCACAGTTTTCAATTATGCATAGAAAATGAATTTCCGCACTATGTTTTAAAGAAAATGGCGATGTGGCCTAAAAGGGGGCTATTGACCTATTGTGAAGGCTGAGAAGGGTCGGTCACAATACCGCATCAAATAAGAACCATGTATGTATATGGTCATGCGAGGTGGGGCTCAGGCATGGCTGTGCGTGTTGCAAGCATGTACCCCCCTCCGCTAGGTGGAAAGGGTTGTCCAACCGCAAGATGTGTCCCTCTCCATTTAGCGGGTCGAGATCTCGGTGACAACCTATGTAAAGATAAGAAAATGTTGCATGATTTCTTAAACTCATTGGCACAGTATGCATTTACATTTACAAAACTTACTGAGCCTTTAGCTCATAGATTGTCTGTATGGTGAAGGTGATCTTGACATAGGTGAGGACAAGATCCCTCCACCCGAGGAATGACGCAGTTGAAGAGGATGGCCCGTGGGAGTGTGCTGGGCAGTCGAGGCGCCTTTTGACCCGCGGGGAAGTAAAATGTAAGTATTTTGGGGATACGATAGTTAGATCGTATGAGAAATTGTATAGATTGAACATATTAGGATGCTTGGAATCTGGTTAGTTGATAGGTTTAGGTTTTATGTTTTGGAAACCTGTTTTATAAACTTCTTTCGGAAAGCTTTTTGTTGAAAATGTATTGGAAACTGTTGGTGATTTAAAACAGGGCGATTTGTTTAGTTTTTAAACAGATCCACGCAGTTGAATTTCGTTGAGTTTATCTCAAGTTAATTGGGTTTTAAGATACTTTGTGAGTCGTTATTTTGGATGAGATTATGAGTGAGTTTATGTTGAAATGTGTGGTTGTGATGTAGGTGGAATTGTGTTGATGAAATTGTGAAGTGTGTGTTAAGCGTATAGGTATGCAAGGAAAAGAAAGAAAGAAGTGGAAGAAAAGAAAAAGAAGAGGAGGCAGAGAACCTTCCGATCGATCGCCATCGATCGGCAGGGCGATCGCCGCTCTCTGGATTTTCTAGAGAGCGGGGCGATCGATCGCCCATATGTGGGGCGATTGATCGCCCCTCATTTGTAAATGGGCGATCGATCTCCACAATGAGGGGCGATCGATCGCCCCTCCCTTTTTAATATTGGCGATCGATCGGCCAATTTGGCCGATCGATCGTCCATGAATATTCGGGCATAATTCCCCTTTTTGCCCTCCAACTTGACGTTTTGTTGTTTTATTTATTTGGTCGATTGTTTTAATGTTTTATTTCAATTGATTTGTAATTTGTTTTAAGTTTTGTTTAAATAGTTTAAAAACTTAGATTGAAATGATTTTTCAAACAATGTTAACGCTTTCGATTTTAGTTTTAGTTCCGCTTAAACTGTAGGATAAAAAAAAATAATACAGGAAAAATAAGGGTACAGTATTAGGTTCGCTACAGGTCGACACTTCAATCTCTTGGGTTTAGCATCATTCGACACTTGTTCGGTGGTTAACACTTCTGCAAGTTGCCAACCGCTTAAACCCTCGTGTACTTGCTGGAATGCAAGACCCGTCGACATTTCCCCTAAAAGTGTTGACTGCTGGTCGACTTCAGCAAAGGGGAGTTCGTGGAGCTCGCCCTTCCCTGTTGTTTTTCGCTTCCAAATGGCGTTTATACATGTACAAACTCTAAATTCAATAACATATCCAGAAAAATACCAAGGGATTCGAGCTCTTTTGCTACGAATCTTAATCCAAATTCAAACCCTAACTTCTAACTCTAAAACAGAGAGGTTATGACGACTAACATTTGAAACGCCTTCACAAACGTTGAAGGTGGTTGTTCCGACAACGTTTTGCTTACTCTCAAAGGTAAACAATTTGCACCTCGCCCCTCTCTCTCTCTCCTTCTCTTCTCCTAGCAATGGTTGCGCAAAACAAAAAGACGAGGGGAAGGTTTTCTCCACCTTCCTCTTTATCCTTCTTCCTTTAAATTTTTAATTTAATAAAAATAATTTAATTACTTTAATTAATATATCAACTAAAATCCTCAAATTCAAACATTTACCAACAATTTACTCAAGGATAAATTCCAATTAGTCAACGTCATTTTTCGCAAATTTAACCAAATGGTAACTTTCCAATTTATTGAGCTTCCTAAATTTTTTTTAAAAATTCAACATGGCAAGGAAAGAAAAAACGAGTCAAACAATGACATGTCATCAGTCAATAAAGCTAAAGTCGACACGTGTAATTTTATAAATCTGCACCTAGTCTTGATGCAGTATTTTTCAAAACTCAAATTATGGAAGCTCGACAGACGCGAATGTCTGTGGCAAAAACTCAAAGAGTTTTAAAGATGTCTGGATACCTATTAACAAAAATTATAATAGTAATGTCAAAATTGTTAATGGAGGGATACATTACGATTTGTTTTTATAAAAAAATAAGTTAATGTCTAAATTATCAATGACCACAAAAGTTAAGTTTATTTTCTACTTTTTTCCTTAAATATATATAGGGTCAACTGTAATTTAACTTTTAATGTTAAAGGTTATTTAAAATCTATTAGATCTATCATGTGCATAGTACGTGATGATCTAATTTTTCACTTAACACCACAAAATGCATGTGTTTATCCATGATTGACAATCTCTCCATGAAAGACAAAGCTTTTAACTCCATACTCAAAACTCACTTCCTTCACTCGTCTCGCTCTCTCTCTCTCTCATGGCCAACTTTATTGATGTTGTGTGTGAACTTTTGGTTTCTGAGATAGTCTAATCCACCTTCTATGAATATTTGAGCACATGCTTTGAAACAAATTGGTTATTTGAAGTCTTCATTGTGTAGGAACTTATTTTAAAATTAATACAAGTTCTTTATGACTTTATTCATTTTTATCATAGAAATTCGTCCATGTCAAACTATCAAGATAAAAAAAATACTAACCAAAATCATTGGAGACTTTTGACTTTAGTAGTCTATGGATTTCTCAATTCTTCCTTTGTGTCAATGTCTTCTCTTAATCTAGAATTCTCTTTGCATTGAAGGAAAAAAAGAAAGAGAGTAAGAAAGTATCAAGCCAAAGTGTAACACCCGAAAAATTCCTGTAGTATACGTAACCCTAGTTAGGGTTGTTGTGAGAGTTTAAATGTTACTCTGGGTTACGTTATGGGAGTTTCATTTATTCATTGGTAATGCAAATGGTAGAGTGAAAATTTTAGAGGAAATTGTGAGAAACATAGATTGATTATTAGAAAATAGATTGTTGAGTTAAACTGTATTAAAGGCTAATTAAATAAAATGAAGTGGGTGTGAAAAGTAGGGTGAATCACGTTGAAAGATGTAACCAAAAGTGAGTGGGGTTAAATTATAAAATGAGGGATTTTAGTGGCAAAAATTAAAAGTGAAAAAAGTATTAGGTTAAATTAGAAATTTTGTCTTCTTTTTCCCTCATTCTCTATGGTTCCTTCTAAGCCTCCATAGCAGATCCTTCTCCTCCCATTTCTTCAATTTGTTCAAGGTGTTTTGACGTAAAATTGATTGGGTTTTTATTTTTATACATTTAGGTGTTGATTTGTGGAGTTTTGAAGGGATTTGGTTAGGGTTTGGAAACCCTAGTTTGAGAGCTCCGAAAATAGTGTCTCCCTTGATAGTTTTCCTCCTAATTGATGCTTTAAATCCTTAATTATGTTCATTTAGGTTGTTTTTAGGAAGAGATTGAATATTGGAAGTGAGTTAGGGAAAAACTTGGTTTTAAATCAAAGGGTGCCGATTCTATTTCTGTATTTTCGGATTTGTCATATTATTTGGATGGTTGATTTGATTGTTTCAATTGATAGTAGATGTGTAGAGGTTTACGGAATGGGGTGGCACGTCGAAATCCATTGAAAAATGAATAAGTTATGGCCGTTCGAAATTTGATACTCAAAATGGGTGGAAAATCGGGTTTTAGTGTTATGTTTTGATTTTGGTTGAATTGTAGTTAATTTTGGGTTTAAGTATTCCTTAGAATTTGCTAGAATGATTGCTAAGTGATTTTCTCCCAAATTGTTAGGTTGTCGAGGGAGTAAGTTAACTAGACGAAGTGAACAGACACGTGCCGAGCAGTCAGGTAAGTAGAGGAACCTTTTCGTTGCCTTCAGGCCTACACCATGGAACGGTAGGGTTTAATGGTCGGTTATTTTGTTTCGCGTTGTGTTGTGTTGCAAATTCTTTTGGCATGCATCATGGTTTTAAATCACAAAAAATACAAGTTTTCTTGCATTACTTTGGAATTGCGAGCGTGAAACGTAATCAGATAAAAAGAATAGCAAATCTTAAGGCATTAGGAGTATGAATTCCTAGACGGTCATAAGGATTCTACGACCAATGCAGGGAAAATATTAAGGCATCGGGAGTATGAATTCCTAGATGGTCATAGGATTCTACAACCCATGCGGAAAAGTAAAAGTAAAATCGGTGGCCTTCCTAGACGGTCATGGGAAGCGTGTCATCCTGATTTTGCTTGGTTGGATCAATATGTGGCCATCCTAGACGGTCATGGGATGTGTACATATTTGATCCACATGGCTTATAAAGAAGTTAATGCAATGAAAAGGAAATGAGCACAACTGAGAGTTAGAAATTGTATGTGATAGGACTGGTGGCATTGTGTGTTGGTTGCATTCATTATTCCCTACTTACTAAGCATTAGGCTTACTTTTTGTGTTCAATAGTGTAGGTGACGATATTTTTCATTGTAGATAGTTTTCTTTTAACTATTTTGGATTATTGTGAGCAGTGGTCTTTTGATGAATTGGTTGGTATGTAAATGACTGTGGGTTGAAACCATTGATTTCAGGTATTGGTTTATAAAATTTCAGTTGTTATTCTGCTCATTTTTTTTGTATAACAAACAACGTTGGGTCCTTTTGTCTCTACGTTTTTGCTAACTATTTTAAGTCAATTTTCTGAGATTTTTACAGGGCACCGAGTCGGGGATGTCGGGAATATATGCTAAAAATTTTAGGTGATTTGGAAATGTTTGGCTTGGAGAAAAATTGAAGAAAAGTGGAAAAATGGAGTTGGTGGCTGAGACAAGGGCGCGCTAGGCCAGGGATGCGCGCGCAGAGGAAGCACTGGGCGCGCGTAGCGTGCATCTCCGATCGATCGGCACCTCGGCCCTGTTGCTGCCTGGCAACCCGAGAGGTCACCGATCGATCGGCACCTCGCGCGCGCGAGGGTCTCTGCTGCACGCGCAGCAGGTGCGCGCGCCGCCCAAACTGGACCAGCCCGGGTTTTTTAAAATTTTTTGGTTTTCCAAATTGTTTTAACCCGACATTTTTTGACATATTTTAGACGTATTTTAGGCACGTTTTCCAACTATTTTCGAGGGTTCGAAAAATCCAAAAATCGAGTCAAAAATTAATCAAAATTATTTTAAATTTCATTTTAAACGTGGTATGGGTTAACAAAGTAGCGCACCGAGCCGGGGTGGGTTCGGGGGCTTTACACAAAGGATACAGTAACCCTATAATTACTTGAGTGGTGTAATTCTAGTGTGCTCATCCTATAATAGGTAATTACACCTGAGATGTATCTACGCATTGGACTAAATCTATATTCAAATAATTTTAAGTAATAAAATGATAACGATAATATACGGTGTAATAAACGTTTGGGCTCTGCCACGACTCAGAGGTGTGCTTAATAGAATGTCAGGTTGGAAGACCCAATTGTCCAACTCAAGGCTTGATTCGTAGCAGGAAGACTTGAACATTAGTCAAATACTAAGAGTCCACACAACGATTACATACATAATAGTGCGATAATTAAACAATAGAATAGTAAAAGCCTAAAATACTGACCCAAATAAAGAGAATTTTTAACTAGGAAAACAAATAAACTCTCAAACAAGAAAGGAATAAAATGGGAAACTGCTACCGAACTCCAGCTCCTACCACTCTTATCCTTGCCTTGAAAGGGAGGGGGTCATTTAGGGTGAGTGACTAACTTAGTAGGAAAGTTATATGAAATGCAAATGCATGTAAAACTACTTTTATTTTTCATCTCAAACATGATTAGATTATAATGGTTTTTTTAAACATTATTCTAGAAAACCTATTTTCGTCATTTTAAGAAGACGTGTTCCATGAGACGCCGATTAGGTAAGGATCAAATCATTGTTGTAGACAACTATATGAAAATAAGTCATCATAGTACTGTCTTTTCAAAATCATTCCAGTGAAAAAAGAGGATCACTCAAGAACCCCCTCTGGCACACTAACATAGAAGGATGGCGATTCGAGGATCCAACACTACCTCATGAGCCAGAAGAAAATAGAAGTAAAGACAATTTGAAGATCCGACAGTATTTCTCTGGGTGGCTAGCGAACCAGTCAACGGCGACAACACCCGTAACCATAATCATTAAACATACCCTGAACCAGGTTCAGAGTTTCAAAACCTAAGGAGTGTGTCATCACCGCCATATGATTAATTTTTGTAACGTACAAACAATACAATTTTCTTGCAGCAGATGGTGTATTGGGATAGTCTCATGATGCTTGGACACTAAAATCATCCAAAACATCAAGAGAATTCATCCTCCAATATATATAAACATATGAAATACCATACATCAATGGTAAATGTATAAAACATACGTATATATACATAAAAAGTTTTCGTGCTAGCGACTAGGCCTTGTCAGGTTTGCTTACCAAAATAAGGTTTTTATAAAACAATGCAATGGAGTGCAAAATGCATAAAACCACTACCTCGACGAGAACCGCTCATTCTATGTGCATGAGCGACAACCTCTGGTATAGGCTCATAGTTCACAAACTGGTTTGAGTAAAAAATAAAATCAATATCATGAATATCTCACTCAACACTGAGGGAGACAAGGATGAGTCCTATACCAAGACTAGTAACCCAATCCAAAATACTATAAACGACAATCAAATATAACACTATGCGACATCTAAACCTAAAGCAGTCAACACATCAAGATAGAGGTCGACCCTTGTTCAACGCTATTTGAACATGGGTCGACGCCTTCAAACAACAGTTGACCCTTAATCATCTCGGGTTTCACCATGTGTCGACCGCTGACACTAGCAATCTGTAATGCCCCGAGTTTTCTGAACCCGGTTTGTTACTCATAAACTCGAACTTGACTAAGAAACTTTGGACCAAATTTAAAATTTCACTCAAAAGTCTAAATTTGACTTTTTCTAAAACTTCAAAATGTTTAAATACTTGCAGTGGAAATCATTTGAACAAAAGTAGAGTTAAACAAAACTATAGAACAATCTTTGAATAATCAATTGAGATGTTATGGAACATTCGGCCAAAAGAAATAAGGTTTAAATCGTGAAATACTTTGAAAGTTGCAAAAGTCAAACTCGTCTGCCGCTGAACAAAGTCAACAAGAGGGCAGAAAATAAAACTGAAGGATCTCTACCGATGACGTCAGCCGGAGGATCATTCTTCTAGCTTCAGCCGATCGCAAAACGACAAGTTTTACTACTACATCTACCGGTGACGTCAGCCGGATGATTCATTCATCCAGCCTCTGCTGACCATAAGACGACAAAAGACTTTACTCACAAAACAAAACAAACAGAATACATTGACCGGTCACTAAACGACAAAAGTCTTCCTGCATCTTCCGATAGACATAATACACAATGTCCACCGATCACTAAACGACAAAATCATTTCCTACATCTTCCGATAACTATGGCACTTGACATCCACCGATCGCTAAACGACAAAAGTCTAAACTCTCTACCGATTAAATAAACTACACCATCCGATAGATTTAACACGCTACTCCTACCGGTAGAAAACAGCCATCATCTACTGATAGAAAACGATGTCTTCTACCGATAGATTACCACTGCCGGTAGAAAACAGAGCAACTTTTCCACAATTCATGTTCCATATAAAAAAAACAACTCTACTACGAACGGACTTATTCGCTTCAATGAAACCAATTAGAAACAACTCCAATCCCTACATTACTCGAAATCCAGTAAAAACCAACGCTAAATCAGCAGAATACTATTATCAGAAAATCTAAGAGTAATGTGTTCAAAACATTGAAAATTGTTACTGTGATAAGACTCAACATACTTAAGTGAAAACATTGTCGACTGAACTAGAGAGTTTTCAAACCTAAGATCAAGACATTAAGAGTTGGTTCTGTCAACGAAACTCAAACACAACTCAGCTATCCAATTGTTTACTACAATGCACATACACAAAACACTGGTTAAACCGCCTCATCAATTTACCAAGTCATGGCCTGAATGCGCTCCTCCAACATCATCTATGCATTTGTGAACTTAGGGAAATCACCTACAGTAACCTCAACACCTACATCACAAAACTCATCTATTAGCCTAATTCTAAGCAAGCAAAACAATAATGAAATGATATGCTGAAACATAAAACTTAAACATGCAGTTTCTACTTTCTCATCTCAGTTGTACATTCGTTCGTTTACTGATCTGATCCCTCGGTTCCCTTGGGAGTGGGATCAGTTCTCCCAATGTTCTACATCCTCTACTTGATTAAGGGGCGGATGAATTCCCTTAATAGCTATTCTGTCACTTTCGGTTCATGCCTTACCATTCTTTACACGAAAATTCATTTTCGTAATCTTTCATAAAACATGATGCATGTCATACAAACTCATTCGCACAATGCATAATCCTAATGTTTTGTGATGTAGGCCCAAAGGCACATGAATACTTTACTTACCTGGATTCCTGGGGAAATGTTTGGTTGCTAACCACTTCGGGTTCTGCTCAAACCTAAAACCATAGACAGTGTATTAGTTAAACTTAATTCTAAACTATCCAAGAGTCTTAAGGAAATTAGTTTGGAAGCTCAGATCTTCATGTATTCCCGATTCTGTACTAAACCCGAAACTACACACATTCACAACACTCCCAAAAACCCATACATTGCACTCCCTCTGTTATCTAACTGTCAAGTCATAAGGAAAAATGAAGGAACTCACCTAAATCGGAGAAATCACTGGAGAAGTCGGAAGGAAAATTGCCTGGAGCTCTGATGAGCTTGAGCTGAATACCGAGAAAGGAAAAATGAGGGGATAGTGCCGGCTAAACCTCATTAAACCCTCCCTTAAATACGTTATCCACAATAAATTGTAATTTACTATTTTTTCCTTACTCATTCACTTATTAACCTAATCACTAAATCACCCAAATTTAAATTTTAAAGCATTCTAAAAAAAGTAAATCGGTTAATAGAAACCGAGTGTTACACAATCGACACTTGTTCTTTTCACATTTAGGCAGTGGTTAACACCTTCAACAAAGTGTCGACCATTCAAGGTGTCAACTGACCTCACCAAGAGGTCGACAACTATTTGGCTCTCTTTCAAACAACAGTATCGACCAGCCTTCCACAACAGTCAACACTTTGGCGATTTTCGCTGATGCAAACAAGAAATAACCCATGGATTCCCTTTGCCATTTCTCACCTCCAATCGACCAATAAACTTATCTAAACCTTAAGTCTATTTAGACAAAGCAAAAATAACCCATGACTTTGAGTTTCTAAGCTCAAATTCGATTTTTATCACCGCCCTATTCCCTTCTTTGTTTCTCACCTCCAATCGACCAACAAACTTATCTAGACCTTAAGTCTATTTAGACAAACCAGAAATAACCCACGATTTCAAGTTTCCAAGTTCAATCCAATTTCAACCAAAACTCAAAACTTTAAGGTTTAAAATGAAGAGGAAAAACTAACCAACTCTCGAATCTCATGTACGAAAGTTGACGCTCAGAGTCCAAGAAGCACCCCCGTGATGATTTTAACCTTCTCTCACGACGATTCGCATGTCCAATAAGCACCCTTCTCTCTCTCTCTCTCTCTCTCTCTCTCTCTCTCTCTCCCCTCTCTCTCTCTCTCTCTGGGCAGTAATGGTTTCCTTCCTTCCTATTTTAAAATAATTTCTTTTTAAAAAAATTAATTTAATATATAAATTAATATCTTTTATATATTAAATAAAAATTCTTAAATTATGAATAGGAGAACCTCAAACATTTTTCAAATTTTATGCTAGGGTAAATCTAAATTATCTAATATTAATAGTTTCCAATTTTAATCACACGGTAATTTTTCAAATTATCGATTTTGACCAATTGATCAAAAAATTCAACATGGTCACAACACAACAAAACGAGTCAACTCATAACACATTGGCCCACAACGCGAAAACTTTACTCATGGAAATTAATAGATTATAGAAATGCCTGTTTTACAGGCCCACACATGTTAAATTTCATCTAACAATCTCTCACTTGGACCACATATACATAATTTGAATATCATATATTATAACCTTAACCTTGTCATATCTAGAAATTACTATCATCAATATAAATGTATACAATTAATCTCGTCCATCATTTATACCAATATAGGATTCAAGCAGATTTCATCACATTAATCATAACTAAATCTATCAATAGTCACAAATATCAGCATAATTAAATGACATATATCAATGTGGATATGTAGTATGAAAATTACATGTAATATGGTCACAAGAAGTCTATTTCCAACTGCTCCAACATTACATGTAATGTGGTCACAGCAAGTTTATTTCCAATTGGTCCAACTTTATTTCTTATGAAGATCAAACTTTAAACTTTAAATTCAGAGTAGACCATAAAATCATATATATTACTATATAGAATAATATCCATACAACACATATATCATCCAAAATCACCCAAATATCCCACTAATCAATAACATCATCTAAATAAATAACATTTTCATGAGCAACGTGCTCATAAAAGACCATGGGCAATATTCCTTTTGTGAGCAGATCTATTATCATAAAGTTCACATCAATGTGATTTATACATATTTGTGCTCCCTAAATTTTTTCATTAACGATAAGAAACTTAATATCAATATACTTAAATTTCTGAGAGCTCTTATAACATATTTATTGTTTTGTAATAACCAAAGTCGTCTTTTAACCGCTTTGGCAATCAAAAATTATGTGAAAAAGCTCCCTAGCCATAATGTCTCATAACATGATATAAACTTTTTTTTGCCATAGTAAAATAAGCTATAAGTGATTGTGATATTTTTTCTAGTAACAGCTCTTCCAACCAACAAAGATACATAGCCTGATGTCAATGTCAGTCTATAGTAGCATCCAACAAAATCAAAATTAGAGTACCCAATTATCTCTAACTGATCTGATTTTTTGTATTTTAGCATATAATCTTTTGTTCTCTTTAGGTAACTTTTTTCATTGCTTTCCAACGGTCCAGAGTAGGATCACTTGAATATCTCTAAGATTTTGACTATATACTCAATATCCGAAGTGTAAATATTTGAACATATATAAGACTTTCCACGGCCGAAGTAAAGAGAATCTTTCAAAACTCCTCAATCTCAAATTCTTTATCAGGCCATTGACTTCAACTTACATTCATTTGATATTGCTCTAAATTAAAATGAGCGACAAGTGACATTGTGATTCTAGAAGAGTATTTTGCATACACAAGAGAGAAAGTATCTTTATTACAATCACTACCTTCATTTTGAAAAATTTCCTTAGCAGCAAGACGAGCCTTAACTCTCGCAACATTACCTTTTGAATCCCTTTTAGATTTATTAATCCATTAACAAATAATGTGTTTCAAATTTGCTAGCAGTAGGAAGAGAGTCACATGTCATTTTCCTTCATGGACCTTATTCCTCATTGAATTCATCAATTCACTTTTGAGAGTCATAAACTGTGATGACCTGAATGTGCACGTATGAGTACGACTGCGGGGCAAACCTCGATTTGCGGGGCAAACCTAGAGACCTAAGCCGAGTGTAGGCGAATCCCAGACTCGAGCATAGGTAAATCTCGGGTCGTAAAGAGGGGGTCGTCACAATTCCACATCGCTTGGGGAAGTATATGGAAATGAAACATATGTAAAGAAACCCTCCAAGATAGTAAGACGCGTTTTGGAGCACAATTGACAACTGATCCCATAAGAACTCTAAAGTTAAAAGTGCTTCGGCGAGAGTAGTACCAGGTTGGGTGACCAACTGCGAAATTCTCGCCAAACAAAGCCGTGAGGGGAGGATATTGTGCTACGACCCAATCCCCAGAGTGGACAATATCTTACTGGGATAAGGGTTCATTATAAATGGTATCAGAGCCTGTACCCAACCGAAAATGTGGCCAACGAGGACATTGGGCCCCCGGGGGGGGTGATTGTGATGACCTGAATGTGCACGTATGAGTACGACTGCGGGGAAAACTTTGGGTTGCAGGCAAACCTCGGGATCTAAGCCGAGTGTAGGCGAATCCCGGACTCAAGTATAGGCAAATCCGGGTCGTAAAGAGGGGGTCGTCACAATCCCACATCGCTTGAGAAAGTATATGGAAATGAAACATATGCAAGGAAACCCTCCTAAGATAGTAAGACGCATTTTGGAGTACAATTGACAACGAATCCCATAAGAACTCTAAAGTTAAAAGTGCTTCGGCGAGAGTAGTACTAGGTTGGGTGACCGACTGGGAAGTCCTAGCCAAACAAAGCCGTGAGGGAAGGATATTGAGCTACGACCCAATCCCCAGAGCAGAAAATATCTTACTGGATAAGGGGTCGTTATATAAACTTTGGTTTGGTGGAACATGATAGCATCATCTTCCACCTCTCCATATCCATATGATCTTATAGAAGTATAATAGAATCTTTGAATCATACTTCTCATCTCTTTAGACGCTTCTTAGTGGAAATTTCTCTTCTGAATTTTGAGTTTGCCCTCCATGAATAATCTACTGAAGTAGTTCAGGAAGATTTTCAACATTGCTTTTAGGATGTGGTAATTGCTAATGTCAACAACAACGATAGGTAGAGGAACAATTTCTTCTCCAAAGACATTGTAGTTTACCTTATCTCCTCTCAAAAACTCGAATGGCTCAAAAACCCTAGCAATTATGGTTTTAAAGAATGCTTTTTTATCCCCTTGACCTTCTAGGATATTCAATAAAATAACAACTAATGATTTTTTAGTCTAGTTTTTCTTCGTTAGCCCATAAGGCATTGAGCTCAACTAGACAACCAAAACGTTCAAATATTTCAAAATGGATTTTTTACCCATTCAACATTTGTAGGGGTTTTACTAGTTACTTTAGTTGGTATTCTATTAAGGATATAAATTATTATCTTCAATGTTTCACCCTATAGAGATTCTGGTAAGGTACAATGAGCTATTGTATTCCTCATCTTATCCTTCGTCATTCTATTTTCTCTCTCAGTTGCACCATTCATGTTAGGTGACCCCCCATAGTGTACTGAAGAATGATATTGTATTCCTCTTGGAATTTAGCAAAAGGCCATTCACGTTGTTCACATGATCTGACATGAAAGCCTTAATCCTTTTGCAAAGTTGATCTTTAACTTCACTTTTAAAGGTCTTAAATACGTCCAAGGACCGAGACTTCTCATAAATTAGATATAGCTAGTCATTCTGAGAGTAATCATCTGTGAATTATATAAAATGTTATTGACCATTATAAGATGTCGTAAGAAATGACCCACAACTATATGTATGTATCAATTTTAAGACTTCCAAAGTTCTACTACCTCTTAATCTTCTTACACTTGTTTGTTTACCTTTGATTCAATCGACATACACCTAAAAGTTGGATATATTAATAGGTTCAAAAATTTCATCTAACACGAGCATTTCTAGAGATATGACCAAATGCTTTTGCCATATTGATGTCAAATTCTCATTATTTAATTTTCATTTCATATGCCTTGAACTTAAATGCAATGTTTCATTATGTGAAAGCAATAGTATCAAGCAAATATAGATGATCATTAACTTAAAGAAAATCAGTACCAATAACATTTGAATTCAAAGAATGACTAAACATTCCATTTTCAAATGAACAATAATAATCAAATTAGTCTAAAGTAGAAATAGAATCCAAATTCTGTCTAAAAGAATGTACAACAACAATGTCTTTCAAATCTAAATAAACATTAGTCTTCAACAACAATCAAAAGCGTCCAACAACTCCAACTTCAACTGAATTGTTACTGCGATAAATCTCAACATCAATCATCTTTCGACAATTCACACAATTCTGCTTAGACACAATAATGTGAGTAGTAGCAAAAGAATCTAGTCATCAATTATGTCTAGATACAGAAATCAAATTAACATTAATACATATATGGTTGAAGCATATTTTTCTTTTTCACACACCATGTGTAACACTGAGTATAATCCTTCTTGATAGAAGTAACACATAAAGGCCTTTTCCATGTGGCCCTTTTGTTTCTTCTTTGAAGGTGGACTAGGAGCTTCCCTTTTGCTTTTCTTGCCTTTATACTTAGAGGATGTGTCCAAATGAGCAATCTCCATTCTCTTACTTAAGCCTCTTTTCTTTCTACACACAATGTGAAATGAACTTAAGCGGCTCTTTCTCTTTTTGCTAGTTATAACTAAACTTAAACTGTCCAAAGTGTGGACAAAGAGAAAACAAGACTAAGTGCAAGAGCAAATCATCAGACAACTCTAATTTAACTACCATTAGTCTTAAAGCAAGATGAGTCACTCTATGTGTACTCCCAAATTTTCCCTTTTATTTTGTACTTTGGAGAAACCAAAATTAAACAAGAGTGTGCCTATTTGAGCTTTCTCATTCTTAGCAAAGTGTTTCTCTATTTTCTTGAGCAACTGGATGACATTATCCTCTTTGAACATAGCCCATGAATTGACTTTAGAATGGTGTGTTTTATGATCATAATACTCATTCGACTAGAACAATCTCACTTTTGTATCTCCCTTTGGTCATCAAGGTTACTTGATGCTGAAAGAGCTGGAGATTCGTCCACCCAAGAACAGTCACATAGTTCTCTTTGCAGTTTCAAAGTTCATGTCATTAAGCACCGCAATGTAATTGTTTCAAGATATAGCAAAAGCAAATGTATTAACTAAAACAGAGAAAGTACATTAAAAAATAAGCTAGCAGTCAAAAAACTATGCATATTTAATATAAATAAATAATAATTCAAAAACATACATTTTGTTATAAGATATCTAACACAAAATTGACATTCATTGGACTGAAAATATCAACTTATAAAGTGTGCTCATGATATGTCTATTAAATATTGTCAATAAATTCTGTCACACAATGAATCTATCTTTGGACCCATCTTATTTACTCAAGAAATCTCATAATTATCATATACTTATCAGCATGTAACTAAACAAAATATTAAGCTTCTTTTGGACCAATTGATACTTATATAACCAACATCTTAATATTTCTAAATAAATTAACTTAGTCAAGAGAGCCTAATTTTAAACCATGTTGCTTCAATTAATTTATTTAGAAATATCAATCATGCTCATAGTATGCATCTAAATTCAAATCTAGAATATGAACATAAATAATACTTGAGTTTCTATCGTCGAGGCAAATTGGGAGCAGAGCACCCCAGAGTTTTCTTAGCCTTTGTCCTCAGCACTAGGCCTCCAAAATTGAGGATCATGGCTGCCAAAAACAAGTTGGCTTTTAACCTCAGTGCCTAGGCCTCCAAAACATGTTAGCCTCTTCCCTCGGTGCCTAGGCCTCCGAAACAACTTCTCCTTGTGATCTCAAATCAAGACCTGCAAGAAGCAACACTGTCATACAAGTGTAGTGGCTTCCTTTTTGAAGATGTTGGGGCCTCGACGCCTGATATCTGACGTTGCGACACCGTCATGATGTTCCACGGAACTCGCAACCTTTCAGGAAAAAATTGGGATAGTTCACATAATCTTCATGACTATTCACCATCAGTCTTCTATGTGCATGAGAATGCAATAAAAACCCGACACACGGAAAACAACGAGTCTTGTTTGTCTTGACTACAAATCCCGTATAAAGTTGAAACTTTACTGTACGTAGTGAAATTCTGATTTTTACCATACAAATCATTCTTATATATATACACACTCTTACTCTACATGCTTCTTAATCATCAGACTCCGTAAATGAATACATCAAACACATTTTTCTCCTAATAATCTAACATTAAAATCTTCTTATTCACTTGTAGGAACTTAAAGTCGAAGACAAATATAAGTTCTCTTCAGACGTTATCCCTTATGACTTCATCCATTTCAAACTAGCAAGATGGAAAAGATACTAATGAGAATTTGTTAGAGACTTGATTTTAGCGCTGGATGGGTTTCTCGATCCTTCCTTTGTGTCAAAACAATTTCTTAATCTAGAATTCTCTTCGAGTTGATGGAAGAGAGAGCGTCATTCAAAGGAGATAAAAGATAGGATGCAGCACCCTAAACTTAAAAACGGACTTAATATAATGATAACTACTATGGATAGTATAGCACTCATGTCTGGCCACACGACATGTTAAATTCTATCTAAAATTTGCTCGAAGCATGGCCTACCTCCCATGGGTGACGTGAAGGCAGTAAATTAGCCCAGAAAAAACTGAACTTCGATGCAGATATGCAATGTTTTTTGTTTTTAATGTTCATACTTTGTTTCATATATGGAGTTTGTGTTAATTGGATAGTGGATGTTTATTTGAAATGATAGTCAGGAGCTAAAAAATAGTAAATCACTAAGATTTACTATTGAAGAGAAACTTAGAGCTGTCATTGGTTCATTGATTTTAAAATCAAATTTTCAAAGGTAAAAACCAGACCGAAACAGAAATAAATAATTAACTTGGTTTGATTTATCCTGTTTAACCCGAACAGGTCGCTCTACTGGGCCAGAAAATGCAATTTAAATCCAAGATTGGGCTTCAACTATTTTTGTCAGCCTAGAACAAAGTGATACAGTCAAATTACATGGAAAACAAAAATTCAGAAATCTCTTTCAATCAATACCTGAATGATAGTAATAGATGTAACACATTTAATTTCTCACAAGTCTCATAAAGTAATCAGCCTTCAAGCTCAAATCTTATGGGAATCAATCTCCAATACCAATAATCTCCTAATCTCGACATTTCCAAAAAAACAAGTCACTCAACCAAATAAAAAGTAGATTGAAGGCTTCAGCTTGAACAACAACCACCCTTCTTGAAATCAGAAACATCCTTACTTACATCGATTTTTTCTCCCCTCGAAGGCACGGCAGAAGGCGAAGAATCCTCGTTGGCTTCTATGGTTCTCTTGCTCACGATGTGGTAGATTTGGGTGAGGACTTCGGAGAATGCACTGTCCACATTTGTCGCCTCGAGAGCAGAAGTCTCCATGAAGTAAAGGGATTCTCTCTCAGCGAAGGATTTTCCGTCCTCCGTCGAGACTGCAGTGAGGTGGCGAAGATCGGCTTTGTTGCCAACGAGCATGACTACAGTGTTGGTATCTGTATGGTCTCTCAACTCTCTCAGCCACCTTTCAACGCTTTCGAAGGTCGAATGGCGAGTCACATCATAGATGAGTAGTGCACCAACGGCCCCACGATAATATGCACTGGTTATAGCTCGGTACCTGCATGGTTGAAAGGATTCGTAATGGAAAATTTCAAAGAAAAAAATGTAAATATACAAGAATTACATTTTATGCATATAATTGATTATGTTTTATATTATTATAGAATATATTTTGAAAATTTATTTATTTAGTTTTTCAGATATATTGTTGTATCTCTCTCTCTCTCTCCCTCATCTTTTAGTATGTCTATCTCTCTTCTTGCTCCAAATCCCATTTCTCATCCTCAACATAACATCAGTAAATGACATTTCATCTGCACAAAGTATAGTCTTATCTTAATTGGCCACCTCAAGATAAAACCAAACAATCATTTTCTAAACATATACATGAAAAATGATCTTGTAAGATCAAAATCTATAAAAATTGAAGTTCAGTTATAGTAATTTGTCAAAATAAGGATAAAAGAAATGGAGATACTCATTCACATTCTGAAAAACTTTTGATGGAAGTTAGAAAGATGAAGATAAATAGGAGATGAGTTGTTTTTAACTAATGCTCTTGAAAAGGAGCCATGAATAAAACCAAAAACAAAAAAACAAACAATTTAAGAAAACAAGTTTTACTGTTTTCTGGCAGAAAAAAAAAAACAGTACTAAGAATCAATCTCTGAAATGTTTTTTCAGAAGATGTTTAGATACACTGTCAAACTGTGTTATTTTTCATTTCTAGATACGATAATGTTTTACAAATAGTAGCCAAAGAGGGATCCCAGTCTTCATCATCCTCCCTGATTTTCCCGTCCAGTAAGCTCTTAGTAAATCACTTAAATTTACATGAACCGTCAAGATAATAGTTAATCTTCAAGGTCCGATCTGCATATTACTATGCATAATAGCTATTACTAACCTCCAGATATCAACACTATCAATTATTATTATTACATCTTCGTCATTAAAACTAATACAACCCAAAAGATTTACTACTTTACTTCAGATATTCCCCAGCAAGCAAACAACAGAGAAACATGAAGAACATATCCAAGAATTAAGGGGGGAAACAGAACACGAAAACCCAAATAATAAAACACAAAAGATAAAATATACAATTAACCTTTCTTGGCCAGCAGTGTCCCAAATTTGAGCCTTAATGACCTTTCCATCCACATTCAGGCTCCTAGTTGCGAACTCTACCCCGATTGTAGACTTCGACTCGAGGCTGAACTCATTCCTAGTAAACCTCGAAAGCAAATTTGACTTACCCACACCCGAATCGCCAATCAAAACCACCTTAAATAGGTAATCATAGTCATCTTCAGCTCTGTAAGCCATTTCTGCTATCTGGATCCGCAAATATCAGCTTGAAACAAGGCAGGGATAGAATTTCTAAGCTTGTTCACCTGTTCTTTTCCCTTCTCGGCTGTAACGCCTTTTTTCCTCGACTTTCGAACCCTTTTCTTCGCTGAGTCGAAATAAAGAGACTCTTTTCTGCCCGGCTGGATTGCCGTGGAGAAACTCAAGGACGACGGATTTGGAGGACCCTCCTTGAAAAACTGGAAAGACAGGAAAACCTCTGCTCATGGTGTTTTAAAACAGGAGAGGAATTGACGGTTATGTCTGGACATGGACTACTGAAACTTTCAATGTTGGGGAGGGTTGTTTTGTCATTTAGTTAAATATAATCTTAATGCGTTAAAATGTAATTATGGAAAAGAATTAAAGTTGATCAATGGTATAATTATAGAAATTATTTTAAATACTAACACTTATTGGCCAACAACTCAAACCAAACATTCTATGTACAAAGCATTATCTTCGTCAAAAATAATAACTTTTTATTGGATTTAATAAAAAGAAAATCAAACTAACATTGTTCAGATTATCTTAATCATATGTTGGAAATTTCAATCTATATGTTGATATTCACCCACAATTCAATCCTATTGTTTAGTTTATCTTAGATCATTGATAAGAACTAAATAATCACTTTGAATATAATGATACAAATAATTTTACTAATTTATAAATGTCTTATCTTTCTTGATCATTTCTAGTGCTAAATTTCAAAATTTGTTTGCAAAGTAATTATAAATAAATGAAAAAATGACATGATAACGTGCAAAGTTAGATGGTAATTCAATTATCCTTAAAAAAAACCACTATGGTTTATTTTGTGTTGTTCGTAATAAGTCATTTGAGACTAAACAATATGTTTTTTAACTAGTAGAGAGAAATTACGCGTTCTCAACCCGTGATGAACTCAAAAATTGAAATAACCAAGAATCAATTTTTCAAAAATTATAAAAAATACATAAAATATTTATTTGAAAATTTTATTAATTAAAAATGTGTGACTTTTCTACTTTCAAATTCGAGAAAAGCTTATGTCATCGCTAGCTTTTATATCTGTTATTGAGTCGACATGGTTTGTATTGCTTTCCTAGATCGACCTTAGAAAGTTCTCTGCGGGTTCAAAGTTCTAACGTAGGTTTACTAATGAGTGATCGATTTGTTTGGTATTTTAAAAGAGACGAATAAGAAACATTTTTTCTATAAAATTCTCTTCAAACATTTACATTTGAACATATTTTACCTTTTAATTTATTTTCTTCTAAAACTTCAAATTTACTTTTATACTTTTATTTTCATTTTGTTCCTTCACATGGCACGCTTCCAGATGTCCATTTTTACTAATTTGGCCACGTGTTTGCATCTAAGGAGTGATTGATAATAGTTAATCTGGATATAGACGGGACTTCTTATTTAAATATTCATATGTGATAAGGAGAGATATTCTTCGTAAGAAGAAGAGAAATCGTAGACATTTTGACAATCACATAAATTTTTACAAGTGGTATTTTTTCTCTCTAAATAAAATTACGACGATCTAAACATTTAGACTAAACATGTTTTTAGCAACCAAATTTAAAGCATTTAAACTATTTGGAAAAAAACGAAATTTGTCTCACCATTGATGTCCGAAAAATAAGGATGGATGTTTTCCCTCTTGAGTTTTTATTCTGTAAAAAAATTTATCTTCTTCCATCAACAAGATAAATAAAGAAACTGTGGGGGTGTGAATGAGCGGTTTCTTTGACAGAAATTGTCAAAAAATCGGATCAAAATAACTTCATTAAAACTAGACCATATGGCAATTGTAATTCCAAACTGTTAACATTCTCCCACTTGGTCTTTGTTTTACACAATTTTGTTGTAAAAAAACACAATACATGAGTCATAGTGATGATTTCTCTTAATATAATTGAACATTATCTTTCACGTATCACAATGCACTATGTTCCTTTCTTTAGTGCTCATAAACCTAATGAATAAATTCTATATTTATTCCAGATCCAATACTTACAAATATTTCTAAAAAATAAATATGTACACAAAATATATCAATATGAGAAATGTCATAAGAATAGTTTATCAACATTCGTTCTTACGACGAAAAATTACAAAAGGAAACCAAGTCCCATTTTCTCTACATGATTCTTAAATTTCAAAATTGGCATGCCTTTAGTTAAAGGATTGACTATCATCAATTCAGTGTTAATGTGTTTGATGACTACTGAAGCATCCTCAACACGTTCCCTTATGCCTAAATACTTAATGTCAATGTGCTTAGCTTAACTACTATTTTTGTTGTTTTTAGCCATAAAAACTGCAGCTGAATTGTAATAATATATATTTAATGGCCTAGAAATAAAATCCATGATTCTAAATCCTAAAATAATCATTCATACACCAAGTGAAGTACTCTCAAAACATGATACGAACTCAACTTTCATAGTGGATGTAGAAGTCAAGTGCTGGCTCCGCTGACAAACATAAAATTATACTCTGATAATGATTTACGTGAATCAACACAGTCAGTAAAATCTGAATCAGAATAGTCAATCACATCCCAGCTATCAATTCGTTTGTATATAAGCATGTAGTTTTTGGTTCCTTGAAAATATCGCAACACTTTTTTTTTTTTTTTTTGCAGCAACCTAGTGGTCTCTACCCGGATTACTCTGATATCTTTCTAACATCTTAACAACAAATGGAATATTAAGTCTATGCAGACCTAAACAAACATTAGGCTTCCAACAATTGAAGCATATGGAACGTTCTTCGTTTGCTCCCTATCAAGATCTTTCTTCCATCATTGGTTCTCATGGAACCTGTCACCCTTCACAATTTGTGCCTTACTAGGTGAACAATCTTTCATCTCAAATCTCTTGAAAACTTTATTGATTAAGTTTATGGAGACAAATCTAAAATTTCATGGAATCTCTCTTAATAAATGATAATGTGAATGACATAGGCATCACTCATGTCCTTCATATCAAAGTTTTCAAGGAGAAATTATTCCACCTCATGCGATAAAGTCTTATCACTAGTTCTATGTAGAATATCATCTAAATATAGAACTAAGGAAAATTTTTTACTCTCACTAACCTTCTGGTAGATACATCGATCCATGACATTCTCCACAAAACCTTTGAAGAGATAACATCATTAAACTTTAAGTACCATTAATAAGAGACTTGTTTCAATCTATATATGAATTTCTTAAGTTTGCACACGAAATACTCACCATCAATAGAGAAAAATTCTTCTGGTTTTTTCATGTAAACATCTTCCTCTAGCTCTCCATTGAGAAAAACCATTTTCATATCCATTTGTTTCAATTCAAAATCATAATATGCAACCAACAAAAAATAATGCAAAGAGAATCTTTCTTAAATAAAAGAGAAAAAATCTCATTGTAATCGATTCCTTCTGTAAAAACTGGTATTTTTAAGAATGTTTGTCTAACTTAAAGTATTAGTGTAATTTATAAATTCATTAAATGGCGAGGTTAAAATGTAATTATGGGAAAGTTTGATAAATAAGGTTATAGAAACCATATTCCCCATTTTTGCTTGGACCCGCTGAGGAGAAGAAAGGGAAGAAGAGTGGTTGCACTCCGACCAAGAAACAATCGATTCTCAATGTAACACCCAGCATTTTCGATTTCCGCTCATCAAGGGTATTTTTGTAAATAAAAGAATTTAAGTCCGATTTGCGAGCGGGAAAATTTTGTTAGGGTTCCGTGAATATTTATGGAGTGGTTTATGGAATAAGGAGATTATAAAAGAAAATTAGGTTTAATGGCAAGAATTGCAATTAAAGTTAATTAGAATCGATATAAATAGAAAAAGAAAAGTCTAAAACCTCACTTAAACCCCTCCCACGATTCTGCAGCCGACTCCTCCTCTCTTAGGCGATTTTTTTCTCCAGAACCTTCTCTCTCTCGCAACCAGCAATTTCCTCCTTCAACGACTGATTTCTTCCTCCTCTTTCTTCGACGAATCTAAGCTCTAGGTAAGGTTTAAATGGTTCATTTACTTAGTCTTCGATTCTGGAATGATTTTGTTGATTTTTAAATATGAAGAATCGGACAATGTTAGGATAATAACAATGCCTTTGAGCTTTCTTATCAATGACATCGATGATAGGGTTCTGAATATTGTCGATTGTTAGATTTTGTGATTATGATATTAGTATGAATCTGGTAGTTTTAGCACACTAATGCCATCAATGCTTGTGGAGTTTAAGCTACGCACACAAGGTGCTCGACTAAACGACTTAGAGGTTTAAACTAAATTCTATGGTAACTTCTTTAGTTAGGATTTTACCAGCTTTGAGTTTAGATTATTCAGGATGTATTTAACATTGAAATGTGAAATGTCTTAGATGGAGAAGGATTCAAGTAAAGGCACGACATTGCTAAGGAGTCCAGGTAAGCGAGTGTGTTAGGGACCCAGCCATTAGGGCCCTACATCACAAGGATATTAGGATTGTGGTTTCGGTGATTTGTTTGATGTCTGTGATCGGTTGAGTGTTATGCTGAGATAAGTATAGTTTCATGACATGTTATTCGATGATGGTTTGCTTCTTGTGGTGTAATGTTCTCTTACTCATTCATGTACATGCATCATGTTTTCTCCACTGATACACGAAAATGTTTTACATGTATGATTTATATAAAGAATTGAAAAGAAGAGACTAAGATTATGTAATGTATATAATGGATCAGTGCGGGTAGTAAGAAAGTATGGCACATGGCATGTTTATGGAAAATTATATGGTCTACGAGGTAGACGAGGGCAAATTATGTGGTCTACGAGATAGACGAAGGTAAGTTAGTGCATGTGCCTACTCTTACGTAACCCCCCCTCATTTTCCTTTATGTACGAAACAAGAACAAGAACATGATTCCCATGATATGAATAAAGAATGTGAACATGATTTTTTTTTTATTAAGTATGCATTCATGAGCATTTATGTATACGTTGCACTCCTTACTAAGCATTAGGCTTATAGTTTAACCCTTATGATGTAGGTGACGAGTTGGAAGGTGAGGACCTCAAACCGAATGAAGATGTTTAAGTTTGGTTGCTGGATGATGCTCATGGCGTGGATTTTGTGGTTGGGAAGCAATTTTGACCCATGGAGTGTTGCTCGCAGCATATTTCAGTAAGGTCTATGATACTGAAGTATAAGTAAGATAAAGTTTTCTTATGATGATGAATATTGGGATTGGTACAATTTCATGTTTAAAGAAGATTTTAAGACTAAAGATTCACCTGTTTTCTTTAAGTCTTCCGCTACGCATGTTTAAGTTTTATGATAAAAAATAACTTCTGTGAAATGAGATGTGAGATTACTAATAGAGTTAGTTCCAGAGAATTAGCCGAACGTTCGCCAGGGAAGGCGATCGATCGGTTGTCTATGTGTTCTGTTTTGTCAGTAAAAACAGTCATCCAAAGCTATGAATGAGTTATCGTCCATAGTTATGGTAAGATTTGATAAGTGAAAACAGTCGTCCATTTTGGTAAGCGTAAAGTTGTCGTCCAAAGTTGTAGTCCAAAGCTGGAACGATGAAGTCACGTGGACTGTGGACGAGTAAGTCACGTGGTCTGTGGACGATAAATTAAGTAAGTCTACGACGTTAGTCTGTGGACGATGAGTCTATGTAAACCGTGAGTGTTGATGTCACATGGACGAGTAAGTCACGTGGTCTGTGGACGATAAATTAAGTAAGTCTATGAACGTAGTCTGTGGACGATGAGTCTATGTAAACCGTGAGTGTTGATGTCACGTGGACTGTGGACGAGTAAGTCACGTGGTCCATGGACGATAAATTAAGTAAGTCTATGAACGTAGTCTGTGGACGATGAAGCCATTTGATCAGAGAGCGTTAATGTTTAACAGTCAGTGGACGAAAATACCAAAGTAGTCCGTGACAATTAAGTCGATCGATCTTATGAACAAGATTGTTCCCGATTTTATGTCGACCAACTCTGAGGATTAATACGCCGTCAGATATATGAAAGAGTCGAATTCTGAGAATTTAAGGTTTCAGTTTGTTTTCCTTGTAAACGTCCATGAGTTTTAAAAAGAATTTATAAGAAGTGGTTCTAAGATTTAAATGACTAAGTTATGTCCAGAACCCGCCTCGACCTACTGAGGTCGTGACACTCAAGGATAAGTAAGTGTTCTCAAGGATCCAAGCAGCAACCTTTGGGAAGGAGTTTTGATTATTGGTAAGATTTCCTCTCCGTTTTTAAGGTTTTAAGTTTAGGGTTTTATAGATGATAGATTCGAGTTTGGAAAACTCCAATCCGTGCGTTATTTTGAGTTTATCATAGTAGGTTTAGGTGTTCTTTAAATTTTTTTGTTGAGTGGATGTGAGAAACGTCAAGGAGGGCATTTTTTCATGACTTTCCATCGTTGAAAATTAGCCAAGTGTCAATCACTGTGGATGGTCGGTCGACACTTCATTCCCTACATTGGAAATAGAGTTATAAGTGTCAACCGTTAAAAGGAAGTTTCGACCTCATACCTTTTATTTTGCAAGAGTTGTTGACACTTCAGGCCAGCTCATTTTAAGCTAGAACTCGAGAGTGTGGGGTGTCGACACTTCAGAGAAAGTGTCAACTGAGCAAGTGTCTACACTTGTGGATGAAGTGTGATGTGCTCCAAAATGGGAAAGAAGGTTCAAACATAAAAACACTATCGGTTGCAAACAATTTTGACCAATAAATGGATGAACTTCTAGATCAAACAACTCTATCAAAATAGCTTCAATAAAGATGAAATTTAACAGAATGTTACTGTAACGACCCCTTTTCCCAATAAGATACTGTCCGCTCTGGAGATTGGGTCGTAACCCAATATCCTCCCCTCACGGCTTTGTTTGGCAAGGACTTCCCAGTCGGTCACCCAACCTGGTACTACTCTCGTCGAAGCACTTTTAACTTCGGAGTTCTTATGGGATCCATTGCCAATTGTGCTCCAAAACGCGTCTTACTATTTTGGGAGGGTCTCTTTACATATGTTTCATTTTCACATACTTCTCCAAGCGATGTGAGATTGTGACAACCCCCTTTCTACGACCGAACCCTCCGACCCAAGTCCAACCTGGGATCTGTGGAGTTTTAACCCAGCACGTCACCCTCCGACCCAAGTTCCACTTGGGATTCGCGGAGCATTGGGTGGTTCCTCCTCATACGTGTTCATTCAGGGTCATTACAGTTACCTTGGATGTGTGGAAATACTCTAAAAAAATCAAGAATTAACTCGATGGGGATGAAAAGATATGGTTGAAATGATGCACGTTGGTCGGGAAAGTGATATGGCTGTACTTTCTCGATTCTTAGCTCCCTTGAGGATGAGCACTCCAACTTGCTGTGATGAGAGCATGTTACGTTCTTGCGATGTTCTACCTTAAGGGAAGAGGTTGAAGAAGTGAACAATACAATGGAATCCACTACACTCGCAGAAATGGAAACCAAATTAAACACACACTCAATTAGATATTACTCACCGAAGAGATGCAATCACTTGAAACTTGAGAGCTCAAGATTTCGAAGTTAAACTTCAATTTTTTTAGTCAAAATGTGCTCGAGATTCAAGCTTTAAGGAGGGTTTAAATAATGTCTCCAAGAGAATTAGAGTTTCCGCTCATAACTCTTACAAAAGAAGTAAAAATTCAAAGGAAGAAAAGGGGGGTGAAGGAAGTGCTCGGACAAATGAGGAAACCAAGCATTTTATGGTCTTCTCTTGGCATGTGGCTCTCTCTCCTCTCGCTAGATGATCTCCACCATCAATACTACACACTAAATAATATATGATTCAGCAAAATATTCAAAAAGATACAAACATAAGTTGAAAATAAAAGGCCCTTCTAGAATCGGCCATGTGCTTTTTCCTTGCTAATTATTGGATTGAATGGCTTGATACTTGGGCTTGAGGGATCCGTGCTAGGAGCTCTATGGACCGAATTCTTTTCCCCTATTGGTGCTTCTTGGACTACATCCTTCTTCAAGTTTTTAAGGAGAGAGAGTGGCCTAAGTTAACCTCTATGGCCGAAGTGTGAGCTCTCGGGTCTCTCATTTTTGGCTCCCACACTAGCATATGTTTTTGGATTCTTGGAAGTACTCTAAGGTGTGAACTTTGACATCTTCTTGTGTATTTGTCATGGAGGCTTTTCCTTGCTTCTTTGCAAGCCTCTTTTCCTACAAAAATAAAGAGAACTAATACATAAGGTTAGTCTCCATGGTGTTTGTCTTGTGTTAGGTTTCTGTGGCACATCAAAGTGTCGACTGCTAGTTCATTTTGAGTTAGAATCCGAGAGCTTTAAAGTGTCTATCGACAAAATGAGGTGTCGACTGCGGCCAAACTTGATTGCTATAAGTGTCGACTGGTTCCCTTAAGGTGTCGATCGAACGATTTTTAATTAAAAGAAATTTTGTTATCGAGTCACTAGTTCACAGCCGGTTATAGTGTTAGGGATTGAGTTTCTAGTCCCAGTTTAGGATCCATCATAGTGTCTTATTTTAGTGATTAGTGAGATACTCATAGTCTTGATTTTGTTTTAAGCTTGGACGACTTAGAGAATTTCGAGCCAATTGGAAGAAGGAGCGCTCAACGTAAAGGTAGAAATTTTATATTATTTGCACTGCATTGCATGGTTTTTATGAAAACTTTATTTTAGTTAGCTATCACCCATGAAAACCTGACAGAGCCTGATCGCCAACACCTCAATCTTTTACGTGTATATATATGTATGATTTACACGTTTAACATTAATGCATGGTTTTTTATTGTTGTGATAGAAGATGGATTATCGTGATACTTTGGATGGTTTTAGTGTCAAAGTATTAAGAGGACATCCTAGTTATACCTTCTGTTGCATGAAGCTTATCTTGTATGCATGTCACAAAATGAGTAATAAGGTAGTGATTACGCGCTCTATTTCGAATCACTAAACCTGATCAGGGTATTATTATTTGTTTATTATCGTTCATATATATTGCTTCGTAGATGACCATTGTTCCTCGACAACTCGGGTAACCGGGTTGAATCTTCAGATTACACGTTGCTTATTCTTCTTTCTGACTCATGGGGTGCCGCTGGATTTCAGTGGGTACCTTTTCTATGTATATGTATCAGAGGGGTCCTTCTTTTTTTACTGAAGTGAATTTTTATAAGATAAGTATGATGATAACGTATTTTCGTATAGTCGTCTCTAGTTATGCGACAAGGATTTGATTTAATGCTTCATTTGTGGCTTTTGAAGCCTGTTTGTAAAACATTGAAAATGAGTTTTCATGGGACGATGTTTGAAAACAATTTTGATATCGCATCATATTTTGAAAGAAAAGGTAAAAGAAGTTTTACATGTATTTAATATAACATTTCTACTGAGTTAGTCACTCGCTCAAAACGACTCCCCTCCCTTCCAGGAAAGAACAAGGGCAGTGAGTAGCTAGAATTTGGTAGCAACTTTTCTTTATTTTCTTTGTTGAGTATTTTAGTATTTCCTGATGAGAAATTGACTTTAATTTGGACTTGTACTAGTTAAGGGATTTGGACATGGACTTGTAAACACTATTGAACTGCTTTTACTTTATCGCACTATTATATCTGTATTCACTGTGTAGATCTTAACTTTTGATTAATGTTCAAGTCTTCTCCTGCGAACTAAGCCTTGAGCTAAGTCATCGGATCCTCTTCGAGGATCGAGTCGCCCGACCCATCGTTCTGTTAGACCTGCCTCCGGGTCGTGACACCTTCCTTTTTAGTGAATCATTTAGCAACGAGTATTGCTTTATATCTTTCGATGTTGTCCAATGAGTCTTTTTAAGTTTTGAAGACCTATTTACATCCAATGACTTTTACACCATTAGGCAACTCAACAAGATCTCAGACTCTGTTTGAATTTATAGAATTCATTTTATCTTTCATGTCATCATATCTTAAACTTTATATACTACAACTTATAACGTGTGAAAATGTCTCAAAATAATTTTGGGCTCCAACATTATAGCCTGGCTCTTGTAGATATGTCACTAGGAATAATTGATTATCTTTCTATAATGGATATTCATAGTGTTGTTGCAACATTGTTTTAAGAAATTTATTGTTCAACTAGATAATCAACAATTTTTGGAATTTTTCAAGAATTTGTTCTACTTGATTATCATCAGCAACTTATGGAATATCATTATTGATTGTTGAACAGTCGTTTGGACTCGAGGAGTATTATGAACGACAATTTAAAAGGTTGAACATTAATTTGATTTCTTTCAGAAACAATATTCTGAAATTGATCACTTATACTAATCAAATTATTCTTAAGAAATTTTGTATTTCTTGATTCCACAATTCTAGGTTGTGAGATGGACAATAGAATTTATACCTCTTATACCGTTCAACAAATCCAATGAAATATCCACTGATGGTCTTTGGGTCTAGTTTCTTTTTTTTATGGGTTATAAATTTTGACTTCAGACGGGGCATCGTCAAATGCATATATGTCGCAAACTTAAATTCTAACATTTTCATAACTCAAATGAAGTCTTTTCTGCAGCCTTGATTGAGACTTAATTTAATATATATGTAGGTTTCTTAAGAGCATCAGACCACAAGAAATCAGGAAGTTTGGAGTTGTTATGCATATGCCTCATCATGTTCAATAATATTTGATTTTTTTTTTCTGCCACACCATTCTGATATAGAGAACCAAACATGATGTATTCAACAATTTTTTGCTCTTGAAGACTTGCAAACGGACTAGGTGTTTGTCCATCCTCACTGCATTTACCATAATATTCTCCACATTTATTAGTCCTTAGGATTTTAATTTGCTTACCGCATTGTTTCTCTACTTTTGCCTTGAAAACCTTAAACACATCTAATGCTTTATTTTTATTCTAAAGTAAGTAGAGATATTTGTATCGTAAGTAATCATCAATAAAAGAGATGAAGTATTTCAGACCATTTGAGCCCATAACAGACTACAAATATCTAAATGAATAATCTCTATTTACGCAACGAGATTTGAATCTCTGTCAGCAACGTCGGATGGAGTATATGGGTGATTATGAATTTTCATTAGAGTATCATCTCGATAGAGCCAATGCTTTAGCTGATGCTCTTAGTCATAATTCTAAAGGTTCTCTTTCTTGCCTTGTGTTGGAAGATTGGATGAGGTGTTTGAAAATTGAAAACTATGAGCTGCAATATCAAGAAGTTAACCAGAAAATTTAATTTCGTAGTCACCCCTACTCTTTTTCAGTGTTAAAGGTATGCAAAAATTTGATGGTGAATTGAGAGAAAAGTTTGAAAAGTTTAAGATGACGAACAGTTTAATGGTTGGGAGAGGTCTATTTTTCAAGGGTCGAATTGTAGTTTCTAGTGATTCAGATTTGAGACAAGCAATTCTAGCAGAGAATCATAAATCTAGATTTGTTATTCATTATAGCATTACATAAATATATCACGATTTGAAAGGTCAATTTTGGTGGGTTGGAATGAAAAGAGATGTAGCCAAATATGTGTCTAAATGTTTAACATTTCAAAAAATTAAAGCAGAGCATCAGAGAGCGATTGGGTTGTTGTAATCTCTAACTATTCTTGAGTAAAAATTGGATAAAATTACTATAGGTTTTGTAACAATATTACCAAAGACAGTGCAAAGATTTGATATAATTTGGTTTATACTTGATAGACTAACAAAATTTACACAATTTATTCCAGTTAGATTGAATAAATTATATTTAGAGAATATTGTTCATATCCACGGTATCCCTTCGAGTATTGTATTAGACCGAGATCATATGTTTACTTCTAAATTTTAGAGAGCCTTACAAAGAGTTTTGGTCACAGAGTTAAATTTAAGCATGCACATCATCCTCAGAAAAATGGTCAATCTAAGCCTATGATTCAATTCTCGAGGATATGTTGAGATTATGTATTTTGGATTTCACAGATAGTTTGGTAAACTATTTGCCCTTATTGGAATTTTTCTATAATAAAAGCTATCAAACCAGTATTGGAATTTTGTGATATGAAGTTTTATATAGGAGACCGTACAGATTGCCATTGTGTTGGGTTGGGTTCAATAAGCATGTTACCCTTGGATAGACATCTAAGAAAATTCAAATTATTAAAGAGCGGTTGGGAATAGTTTCGAGTTGTCAGAAAAGTTATGCAGATCTTTTGATAAGAGAATTTGAATTTGAAACGAAGATTTCGTAATTTTGAAAGTCATTCCCAAGAAGGGCACAAGCCACTCTTATGTAAAGGGCAAATTGGCTTCTAGATATGTTGGTCCTTTCCAAATCATTGTAGATTAGTCCAATGGCTTATCGTTTGAATTTAGCACCTCAGTTAGGCTATGTGCATAATATTTTTCATGTGTCCATGCTGAGAATGTATGTTTTTAATCTGTCACATGTAATTTCATAGAACGTGGTGTCTACCAAGGATGATGTTTCTTATGAAGAGGAGCTTGAAATCATATTCAGCCATGAGATCGGAGTTTTACGACATCGTGAAATACTCTTAGTTCTGGTTCAGTGGAACAATTATAGTGAAAGAGAAGCTACTTGGGAGAATGAATCTGATATGATGGCTAAGTGTCTCCACCTTCAATGATACAATTCATGTTGTTCTAAATTTCTGGGGATGAAATTCTTTAAGTGGGAAGAATGTGAAAACCGTCATATTTAAAAATAATATTTTTTTTTTCTGAAAAACAACTGCTGGGTTGTTGCAGAGAAACAGGCGGTAAATTTCCCTCGCCTTTTCTTCTACAATTCTCACTCTGAACCAAGGTAGAAAAAGAGAAAAATTGGAGTATTTCCTCTTCACCATTGACAGCGGACCGTACTCTTCAATAGGTGAGGTGACTTTTCAATCATCTTCATTCTCTCATTCCTTTATAAAATTAGTCTCTAATAAAAGGATTGGCTTTCTCCTAGTTTTAAGAACTGTGGTTTAACTTGTCGAAATCATTGCTAGAGGCAGACTATTCTTTTAAGGGAAGGATAGAACTCTACAGGTAAGGAAATTGTCTTGGGAAATTCTTTTAGAAAATGTCGATCGTGTTGGATATTCCTTTTATGATCGTGAAAATTCATTCTTCGCTTTAGGAATCGAAATCGAATTTTAGACCAAAACCAGAATGTTGTTTGAATTCTGGACGGAAGGCTCTATTAGGCAAGGAAAATAGTGAAACAAGATTCTTACATAAGAAATTTCTCTGGAAGTAAAGAAACAGATTTGGGCATTGAAGTTAAGTAGGGCATCAAATTTGGTGCAAGGAATTTGGGACTAAACGTTAAAAATTTCTTTCCTGGTAAGAAATTTTATTTTATTTAATTTTCCTTCCCTTAAAGTTCAGTGGGGAAAATTTTGAACTCGTAAGGTGATGACTTGTAAAACCCAGTAAAATTGGGACAATTTAATTTGGGGAAAATTTTGTATCTTTGTTGACTGATAACGTCGGAGATTTGATCCGCTTTTGTCATATTTTTCTACGCAGATACTTTTTGTCAATTGCTCAAATCGGTAAAATTAGGCGTTATCATGAAAGGTTATCATCCGACGTGTTGGGATTGGTACTAGTCTGGACCAGATTTATGATGTGATTAAGGAGATATATATATATATATATATATATATATATATATATATATATAGAAGATTAACATATTGAGGAAATATTTGCAGATAGACAGCTGTATTATTTGCTACGATTTATTGATCGGATGAATCCTTATAATTTAGCTCCTTGGAATATTGGGTATTTCCCTGCTCGCATTGACAGGACTTTCAGTTACCGTGATTATCATCCTAGCCATTATCTTGGATATTGGCCCATTTCTAGAAGAAATTATTGAAAAGTTTTCAACAGACCTACTTGGCTACCGCTCCATATGCAAGCACAAAATTATAGAAGATTTCTAGAATTTAGTAATCAATTGGTGCAGCAATATCAAGAAAAGACTCATTATTTGATGCAGTTATTTAAACAGCTTGACGAGAATCATCAACAAGCTATGCCTCTATTTAACGGTGACCGAAGTAAAGAAGTGGACTACTTAAAGACTGAATGTATTTTAGTAATGACTAAAATTCGTCAGTATGGAAAGATATAAGTGGTCCCTACCACTCCATTATGAAAGCATCTTCGTACTCCACTATGGGAGTACTATTTGCTTTTTACTTTTGTCTTGTAACTAGACTAGGTCCCACCATACCCTATGTGGGAATCTAATTTTTAAGTTTGTCGTTTGTAACTCCCGTGTCTATATAAGGGAGTGTAGTTTGCCTTTCATTTTAAGTTTTTTTAGAGTTTTGCCTTCTCTCCTTGTAAAAACTCTAGCTCTGATACCACTCTTTCTTTTTTTTCTTTTCCTTTGTATGTCAAAAGAAACATATTTTCTTCAAAGTCTTCCTTAATAAAAGCAAAAGGCTCATCATTATAAGTATGGTCAATATCCATATGAGGTGTTTGAATATTAAATAATTGAGTTTTCATAGCCTCAAATAATTTTTCGTCTTTTTCTTCCTTAGTCATATCAGGATATATTCGAGAAATAGTAGCATAAAGCGTTTCAATATAATTGATATTATCCTGTTCATCTTCAGCATCATTAATAGCTTTCTGCTTTGCTTTTTCTTTATAGATATTAATAGATGTCTTAATACGTGTTAAACACTTATTAGTCTCATAACGAGACTCCCATTTACATAAAAGTTCCTTTGAACTGCATATAAACCCAAATAAGGGTCTTGATATATCTCAAGATTCCATTGCCATATCCAATTTATCTGGAATTCAGAGCAAAACCATAATAATTCTTGCTCGTTATTAAATAATTTCTTATTTGATAAAATAGGATGATACTTTAACCAAATATGAAACTCTTCTTGAATAACTGTAGGAAATAAAGCTAACTCCGGAGAGTGTTCCTGCCACCAAACATAAAACCAAGGAGGAAATTTATCCTCTGTTTTTATAATTTCAGGATTAATAGAGAAGAACCATAAATGGGTTCTCTGAGGATTCTGAATATAGAACATATTTGTCCAAGCATTCACATAATCCCAATAATTATACTTTTGATCATTCTTGAGACTTCTAATAGCAAACACATTTAAGCCCCATTCTTGAGGATGTATAACCCTGATAATATAACATTTCAAATGAGTGATAGCAGATTTTCCATATTCACCAATATAATGGTGCACAATCTGAACCGACTGTGTTTCGATAAGAATATGTTCATAATAAAGGCGATTTTTGCCATCTGTGGTTAAATAATTGTGAGAGCCCAAATATCTCTCTTTAATATACCAGGCATCCTTGTTATGCAATAATAAATCCTTTTCATAAAAAGGAAAAATAGTAGCACGTATATGCTTTTTCAAATATTGATCTCCTGCTTCGAATATTTCGGGAGCAGTTTTAGGAGGAGTAGGAGGAGTACTACATTCTCTTATTGAAGAATATTGATGAAAATAACTAAGGCGACCCTTTCCACGGCCCCTAGTACTTCTACGACCACCACCACCCCCAAGGGGTTTATTCATTCTGTAAAAATACACTTTGAGCAAAATAAGAAAGTTCAACAATATGTTGTTTCCTAAAATATATTTGGAGTATCACCACATACTTCAGGAATAAAAGTATTTTTTTTTTAATTTTTTCAATTATTTTAGGTTGTTTTAATTGATCTTCAATTTTTAAATAATAAATTTCTAATTTTAAAAAACTAATATGTTTTTGTTTATCTAAATATTGATTTTTTAATTCATTTATAAAAGTATCTTCAGGGTACATAATAAAAGCGTAATAAATAGATTGATTATTAAAAGTAGCGCTTATACCCTTTTCATCAATAGTTTTAATAGGCATAATCATATTTAAAAATGGAGTTCCTAAAATAATTTTATGTTGTAAGTTTTTAACCAATAAAAAAGTAGTTGTTATACTAACATCATTATTGCAAATACTAGCATCAGATAATTTATAGTTTACTTTTAATTTATTTCCACCGGCTGAATATAAAGATTGTTTTGTTTTCTCAAAATATTTAGTGGGAATAATTCCTTCTTTAATACCATTAATATCAGCACCACTATCTATAAGGGCTATTAAATCAGAGATAACATAATCTTGATTTATAATTAAATTAATTTTAATAAACCATTTTTGAAATCTTAATTTAGTTAAAATATTAAGATCATTACCTTCATAGTAAGGGGTAACTTCATTATTAGAACCAATATTCATATAGGCTTCTAGTTTTTCTATTCTTGTATCATTACTTATCTGATATTGATTGTAATTATATAATAATTCTTGTAATTCATTTTTAAGATCTTTTACTTCTCTATTAAGATCTTGAATAGTAACGGGTTTAATTTTGGCTTTATCGAGTCTATTAAAGACTTCTGTTAAAGAATAATGTTGACCTCTTAAAATAGGGTGTTCAACTTTTTCTTTATCTTTATTTTGTTGAATAATAATTTCAATAATCTTTTTTCTAAATATAGGATCATGTATTTGATCTAGATTATCTAAAATGTTTTGTTGATCAGTTGTCAATACATTTACTTGACATTTTTGACAGGTTTCATCATCAGATGAAGATGACTCATCAATAATATCTTCAGACTCTGAAGATTCTTCTTTCGAAGAAGTTAATAAAAGTTTTTCTAAGATTAATTTTAACCTTTCGTCTATATCCATACTATTTAATTTATGTCTAGTGGTACATTTTGAAGCATAATGACCAAATTTACCACATTTATAACATTTAATTTCAGAAATATCTTTTTTAGATTTTTTCTTTTTATTTCTAGTAGAAGATTCAGGGATATCTTGTTTTTGCTTATATTTTTTAAAAGCTTTCTTCTGTAATTTTTTCTTCTTTTTATATTTAAGATATTCTTCTTTTTTATCAGCTTTTGATAAACCTTTTAAATTAGGTTTAGGAATATGATAAGCAAATTGATCACAAAATTCACCTATTTCTTTTATATATATATATATATTTATTTATAATTTAAATTATTTTATTTTATTTATTAAAATAATATAAATAAAATAAGGGAAAAAGAATAAAAGGGTATAACCCTTCTCTTCTTTCTCTCCATTTGTGCGACGAGTGGGAGAGGGAGATAGAGAGAGAGGGCCAGCACATGAGGCTGCTTCTCCCGTAAAGAAAAAGAGTAGTCGTCGTCGAGGTATGAATTTTATGTTTTCTGCATTAGATTATACTGTTTTTCAAAAATAGTATTTTGGTGGGTTGCCACTTATAAAAGTATGACGGGGTCAGGCCGCCAGCACGTCGATTTTTATACGTATATGTACGTATGATTTTCTCTCATGTTTAATTTCAACTTACATTATTATGTTTTTTCAGTGACATGTTGAGAGGATAAATCCTCTTGATGCCTTGGGCAGTTTTGGCGCTAAAGCATCACGAGGTTATCCTACTACCCTTTCTGTTGCGTGAAAGCGATTTTGTTTTCAAATATAATACACAGTGATAAGGCGGAGATGACGCTCTCTTTGGGGACCCGATAGTCCCTAAACCTGATTAGAGTGATATTTGTTCGAGTTTGTGTTATGGCTGACCATCGATCGCTAACCACTCGAGTGATGGACTAGATCTACGCTGTCACATTTACCTTCAAACTCATAAGACGTTGTTTGGTCTTCAGATCACCGTCTTTCTTTGAGGCATGCAAAGGTAGTCATTGTGTGACACTCTATTTTCACTGGGGATGTTTTCTATAAAAAACGGTAAGGATATTTTTTATGTATAACCACCTCTGTGTTTGACAGTTTAGAAATATCTCACTGACGGCTCGTGGAGTCGATTTTAATTAAAAGAAGAAAAGATGTTTTCCTAAATGGTTTTATGAAACTCATGCATAGTTTTGACGAGTATTCATGTTTTCGAAATAAAGATTAAATTTTTTTTTAAAATTGGAATTCATTGGGCATAACTTTTCTACTGAGTTAGTCACTCACCCCAATGACCCTTTTTCAATTAAGGTAAAGAGAAGAGCTGTTAGAGTTTGCTTTGGTGGAGACCAGAAGAGACTCTTGTTATTTCTTTCCTTTAGAATCCTATTTGTATTTCCTCGGTAAGAATTTAGTTTGTAAAACTTGGTATTTAATTTGGGTATGTAACAATAACAAATGAATTAGATTTCCTTTTATTTTCATGCTCGGTTGGATAATTGTTAAGTTATATTTTTATTATGCTCTCTACTTGGGATTTCATATTGTGAGCTTGACTTATGTTTAACCTAAGACTTCTGCTGTCAAACTCTTGTTTTAGGCTAGGTGATTGGATTTTCCTCCTAGAAATTGGGTCGCCCGATCTTGCGTTTCTGCTTCGGCCCCTCCACATGTCGTGACATGAATTGGTGCAGATTGTGAATTGTTTCAATTCTTGAAGGTATATCAAACTAGAATTTGATTTTTAACCTGTTGTTTAATTTTGATGTTAAGTTTAGAGATTTAACTTCAAGTCACAAGCTTGAATTTTTGGAATGTTGAAGATGAATTTACCTTTTAAAAGAGTTTGTGTAACCTAAGAAAAGGTTGGATTTAGGATTCGCCGAAATTGATGGAGATTCCGACCAAATTTAAGATTGGCGGTGGCACTCAAAATGCCGAGCTTTGACCAGAAAGAATTGGGTCTCAACCAAGTCCACTCGAGTTGGCCGCACTGCGACCCAAACCCATTTTTTTAGGGGGCCCGAATTGAAATTTTGACTCAATCAATATGCGTTATTTCGAGGGCTATGATGGATATGTTTTGGACCTACAATATTGTATTTTAAAACTTGAGAATAATTTTGATAATTGGAAAATATTTTTGATTGGGTCCCAGGACTTAAAAATTTTGAATTGGTTTGCTATTGGAGCTCATTGGACTTCCGATATTGGACTTTGAATTTTGGTAGGCCAAATTGAGATAGAGATTTAATTTTATGTACATTATTACATAGTTTCTTGAACTTTAATTACGTAGTATTTTTACTGATTATTTTGAATTTAGCATACACATTTAATGAAAATTTAATCATGTTGTAGATGATGAGAATCGTGAGAATATCAAAATGGAGAATCTTCAACAACGGGGAATAGAAGAAACTCAATAACGCTTTTTGAATAGAATAGAAGAAACTCAATAACGCTTTTTGAATAAAATATGAGAAACTTGACTTTAATCGAACATTTAATATGAAAATTTAATCATGTTGTAGATGATGAGAATCGCGAGAATATCAAAATGGAGACTCTTCAACAACGAGGAATAGAAGAAACTCAATAACGCTTTTTGAATAAAATATGAGAAACTTGACTTTAATCAAACATTGCCGACGAAAACAAAGTTATCAAAGAAAGGAGCTTGATACGTAATCAAACTTGTGGTTAGAATTAAAGCTATCAAATTGATCTTTCAAGTTTGACTTGAAGAAGATCTTGTTCTTCATAAATAACTAAAGATAAAATTCTCTCAAAGAAAACTCTAAAAAAATTGTGTCTTTTCATTCGTAATTTATGTTTACATCTCTTGTGTTTAAATAACTTAAAAAAATATTAAAAATAACCAAATATCCCTAAAAATATTGTAAATATGCCTAAAAAATAACAGTGAACCCTAATAAGTACGAAAATATAAAATATGAAAACTCTAAAACATCAAAATATTAAAAAAAAAAATTAGTTTTGAAAAATTTAGCCGGGGATGGCCGTGCAGCGCACGGTGTAGCACCATCGCGTGCGTTGCTTCATTCGTTGCGCAATATCGTACTCATTGTGCGTTGTCGTGCTCATTGAGTGTGCGTTGCCATGCCTGCTGCGCGCGCTTTCGCACCTCAAGTGCCCTGTTGTGCGCCCAATCACGCCTCCAACACGTTGCATGCACCACTTCATGTTTTCCACTTCGTTGGCTTACAAAATACACTTCAAACATCTTTTGGACTTATTCTTGTAATATTTGACTCAAAAGCTCTTATTTTATAATTTCAAATGCATCATCTTCTTTTAATGAATATTTACCTATAGTTGGAAAATCTTTTATTAAAGCTTTAGGTTTTGTTTTTTGCTTGTATCACTAGAATTAATAAGACAGCGAAGACTATGTCATTGAGTGCGAAACTGTCACGACCCCGATAGGTCGAGGCAGGTTCTGGATATAACTTAGTTATTTAAATCTTAGAACCACTTCTTATAAATTCTTTTTAAAACTCGTGGACGTTTAAAAGGAAAACAAACTAAAACCTTAAATTCTCAGAACTCGACTCTTTCATATATCTGACGGCATATTAATCCTCAGAGTTGGACGACATAAAATCGAGAACAATCTTGTTCATAAGATCGATCGACTTAATTGTCCACGGACTACTTTGGCGTTTTCGTCCACTGACTATTAAACATTAACGCTCTTTGATCAAGTGGCTTCATCGTCCACAGACTACGTTCATAGACTTACTTAATTTATCGTCCACAGACCACATGACTTACTCGTCCACAATCCACGTGACATCAACACTCACGGTTTACATAGACTCATCGTCCACAGACTACGTTCATAGACTTACTTAATTTATCGTCCACGGACCACGTGACTTACTCGTCCATAGTCCACGTGACTTCATCGTTCCAACTTTGGACTACAACTTTGGACGAAAACTTTACGCTTACCAAAATGGACGACTGTTTTCACTTATCAAATCTTACCATAACTATGGACGATAACTCATTCATAGCTTTGGACGACTGTTTTTACTTAAAAAACAGAACATAGACAACCGATCGATCGCCTTCTCTGGCGAACGTTCGGTTAGCTCTCTGGAACTGACTCTATAAGTAATCTCACATCCCATTTCACAGAAATCATTTTTTTATCATAAAACTTAAACATGCGTAGCGAAAGCCTTAAAGAAAACAGATGAATCTTTAGTCTTAAAATCTTCTTTAAACATGAAATTGTACCAGACAATCCCAGTATTCATCATCATAAGAAAACTTTATCTTACTTATACTTAAGTGTCATAGACCTTACTAAAATATGCTACGAGCAACACTCCACGGGTCAAAATCACTTCCCAGCCACAAAATCCACGCCATGAGCATCATCCAGTAACCAAACTTAAATATCTTCATTCGGTTGGAGGTCCTCACCTTCCAACTCGTCACCTACATCATAAGGTTTAAACTATAAGCCTAATACTTAGTAAGGAGGTATAACATATGCATATATGCTCATGAATGCATGCTTCATAAAAATCATGTTCACATTTTGTATGCAAATCATGGAAGTCATATTCATGTTCGTGTTCTTGTTTGTGTTCTTGTTCTTGTTTCATACATAAAGGAAAAGGGGGGTTTACGTAAGAGTAGGCACAGACACTAACTTGCCCTCGTTAACCTCGTAAACCACATAACTTACCCTCGTCTACCTCGTAGACCACATAACTTGCCATCGTCTACATCGTAGACCACATTACTTGCCATAAACATGCCATGTGCCATACTTGCTTACTACTCGCACTGATCCATCATATACATTACATAATCTTAGTCTCTTCTTTTCGATTCTTTACATAAATCATACATGTAAAACATTTTCGTGTATCAGTGGAGAAAACATGATGCATGTACATTAATGAGTAAGAGAACATTACACTACAGGAAGCAAACCATCATCGAATAACATGTCATGAAACTATACTTATCTCAGCATAACACTCAACCGATCACAGACATCAAACAAATCACCGAAACCACAATCCTAGTATCCTTGTGATGTAGGACCCTAATGACCGGGTCCCTAACACACTCACTTACCTGGACTCCTTAGCAATGTCGTGCCTTCACTTGAATCCTTCTCATCCTAAGACATTTCATACTTCAATGTTAAATATATCTTGAATAATCTAAACTCAGAGCTGGTAAAATCTTAGCTAAAGAAATCAACCTAGAATCTAGCTTAAACCTCTAAGGCATTTCGCTGAGCACCTAGTGTGCAGAACTTAACCTTCATTAACATTAATGGTATTAGCGTTTATACTACCAGATCCATACCAACATCAAATTTCTCAAAGTCTAAACATCGACAACATCAGAATCCTATCCTCAATGCCATTAAATAAGGCAACTCGAAGATATAGATGTGAATCTGGCATCAACCGATTCTCAATCTTCAGACATCAACTAATAACCATTCATAAATCGAAGACTCAAAGAATGAATCATCTAAACCTTACTTGAGCTTTGAATCGTCGAAAAAAGAGGAGGAAGAAATCAGTCGTTGAAGGAGGAAATCGCCAGGAGGGGAAAGTCGGCTACGGGAGAGGTTTAAGTGAGGTTTTAGACCTTCATTTTCCTATTTATATTGATTAAAATCACATTTATTTACAAATCTTGCCATTACCTAATTTTTCTCTTAAAACAAGTAATACCCGTCATCTTAAGATCTCGTAAATTTTCACATTCAACAAGCCACTCCAAAATTATTCATGGGATAATTACCTGGCGACGTGCTGGTTGTTACATCCTTCCCTCCTTAAAAAAATTTTGTCTTCAAAATTTGCAAAGCATAGTGGTCTCACCCCTCTCAAATTATAATCATTTAGTACTCTTTGAAATTTTTGAACTATGATTCTATCTGAAGTTGGGATCAATCTCTACGGCTCTAAACTAAAATTTCCAAGACTGCATTAACTGACATTGGTCCCATAACCGTATTCACTACTTTCAATTTGACTTATCACGTCCTCGCTTATTCATCGTGTACTAACAAGTTTCTAAATCTCCAATTAATCATCCGTAAGTTAAACTTCCTAGCCAATCTAATTTTTGCCTTATGATTAGGTTTCTTGATCAGTGTTCATTTCAAACCCTCAGTATCCAAATAAAGCTGACTCCAAGGTCTTCAAACTCTCTTTTTTTTTTGAACCTTAAGAAATGTGGGGAAACATGCTTGAAACAGCTCTAGGGCCGACACTTACTGGCGGAATTGGCACCTTAAACCTCTCTGGTTTCAACTAGGTGATAATCGCCTACAGCCAGCGAATGTCCAAAACCTACCAACGTCTACAGCCAGCGAACGTCCACAGCCAGCTAACGTCCATAGTCAGTCAACGTCCAAAGTTAGCCAATGACCAAAGCCAGTCAACGTCCACAGCCAGCGAACGTCCATAGTAAGCCAACTTCCAAAGTCAGCCAACGACCAAAGCCAACCAACGTCCACAGCCAGCAAACGTCCATAGTCAGCCAACTTCCAAAGTCAACTAATGACCAAAGCCAGCCAACGTCCACAGCCAGCGAATAAGAGGGGAAATTTGGACCCCTCAATTAGGGTTTCCCAAACTCTAATCAAACTTAACAAAAACACCTCATTAATTAAACAATGCCCTACAATTATTCCTAATATCACACAAGGATTTCCTCGAAAGTTACTAACGGGTCTGTTACCTATCATTCCTTTATAGGCAGGTTCTAAATATTTTACTTGTTTCCTTGCAACGATTCATCCAACAATTTCCTTGTTAGTAAACTTGTCGTGGGTAGGTTTACAACCTTTATCCAAATCCCTTAAAATTCCCAAAATCTTGCCCTTCTATTCTCTAAAAACTTAGAAGCATCACTTCACTAAGGTTTATCCTCCTAATTCCTCGAGTACTGATGTTTCTACTTCTACCCGGTAGCAAGTCTCATATTTGAGATCATTGACTTATGTTTTGCCAACTATAGGCTCGTCTCCTAACTCCAACGTCTATATCCCAAAGAATCCAAAATCTTTTATCTCGTTACATCATCTACAATTGCTATTTACTCCTGTCGATTCACCATTCCTTCTGACGTTGCGCGAGTTGCACTAAACCTCTAAACCTGACTTTCAATCTAAGATGCTGTACTCTCCTTTGATTTAATACACCCTTTGGCGATTCAAGTTAACTTCTAACTCTTATACTTTATCCTATGTCCCTTGGTCAAGCAGCACCTAGATACATTCAATCTTTCTCATGGATCCAAGACATCCGAGTCTCTATCCCATACCTTTGTTCACATCTACATACAAATCGTACTTGTCGTGACTATGTGCTGATTTGTATCATCATCTTCCATTAGGGCATAGACTCTAGGCGCCACTCTCGCCCGGTTTGTATCCGGCGGCATAGGATAATCTTTAATCAGATGGCCAACCTTGTCGCACCTGAAACATCGGCTTGTGTAAAGCTTGCATTCACCGTAGTGATTCCTCTGGCAAATGGAACACAGTAGAGCCTGAGGAGCTTGAGGAGCTCGAGGAGCCCCTTGAGGTTGCTTTTCTTTTCCTCGGTCGTCATTGGGGTTATAGGGCCTTTTAATACCTCTTTGCTGGTGCTGCCTCCCCCCTTTGTTCTGCTGTGGTTGTGACTGCACATCTCCGACAAACTTCCTTGGCGGCTCGCGTTGTCCTTGCACCGCTATCTCTACCTCTTCCAGTTCCAAGGCCTTAGCTGCCACCTCAGAATAAGGTATGTCATAGATTCCTGTAGTCTTCACTCCCCTGAAAAGGTTTGGCTTCAACCCTTGAACAAATTGGTGGATCTTGTCATCTTCGTCATCCACCAGACGGGGCGCGAACCGGAACAATGCCTCAAACTTACAGATATAATCCGCCATAGAATCGGTTTGGCGCAGCTGCATAAATTCCATTTTTTTTCTGGTCTGAACCGGTCGGTTGAAGTACTTGTCAAAGAATGTCGTTTTAAATTGTGTCCAAGTCATAGTTTCCATATTAGTAGTGTTCTGAATTGAGTCCCACCAATGCCTTGCATCTAGTGCAAGGTGAAAAACAACACATGTGATCTTGTCCCTCTCTTCGACCTTGGCATACTTAAACATGTCCTCAATTGTTCGAATACATTCTTTAGCACAGATAGGATCCGAAACTTGACCATTAAATATCGGAGGTCAAAGTCGGTGAAAACGCTCGCTTCCATGGTCACGAGTTGCGCTTGAGCTAGAGTTGCATTGTTCCTCTCTAGCAGCCACTAGTTGTTCAATCTGGCGGGATTGGCAGAGAACCAATTCTGTTAGCTGGGCAATAGTGTTACTTTCTTCATTGGTTTCTCTTTGTTGACCTCTCACCATCTTGAAAATCCTAACATATTATCACAAGCACATCTTAACTTTAAATGACATTACTAAAATCGTAAACACTTACAGTTGTTAGAGAGTACTGGCAGTCTACAGAATCGATTTTAAAAACCGGGTCTCTCTGATACCATAATTGTCACGACCCCAGTAGGTCGAGGCAGGTTCTGGACATAACTTAGTCATTTAAAACTTAGAACCACTTCTTATAAATTCTTTTTAAAACTCGTGGACGTTTAAAAGGAAAACAAACTAAAACCTTAAATTCTCAGAACTCGACTCTTTCATATATCTGACGGCGTATTAATCCTCAGAGTTGGACGACATAAAATCGAGAACAATCTTGTTCATAAGATCGATCGACTTAATTGTCCACGGACTACTTTGGCGTTTTCGTCCACTGACTGTTAAACATTAACGCTCTCTGATCAAGTGGCTTCATCGTCCACAGACTACGTTCATAGACTTACTTAATTTATCGTCCACGGACCACGTGACTTACTCTTCCACAGTCCACGTGATATCAACACTCACGGTTTACATAGACTCATCGTCCCCAGACTACGTTATAGACTTACTTAATTTATCGTCCACGGACCACGTGACTTACTCGTCCACAGTCCACGTGACTTCATCATTCCAGCTTTGGACTACAACTTTGGACGACAACTTTACGCTTACCAAAATGGACGACTATTTTCACTTATCAAATCTTACCATAACTATGGACGATAACTCATTCATAGCTTTGGACGACTGTTTTTACTTACAAAACAGAACACATAGACAACCGATCGATTGCCTTCCCTGGCGAACATTCGGCTAGTTCTCTAGAACTGACTCTATAAGTAATCTCACATCTCATTTCAAAGAAATTATTTTTTATCATAAAACTTAAACATGCGTAGCGGAAGACTTAAAGAAAACAGATGAATCTTTAGTCTTAAAATCTTCTTTAAACATGAAATTGTACCAGACAATCTCAGTATTCATCATCATAAGAAAACTTTATCTTACTTATACTTCAGTATCATAGACCATACTAAAATATGCTACGAGCAACACTCCACGGGTCAAAATCGCTTCCCAGCCACAAAATCCACGCCATGAGCATCATCCAGCAACCAAACTTAAACATCTTCATTCGGTTTAAGGTCCTCACCTTCCAACTCGTCACCTACATCATAAGGTTTAAACTATAAGCCTAATGCTTAGTAAGGAGGTATAACATATGCATATATGCTCATGAATGCATGCTTCATAAAAATCATGTTCATATTTTGTATTCAAATCATGGAAGTAATATTCATGTTCGTGTTCTTGATCATATCATGGGAATCATGTTCTTGTTCGTGTTCTTGTTCTTGTTTCTTACATAAAGGAAAAAGGGGGGGGGGGGGGGTTACGTAAGAGTAGGCACATGCACTAACTTGCCCTCGTCTACCTCGTAGACCACATAACTTACCCTCGTCAACCTCGTAGACCATATAACTTGCCCTCGTCTACCTCGTAGACCACATAACTTGCCATAAATATGCCATGTGCCATACTTGCTTACTACCCGCACTGATCCATTATATACATTACATAATCTTAGTCTCTTCTTTTCAATTCTTTACATAAATCATACATGTAAAACATTTTCGTGTATCAGTGGAGAAAACATGATGCATGTACATTAATGAGTAAGAGAACTTTACACTAAAAGAAGCAAACCATCATCGAATAACATGTCATGAAACTATATTTATCTCAGCATAACACTCAACCGATCACAAACATCAAACAAATCACTGAAACCACAATCCTAGTATCCTTGTGATGTAGGGTCCTAATGGTCGGGTCCCTAACACCCTCACTTACCTGGACTCCTTAGCAATGTCGTGCCTTCACTTGAATCCTTCTCCACCTAAGACATTTCATACTTCAATGTTAAATATATCATGAATAATTTAAACTCAAAGCTGGTAAAATCTTAGCTAAAGAAATCATCCTAGATTTTAGCTTAAACCTCTAAGGTATTTCCCTGAGCACCTAGTGTGCAGAGCTTAACCTTCATTAACATTAATGGCATTAGCGTCTATACTACCAGATCCATACCAACATCAAATTTCTCAAAGTCTAAACATCGACAACATCAGAATCCTATCCTCAATGCCATTAAATAAGGCAACTCAAAGATATAGCTGTGAATCTGGCATCGACCGATTCTCAATCTTCAGACATCAACTAATAACCATTCCTAAATCGAAGACTCAAAGAATGAATCATCTAAACCTTACCTGAGCTTTGAATCGTCGAAGAAAGAGGAGGAAGAAATCGGTCGCTGAAGGAGGAAATCGCCAGGAGGGGAAAGTCGGCTACAGGAGGGGTTTAAGTGAGGTTTTAGACCTTCCTTTACCTATTTATATTGATTAAAATCACCTTTATATACAAATATTGCCTTTACCTAATTTTTCTCTTAAAACAAGTAATACCCGTCATCTTAAGACCTCGTAAATTTTTACATTCAACAAGCCACTCCAAAATTATTCACGGGATAATTACCTGGCGACGTGTTGGTTGTTACAGAAACTCTAAACCTGATCAGGATCATTGTAACTATTGCGATCGATGAGGCGTTTGTCGAATCGTTGCAATTGATGTTCAATTCTGAAGCGTCTGGGTATTGCCATTGTTTATTCATTGTTGTGCTTATGACATCGTGTGCTCAGACTCCTTGAGTGGCTCCAATTTACTCTGATATTATCTATGTGCAGTAAGAGCTTATTTTCAGTACCTACCATATTATAGTGGATTTTTTTGTTAAATTGCTCTTTTGTATGTTTTTTATTCTATTGAGTTTTATTATATGTTTTAATCCTAGTATGCTCACTCATTTGTTTTAATTAATTACTGAATATAAAATTATTTTTCTATTGAGCTTAGTCGACTCACCCCAAAAAATTTTCATTTTTTAAGAAAATATTCAAAGTAATACTCATCTACCAGCGCTAGAGTAGATTTGAAGATTTTCACTTTAGTTTATTCCTCTGAGAAACTGATTTTATTTTTAGTGAGGTTTGCACTCTAGTTTGCTTTTCATGTTTATTTTATTTCTCACACAGTTTTGGACTTTATTATTCATGTTATATGGTGTCACTATTAGACCTTTTATTTCGGGCCCGACTTTTGTTTTATTTTAAGTCTTCTATTGTTATTTATTGAGAAATTAAAGTTAAAGTTTGGATGGTTTGGTCTATTTTGGGTCGAGTCGTTCTCTGTTATGTCTCGAGTCTCCTTCGAGGCGTGACACGACATCCATGTCGACCACACTTCTAGTTGGGTTTTGCCTCTAATACCATTTATGGAGTCCCTAGTTATTCTAGAACAATATTCTCAACTTTAGGTTGAAGTTTACTTAGTTTTTGTTATTGGAGTTAACTCAAAATGTGTCCTACTATGTAGGAAGGAGAAAACTATTTCGTTTTCAGTCTCTTAAACTATGTGGAATTGTGCACGACCACTGATATAGGCTGATCCCTTACAATTAATAGAATATTGGGTCATTTTTGCCTTCATATGATAAGATGTCACAACGTGTTACAAGGGTCACTTGTACTCAACACCATCAGTTATGTTTCAATTTGATAATACTCAAATTAGGGGGAAGAGACATTGTTCTAGGGGTTGTGTGACTAAGCCAAATAAAACCTGTTAATTTAACTCCATTGAGGGGGAGTTCCCTTTCAAAGAGCAGGTAAAGATATTCAATCCTTACTTAGATGATCAATTCTTCATCATCAAGCTTTAAAATACCTACTAGAGCAGTGGATTACCACGGTATAGTAATAAAAATTGTTTCGTAAACTATTAGACTTACACTATGGCACACTTTAATGGTTTTGAATGAGGGACTCCCTGAATCACAAGGAAAAGATAGCATGGTGATAGATAGAGACACCAACAATGCCAACTTTATAGCCCTCACTCCCCCTGTACTGTAATTATTTTCACACAAATTTTCGCACGAATAGTTTTACCTCTTGCACACTCAACCTAATCTCGATTTAGCATAGAACCCGTAGTCATATGGACAATCTGTGAAAATCAATTATGCCTATAGACGTACCTGAGGTGCATGGTGCATTCAAAACCTAACCACTGCTCCTCATGGTTAAACCCAAAAATGGTGGTACAAAATCACCCTAAACTCAACTATCAAAAGTAGTGTATGGGATGAAAGCTCCACAATTAGGCTTGAGACCTTACAAAGAGACCAAATTGGATGTTGTGGAGGACTTGCTCCGTGAAATAGACTCTACAGATAATCAATTGAAGGAGAACGTAACTGAGTTGTCAGATGAGGTTTATGATCGGGTGTTTCTTAAGTTACACCTTTATAAATAGAACTCAATAAATAACACAACTTACTATAAATTGTCTACTAAATATTTTCAATCATTCCAGATCACGAGACAATTGATTGTACCGTGTTCTTGGTGCGAATCCTTAAACATGATCACAGTTGTTCTTTATTACGATCATTGAGTCGTCTTTTCTCATATGTCTATAGCATAATGTGTTTAGAGACCGTGAGTGTCTTATTTTTCACTGATATTTTATATAAGATAGTAATGATCTATTTTTATTACCTATCAAACTATGGTGTCTGATTCCACACGGATGAATACGTTTTCTAGAAAATCCTATATTTAAATTTTTAAAATGAATTTCAGTATTAATGGTCGTTATAGTATTTTTTAAAATAGAAAAACTAAAAAAAAAAAAAACAGAGAGTAATATAATTTTGGAAAACAACATTAGTAAAATATTTTTTTGGAACATTTGTCCATATAAATTAAATCTATATTTATTTTTATTTGCGACTAAGGAGGGTCCCCCAAGGCCCAAAAAGCACCTTTTATTCCATTGCAACCAATCCCACTCTCAACACGTAAATGGTAATAGATTCTAAATTATAATTAAATGCTTTGAATATATTTTTCTATAGATAAAATAATATAACTAAATATTAGATTTTTTGTTCTATTACTCAAATTGAATGTTTATTTATTTATAATGCTTAAGGTAATTGAATAAAATTAGAGTAATATTCTAATTTAGCCAATTTTAAGTATATTTAAAGTGATTACTATTATAAAATTTGAATAAATAATAAAAGAATATAGATCTAAAACTAAAATTTTACCATTCTATTTTATTTAATATTCCAACCAACTAACCAAGTCTTTTAATTTAGCATTTTAGTTGTACAAGCTCTCTTCACATTGTTATTTGTTAATATATACAAATAATATAATTATAAATTATTTTAATTTATTAAAAGTATTTATCGATTAAAAAATTAACTTAGGGTTAAATCTTTTAATCTAAAGGGGTTTTTTTTTAAAAAAAAAAAAAAAAAAAACTCAAACTATCTGCTTGTTTTAAAAAAAAACCCTCAAATATTACTATTCAATAAAAAAACCTTAACGTTTCCTAAATACTCAATTTCAACCTTGTAGGGAGGGTCAAGAGGCCATCCTCGAAAACCGAGTAAGGCCGGTCCAGCTGGACTGGTCGTACTCAGTTTTCGAGGACGGCTGGCCCTTGGACCAGCCGTCCTCTTATGGCAAAATCCATGACTTTTATCACTAGTTTTGTCATTTAGGGGGGAGTACGGCCGGTCCGACTGGACCAGCCGTACTCCGAGGGAAAAAAATTCGTGACAAAAGTCGCGGGTTCTTGGAGCGACAGTACTCTGAGGGGAAAGACCCATGACTTTTGTCACGGGTTCTGTCCTCTTTCCATGGAGTACGACCGGTCCAGTCGAACCGACCGTACTCCAAGGGGAAAGTGTGACGGCCCGAGACTGGAACCCGATCGGGGTCCGAGATCGGAGCCATCACTCCGGAATAGTGGACGGAAAACGGTGACTATTTTTTTTTGACATTTAAAACATCACACACAGGAAGAAACCCTTACGGGAACTGAAGGCTGGAAAACATGAAAACAGGAACAGAAGGCAGAAACCTATTGAAATCAGATTGCAGGATGCATGGCAGAAAGAATTCAGAATACAGAATCTCAGAGAAAGAGAAGCGGAAACTAATTCAGAGCTGAGCTTTCACAAGTAAATAACAGAAGGGCTGGGAAGAACAGAAAACAGAGACAGACGATGACAAAAAGTCAACAGAATAAAACAGGAAAATGGGCGGAAAAGCTGGGGCGAATAACTGACGGAAGACTTAGTTAAAGGAGCAGCGGTGAATTCAGATACGACAAAAATGAACAGGGTTCAGCGGAAGAGGCTGAGTAAAACTGCTCGGAAGAGGTGGTGACGTCAGCCGGAAGATGTAGTTTTAAACTGAATCGGAGGAGTAATCAGTAGATGACGTCATCGGAAGAGGTAATGACAACAGATGAAGCCGGGTGAGATGATGACATCAGCCGGAAGATGGATGACGTGACCGGTGGATGTAGGCAAAAACTATAAATAGACTGGGCAGAAGACTTAAGCTGGCGGTGGACTCAGATACGACAAAAGATGCACAGTGATCACCAGTGGATATAGTTTTCAAACAACAGTGAACATGACCGGAAGATACAGTTTAAAAGGGGCAGGAATTTAGCAACTTTTGACAGGAAGACATACCAACAGAAAATCTCACAAAAGAGGGCAAACCTTCAAAACCCGATTCAAAAACAAAGTTTTCGAAACACACTTTGCAGATGACAGATTTCAACTGACAGATTTAGGAAAATCAGACTACATGGATAACTCTAAAATTCGAGATCATCCATGCAATTCTTAAAACATAAGAGTATTCTAAAACATTTCAGAACATTCAGAGCATGAGTTCAACTGTCAAATACAACAGTTTTAAAGCTTTGACTCAGAAACTATACAGTATTTCAAAATCTGAGGATCGATAAGACATACTTTAAAATCGACAGATTCAAGGAAATAAATTACATGGATAGTTCCCAAACCAGAATTCATCCATGCATGAATTAGTAGAAACATTCCAAACAAATTTCAGAATACTTTAGAATATAAACTTAACTGTCAAATATAGTGGTTTCTAAAACTGAAACATCAGAACTTGTACATTGTTTCAAAATCTGAGGGACAGTACAGGACTTAACATATAATTACAGAATTTACCAAAAGATGAGTTTTCTACAGAGTTTTTAACTCAAAAATCAGGATTTCAGAAAAACTTTACAGAAACCTCTGAACAGAAATCATGTCTGGCTGCAGCAACCAAACCCCCCATGAGCTCGATCCACCAGCAATAAATCATCAGACTGAGGCACAAAGTCCTCATTTTCGGGTTCAGTACCTACATCAGGGAGTTTACCTTTGAGTCTAAAACTCAGTAAGGACATAATCAGAATGCAGTGATGCAAAATGCTATGCATGCAGTTTTTTTTTTTTCAGAAATACGGTGACAGTACAGAGCATTAAGTTACAGTGGCAGTAGAATTAAGTGGAGCTTATAGGGGAACTGACAAACAGTGGGGGAGGGGGAGGGTGCACTATCAGGCACATTCAGGGATACAGTACAGTAAACGGTAAACAGTAAACAGTTCTGGGGCCAGTCCCCGTCTCGCACTTAACCTGGTACATTTCAGTCGGATTTTATCTTATTTGTTTCAAACAATGTACAGAAATCGGTTTTACATGAATTTTCAGTAAAACGTGTATGCATGACTTTCTCAGTGCCTGAACCTATAACAGCAGTCATCAGAAATAACAAGGCATATTGTGAGGCAGAACACAGACAACTCAGAATACAAACTGGACAAAAGCTATAACATTTCTACCCAAAACTACCCGTCAGAACAAAAAACCTAGTACCTCCGTGATGTAGGGCCTTAAGGGCCAACCTACGGGTATGAACTTACCTGTTTGCAGCAGTGTAGAATGCTCGAATGTCCCTGGAACGCTCGGATCTGTTGCTGAAATGTAGAGAAATTAAACAAGCTGCAAATGCTAACAAATAACTTGTAGAATATGCAGCAAGCTCATTTCAACTCTTTAGGAAAACACACTAACGTATTTTCATCCAAAACAGTGAGTTTTCACGGAATTAATAACATTAAACCCCAGTGAAAACTCGCATTAAACTTGTCCAAAATCAATAACTTCCGTAGATGATTACCTTGGTTGAAGGAAACAGAAGAAAAACGAGGAAACAAAGTGTTGGTGCTTTGTCAAAATCGCTAGGAAGAGAAAACAAAGAGCAGTGGAAAGAAACAGATGAGAAATGAGGGTTTCACGTAAGAGGAAGACTTAGCTTCTTCATCAAGTCGCCAGATGTCATTCAACCATTGGCTCACTCCCACCAACCTTAATTTCTCTCCAAATTGCCCTTCCATGCATTTTAAACTTTAATGTTTTGTTTAGTTACACATTAGTTTAGTTCTCCACAATTATTCCAACAACTCCACCAAAACACTCCTTTGTATTAATAAAATATTAATCCCGGTTAAATGATCCGGGAAAACTATTACATGGCAAAATGCCGGGTGTTACATTCCACCCACCTTAACAGAAATTTTGTCCCCAAAATTTGCCTAAGCGAATAGCTCCGGATACTGGGCCCTGACATCCGCTTGTCTTTCCCATGTGGCTTCCTCCACATTATGGTTGCGCCATAACACTTTTACCAGTGGAACCACCTTGTTTCGCAATACTTTGAGTGACATATCCAATATCTGTATGGGCCTTTCTTCATACGTCAGGGTCGGCATGATATCAAAGTCCACCTGTTTCACGATCTGAGTTGGATCTCGTACACATTTTCTCAGCATCGAAACATGGAAGACATTGTGGACCCCATCCATTGATGCTGGCAACTGTAGTTTATAAGCCATGTTTCCTACACGCTTCAGGATGGGAAAAGGGCCAATGAACCGTGGGCTGAGCTTTCCTTTCTTACCGAATCTCATTACGCCCTTAAAAGGCGACACCTTCAGGAATACTTCATCGCCTTCGGCAAACTCTAAGTCCCTTCTTCTATTGTCCGCATAACTCTTCTATCGACTCTGAGCAATTTTTATCCGTTGTTTGATAGCAGATATCACCTCGGACATCTGCTGTAATATCTCAGGGCCGATAAGCTTGGTTTCTCCGACCTCATCCCAACACAACGGGGATCTACACTTTCTGCCGTAAAGGGCTTCATATGGAGCCATACCAATCGTAGCCTGATAGCTATTGTTGTATGCAAACTCCACGAGTGGCAAGTATCTACTCCAAGGAGCATGAAATTCCAGTACGCACGACCTTAGCATATCTTCCAGTATTTGGATTGTTCTTTCAGATTGTCCGTCAGTCTGTGGATTAAATGCCGTGCTGAAGTCTAATCTAGTGCCCAAGGAGCTCTGCAAAATTTTCCAAAACCTAGAAGTGAATCTAGGATCCCGGTCCAAAACAATTGACACCGGAATACCATGCAGCTTGACAATCTCACTAATATATAGCTCAGCATACTGATCCATGGAGAATGTCGTCTTCACAGGTAGAAAATGGGCTGACTTCGTCAATCTGTCCACTATGACCCATATGCTATTGTGGCCTCTAGCTGTTCTTGGAAGGCCAACAACAAAGTCCATTGTGATGTTTTCCCACTTCCATTCGGGAATCGGGAGAGGTTGAAGCGTTCCACTTGGTCGTTGATGTTCAGCTTTGACCTGTTGACATATCATACAAGACTCCACATACTTGGCCACTTCATTCTTCATATTCGGCCACCAGAAGTGAAGTTTCAAGTCTTGATACATCTTCGTGCTACCGGGATGTACAGAGAAAGAAGATGAGTGGGCTTCCTACAAGATGTGCTTCCGTAACTCTTCATCCTTCGGAACATACCATCTATCTCTGAACTTCAGGATACCATCTCCCGAATAGCTGAACTCGGAAGAGGCCATTGGTACCTTGCTCACCATATCCAGCCATCTCCTTTGAATTGGTCTTCTGGGCTTCCTTAATTCGGTCCAGGACGGAGGGCCGTAGCGTTAAGTCTGCTAGTATGGCCGATAGCCCAGAAACTATCTCCATATCGAACTTCTGTATCTCCGTCCTCAAAGGCATTGATACGGCCGACATAGCTGGTTGCACAGTAGCTGGCATCCTGCTCAGTGAATCAGCTACCACATTAGCTTTACCAGGATGGTATTTGATCTAAACATCGTAGTCTTTTACAAATTCTAACCACCGCCTCTGTCTCATATTCAACTCCTTCTGAGTAAAGAGGTACTTCAAACTCTTGTGGTCAGAAAACACCTCACATGACTGTCCATATAGGTAGTGTCTCCATACCTTCAGCGCAAATACAACTGCCGCTAACTCAAGGTCATGAGTAGGGTAGTTTTCTTCATGGCTCTTCAATTGTCTGGACGCGTATGCTACCACTTTCCCTTCTTGCATCAATACGCATCCCAGCCAATTTTTGACGCATCACAATATACGCTGAACTTGCCGTCTTCAACTGGCCATACTAACAGAGGAGCAGTGGTTAATTTTCTGCTTAAGTGTCTGAAAGCTCACCTCACATGCTTCAGACCATCTGAACTTGATTTCTTTTCTTGTCAAGCTGGTCATAGGTTTTGCTATCACAGAAAATCCCTTGATGAATTTCCTGTAATAACCAGCTAGTCCGATAAAGCTCTCCGTACCTCGCTTGCATTCCTCGGCCTTGGCCAGTCTCTTAACAAGCCTCAATCTTGGCCTGTCCACAGATACTCCTTCAGCCGACAACCACGTGGCCAAGGAAATTAATCATGTTCAGCCAGAATTCACACTTTGATAAGTTGCATATAAATGAATGCTGCTTTAGGACTGACAGTACAAAGTCAGTGCTCCTCAGTTCGGCTTCACTTCTAGATAACCAGGATGTCCGTCGATAAATACTATCACAAATTTATCCCAACAGTCCTGGCAATATTCGGTTCATCCAAGTCCATAATGCCGCAGGAGCCTTGGTTAATCCAAACACATACCAAGACTCATAGTGCCCATATCGGGTCCTTAAGGCAGTTTTTGGAATATCTTCGCTCTGACCTTCAACTGTAATAGCCGAGCGTAAAGTTCATCTTAGAAATACCCGAGCCCCTTGGTAGCTGATCAACAAATCTTCGATTCTTTGGCAACGGTACTTATTCTGATAGTCAACTGGTTCGCTCACTGTATTCATCCACATCCCCAGGGACCATCCTTCTTCTTACAATAAGAACGGAGCACCCCACGGAGAGAAACTAGGACGCACAAAAACCCTTGTCACTAACTCTTTCAGCTGAGCCTTCCTTCCGTCACTCAATTTGTGCCATAACGGTAACGGTTCCTTCGATACTGGTTTCCGCCCAGGATATACATCTTCAAACTCGATTTCACGATCAGGTGGCAATCCCATTAAGTCCATCTAATAAAACCTTTGAGAAGTCTCAACTACCGGAATGTTTTTGAAGTTCCCCCCTCTTTTGCCTTTGAACACCCAACGTTGGGCAAGAATCCCATGCATCCTCCTGACTTCATCAGCCGTTGAGGCTTTCAAGGTAGATAACCGGTATAAACCCAGTTGTTCTGTGGTATCGCTGGTAGGAAGAACTCTACCTCCATTCGGGCGTTTGAACGACACAGCCCGGACGACATTTGATGTGGCATAATGTCTAAACAGCCAGTCCATCCCCAGATACCTCGTAACCTTTCCCTCTCGATGACGATAGATTGGCTATACTGCTGATCTCCTACTCCACTATATCAATCACTCCTTACAACCTGCGTCGGAGTGCATAAACGCTCCGGAACTGTAGCCTAATACTATAAAGGCTGATCTGACTACGTACTCAAAACTCTGGTTTACTATAAGTCCATGCCAACAAACGCATTGGGTCCCCGTGTCCCCAGGTATAGGCAGTGCAAGCACATCTGAAATGTACCGGTAATTGCTGTGTGCAGATCACACATCAAACATCCATCCAGCATTGCAAATACCTTGCACGGCTTGACCTGTTCTGGTGTCGGGCATTGGCAAATCCCAACTTGATGCCTCCCCTTGCCACATCGAAAACAAGCGCCATGTAAACCCTGCACATCGCCCTGGTGGCTTTTTCTGTCACCGGTGGACATATTTAGTTAGGAGCTCCATCGGTCTCTTTCCCTTATCTGTGTAAGTGAGAGTCCTCTGGGCCTTTTGATGCCCCTTTTTTGTTGTTGTTGAGGTTGCGCTTTTGACCCCATCCGTTTGTTGTTGCTTCTGCTGCTGAGGAATCTTTTCGAATAATCCCTCTTGTTGAATCCATCCCTCGGTCCTCTAAGACTTTATTTGTAAGGCTTCCACCTGTACGCCTTGGCCACCAACTCGTAATACGTGGCCTCATCAAAACCCCCGTTTTTGCGATCGCGCATACTAGAATCCCTCTTCAGCTCTGAATGAACTGGTGTACCTTATTCTCATTCGGTAGCCACTAGGTGAGGTGCAATAACGGGACAATGATTCGTAACTCTGAACATATTCAGCCCCGACCCGTATTGTCGTAGTGAGAGAATTCACTAACTTCTCCTTCCTCACACTGTGGCAATACTCTCGTAAAGATCTTCTTAAATCCTCCATCTCAAGTGCCACAGTAGTGGATGCACCGAGTCCCACCAAAATCTAAGCTCTTTTTGATGAGAATTGAAAGTTGTTAGAATACAACCTATCTTATTCTCTTTCCCTTCAGCGCAGGTGAACATCGCTCGATCTGCCGATCCATTCCTTAGCAGAGCGGGTCCGTATAGCCCATCAAACTCCGGCGGTTGAAGTCGTCAGAATCATCCTCCACTGTGTGTCACGTGGGAGCATTAGCATGTTTGTTATTTCCATGGTTATGTTTCTGTCTCTGCTCTTCTCTTGCCCTTACTGCGTTCCACCTTCCGGGATTGTACCTCCACCACTCCGGTTTAAACATATCATGGTTCTGTTCGCTTTCACTTGCTTCAATCTTGATGTCTTCTCACCATTTCTAAATAATCCTATAAACTAAAACCTAAATTTAATAAACAAAAACTTTTGTTACAAACCTTATACACTTACAGTTGGTGGAGGCGATCTCACGTGTGGTTGTGCAGTCAGACATTTTCATCAACAGAATCGGTTTTAAAACCTGTCTCTCTGATACCACAACTGTGTTCGGCCGACCAGAACCCGTCGGGTCCGCGATCGGAGCATCCCCGGAATAGTTGACTGAAAACTGTGACTATTTGTTTTTTTTACCATTTAAAACATCACACACAGTAGAAACCCTTAGGGAACTGAAGCTGAAAACATGAAAACAGGAACATAGCAATCTATTGAATCAAATTGCAGGATGCATGGCAGAGATTCAGAATACAGACTCTCAGCAGAAAGAGAAGCGGGAAACTAAGTCCGAGCCTGAGCTTTCATAAGGAAATACCAGAAGGGCTGGGAAGAACAGAAACAAGACCAGACGATGACAAAAGTCCAACATAATAAAACAGAAAATGGGCGGAAGAGCTGGGGCGAATAAACTACGGAAGACTTAGTTAAAGGAGCAGCGGTGAATTCAGATACGTACAAATGACAGGTTCAGCGAAAAGAGGCTGAGTAACACTGCGTCGGAAGAGGTGTGTGACGTCAGCCTGAAGATGTAGTTTTAACTGAATCATGAGAGTATCATGGATGACACTCGAAGAGGTAATGAAACAAACGAAAGCCGGTGCATGATGAACGTCACGAAGATGGATGACGTCACGATGGGCTGTAGGCAAAAACTATAAATAGACTGGGCGGAAGACTTAAGCGGCGGTGGACTCATGATTACGACAAAAGAGCACAGTGATCACCGGTGGATATAGTTTTAAACATCAGGACATGACGAAGATACAGTTTAAAAGGGGCAGAATTTAGCAACTTTTGACAGGAAGACATACAACAGAAAATCTCACAAAAGAGGGCAAACCTTCAAAACCCGATTCAAAAACAAAGTTTTCGAAACACACTTTGCAGATGACAGATTTCAACTGACAGATTTAGGAAAATCAGACTAATGGATAACTCTAAAATTCGAGATCATCCATGCAATTCTTAAAACAGAAAGAGTATTCTAAACATTTCAGAACATTCAGAGCATGAGTTCAACTGTCAAATACAGCAGTTTTAAAGCGTTGACCTCAGAAACTATACAGTATTTCAAAATCTGAGGATTGATAAGACATACTTTAAAATCGACAGATTCAAGGAAATAAATTACATGGATAGTTTCCAAAACCAGAATTCATCCATGCATGAATTAGTAGAAACATTCCAAACAAATTTTAGAATACTTTAGAATATAAACTTAACTGTCAAATACAGTGGTTTCTAAAACTGAAACATCAGAACTTGTACATTGTTTCAAAACTCTGAGGGACAGTACAGGACTTAACTATATTACAGGAATTTACCAAAAGATGAGTTTTCTACAGAGTTTTTAACACAAAAAATCAGGATTTCAGAAGACTTTACAGAAATCTCTGAACAGAAATCATGTCTGGCGGCAGCAACCAAACCCCCATGAGCTCGATCCCTAGCAACTAATCATCAGACTGAGGCACAAAGTCCTCATTTCGGGTTCAGTACCTACATCAGGGAGTTACCTTTGAGTCTAAACTCAGTAAGGACATAATCAGAATGCATTGATGCAAAATGCTATGCATGCATTTTTTTTTTTTTCAGAAATACGGTGACAGTACAGAGCATTAAGTTACAGTGGCAGTAGAATTAAGTGGAGCTTATAGGGGAACTGACAAACAGTGGGGGAGTGGGAGGGTGCACTATCAGGCACATTCAGGGATACAGTACAGTAAACGGTAAACAGTAAACAGTTCTGGGGCCAGTCCCCGTTTCGCACTTAACCTGGTACATTTCAGTCAGATTTTATCTTATTTATTTCAAACAGTGTAAAGAAATCGGTTTTACATGGATTTTCAGTAAAACGTGTAAGCATGACTTTCTCAGTGCCTGAACCTATAACAGCTGTCATCAGAAATAACATGGCATATTGTGAGGATGAACACAGACAACTCAGAACACAAACTGGACAGAAGCTATAACATTTCTACCCAAAACTACCCGTCAGAACAGGAAACCTAATACCTCCGTGATGTAGGGCCTTAAGGCCAACCTACGGGTATGAGCTTACCTGTTTGCTGCAGTGTAGAATGCTCGAATGTCCCTGGAACGCTCGGATCTGTTTGCTGAAATGTAGAGAATTAAACAAGCTGCAAATGCTAACAAATCAACTTGTAGAATATGCAGCAAGCTCATTTCAACTCTTTAGAAAAACACACTAACGTATTTTCATCCAAAACAGTGAGTTTTCACGGAATTAATAACATGAAACCCCAGTGAAAACTCGCATTAAACTTGTCCAAAATCAATAACTTCCGTAGATGATTACCTTGGTTGAAGGAAACAGAAGAAAACGAGGAAACAAAGTGGTTGGTGCTTTGTCAAAATCGCCAGGAAGAGAAAACAAAGAGTAGTGGGAAGAAACAGATGAGAAGTGAGGGTTTCACGTAAGAGGAAGACTTAGCTTCTTCATCAAGTCGCCAGATGTCATTCAACCATTGGCTCACTCTCACCAACCTTAATTGCTCTCAAAATTGCCCTTCCATGCATTTTAAACTTTAATGTTTTGTTTAGTTACACATTAGTTTAGTTCTCTATAATTATTCCAACAGTTCCACCAAAACACTCCTTTATATTAATATAATATTAATCCCGATTAAATGATCCGGGAAAACTATTACATGGCAAAACGCCGGGTGTTACATTCCACCCACCTTAACAGAAATTTTGTCCCCAAAATTTGCCTAAGCGAATAACTCCGGATACTGGGCCCTGACATCCGCTTGTCTTTCCCATGTGGCTTCCTCCACATTGTGGTTGCGCCATAACACTTTTACCAGTGGAACCACCTTGTTTCGCAATACTTTGAGTGACATATCCAATATCTGTATGGGCCTTTCTTCATACGTCAGTGTCGGCATGATATCAAAGTCCACCTGTTTCACGATCTGAGTTGGATCTCGTACACATTTCTCAGCATCGAAACATGGAGACATTGGGACCCCCATCCATCGATGCTGGCAACTGTAGTTTATAAGCCATGTTTCCCACAGCGCTTCAGGATGGGAAAAGGGCCATGAACCGTGGGCTGAGCTTTCCTTTCTTATCGAATCTCATTACGCCCTTAAAAGGCGACACCTTCAGGAATACTTCATCGCCTTCGGCAAACTCTAAGTCCCTTCTTCTATTGTCCGCATAACTCTTCTATCGACTCTGAGCAATTTTTATCCTTGTTTGATAGCAGATATCACCTCGGACATCTGCTGTAATATCTCAGGGCCGATAAGCTTGGTTTCTCCGACCTCATCCCAACCAACGGGGATCTACACTTTCTGCCGTAAACCGTTCATATGGAGCCATACCAATCGTAGCCTGATAGCTATTGTTGTATGCAAACTCCACGGTGGCAAGTATCTACTCCAAGGAGCATGAAATTCCAGTACGCACGACCTTAGCATATCTTCCAGTATTTGATTGTTCTTTCAGATTGTCTGTCAGTCTGTGGATGAAATGCCGTGCTGAAGTCTAATCTAGTACCCAAGGAGCTCTGCAAACTTTTCCAAAACCTGGAAGTGAATCTAGGATCCCGGTCCGAAACAATTTACACCGGAATACCATGCAGCTTGACAATCTCACTAATATATAGCTCAGCATACTGATCCATGGAGAATGTCGTCTTCACAGGTAGAAAATGGGCTGACTTCGTCAATCTGTCCACTAGACCCATATGCTATTGTGGCCTTTAGCTGTTCTTAGGAAGGCCAACAACAAAGTCCATTGTGATGTTCTCCCACTTCCATTCGGAATCGGGAGAGGTTGAAGCGTTCCACTTGGTCTTGATGTTCAGCTTTGACCTGTTGACATATCATACAAGACTCCACATACTTGGCCACTTCATTCTCATATTCGGCCACCAGAAGTGAGTTTCAAGTCTTGATACATCTTCGTGCTACCCGGGATGTACAGAGAAAGAAGATGAGTGGGCTTCCTACAAGATGTGCTTCCGTAACTCTTCATCCTTCGGAACATACCATCTATCTCTGAACTTCAGGATACCATCTCCCGAATAGCTGAACTCGGAAGAGGCCATTGGTACCTTGCTCACCATATCAGCCATCTCCTTTGAATTGGTCTTCTGGGCTTCTGTAACGACCCGAGGAGGACCGTCACGAAATTCTTGACCTTACTTAAACTTAAATTCATTTTTGTACTCTTTTTTTTTTGAAAACGTAACTTTATACAACTTCTATCACACTTCTCCTGCCGATGACGTCAGCCGGAAGACAACAATTTTTTCCTCCAGCGTCCCTCGGCAGAAGACATCCTGGCTTTTCTCAGACTTAGATTTTAGATAACATAAACTTCATAGCCTCAATCTTAATAACCAGGACTCAAGCGGAATGAACCATAAACTTACTAGAACTCATACAGCGAAAGACTTAATAATTCATTTCATATCCTCATAAATATCCTCAGATTCAGTACTCATACCAGACAAACTCAGAACTCAATAATTCGAAAGTAAAGTCATCATACTTAGACTTCCATAATCATAAACATTACTACTTAAACTTCAGAACTTATAAACATCCTTAAATCATAAAACGTTAACCAGGGTTACTCATTTGCCATCCAGCCACAGATTCCCACTGATCACCTCCAGCAACCTAGCTTAGACATTTTCATCAACTTTGAATTCCTCACCTGATATTTCTTCACCTACATCATAAGGTGTAACTGTAAGCCTAAGGCTTAGTAAGGAATGCAAACTATTATGAGTTCATGAATGCATAACTTGGAGAAAAACATGCTCATAAGTCTTTTCTTTTCATGTACTTATCTTAATCATCATTCATAATCGTATCTCGTATTCATTGTTCATAATCATCATTCGTAGACATGCTCATATTCATCATTCCTTTCATCATTCATATTCTTCATTACATTATGTGGTTTAAGGGAGGATTTGTGCCGGTAAAGGGGGTTCGACAGTGAGTTTGATCATGGTCCCTACTGCGGGTCGTATTCATATGTCCTACTGCGGACTGTGACATACGCCGAACCACCCCCAACCCTCACTTAAACCACGTTGCATAAGTTTTATCTTCTTACCTTATTCATGAGAAAACATATTTCAAAACATTTTCATATGCTTGAGAAGTAAAACATGATGCATAACATAAATGCACTTAATCATCGAACTAAGACAGGGGAGTACATGAGAATAACAGAACCATATCCATCGACATTTCATCAAACATATAGCAGACAATGTTCACTAAATCTAACTTAATCCTTTGATGTAGGGCCCTATTGGCCGGAAACTTAATACATTCACTTACCTGGATTCCTTAGCAACTTGGATCACTTTCTCTTCAACTTCTTCACCTAACACATTTCACATTACAGTAGTTAAATAAAATCCTAAAAGTTCTAATCATAGGTCATCCTAGAATCTAATAGCTAGAGTCATCTCCGAATCCTTAGTCTAAAGCTCTGTGCAGAATCTGAAATCCAAAATAGAACAAAGAGGTTCTACTATTGATTAAATCTGAGTTAGGTTACTTAAAATGACCAGAATCTATTCGGGTTGACATTACTACTCTCTGATTCTAAAATGTTCTAAAACGGCATGGCCATTGATAAACTCCAAGTTCAGATGCTGAGCTGAAAACAGAGCTGATAAACTAACAGATAGCTACATTGTCTATTGCATACCTCGGGTACAAACTTGCAGAGAAAATGCAGGCTGAAAATAGTCGTCAGTGAGGGAGAACGCCGGTAACAGAGAGCAGGAGCTCGGGAGAGAAGAAATCGCCGAGAGAAGGGGTGTCGGCTACAGTGAGGTTTAAATGAGATTTAAGGTTTCCTTTTTCTATTTATACTTAATCCATCAATCTTAATTACAATTCTGCCACCAACCTAGTTTTACTCAACTTGTAATAATTTGTCTTAACATCAAATTTAAATCATAAAGGTTAATAAAAGGGTGATAAATAAAATGGTCAGAAAATCACCTGGCCGAAATGTCGGGTGTTACATCCACCCCTCCTTAAACAAAATTTTCGTCCTCGAAAATTGGTCGAGCGAAAAGCTTTGGATACTTGTCCAACATATCTTGCTGTAGTTCCCATGTAGCTTCTTCAATACCATGATTCTTCCACAAGACCTTAACCAACAAGATTTCCTTATTCCTTAGAGTCTTCACTGCAGAGTCCAAAATTTGCACTGGTTTTTCTTCATACTCTAAAGTCGGCTCAATCTCGATTTCTGATGGCACAACAACATGCGCTGGATCACGTATGCATTTCCTTAGCATAGACACATGAAAAACATTATGACTTTCTCCAATGACGGGGGCAATTGCAATCTGTAAGCTGTGCTACCATCTTTGCTAGAACAGGAATGGTCCAATGAACCGTGGGTTAAGCTTCCCTTCTTGCCAAATCTTAAGACTCCTCTAAATGGTGAAATCTTCAGGAAAACTTCATCGCCAACAGAAAATTCAAGATCTCTTCTTCTTTGGTCCGCATAACTCTTCTGCCGGCTTTGTGCAGTTAACATCCTTTTCCTAATGACTGTAATCTTGTCTGACATCTGTTGTAAAATCTCTGGGCCCAATAACTTCGCTTCACCAACCTCATCCCAGTACAAAGGTGACCTACATTTCCTGCCATACAAAGCTTCATAGGGTGCCATACCAATGGTGGACTGGTAACTATTGTTGTAAGAAAACTCAATCAGAGGTAGGTGTCTACTCCATGTAGTCTGAAAGTCAAGCACACATGCTCTCAACATATCCTCGAGTATCTGAATGGTCCTCTCGGATTGTCCATCTGTCTGCGGGTGAAAAGCGGTGCTGAAGGATAACTTTGTGCCTAAGGTACCTTGTAACTTTCCAGAATCGGGAGGTGAATCTAGGGTCACGATCAGAGACTATGGATACGGGAATCCCATGCAATCTGATAATTTCTTGAACGTAAAGATTAGCAAGTTGGTCCATCGTGTAGGTTGTCTTTACAGTAATAAATGAGCTGACTTTGTCATCCTATCAATCACAACCCAATACTGTCATGTCCTTTAGTTGTCTTAGGTAATCCTACACAAAATCCATGGCAATGTTTTTCCCACTTCCATCGGGAATAGGTAGAGGTTGAAGGGTACCTCCTGGTCGTTGGTGCTCGGCTTAACTTGCTGGCATACAAGCATGATTCTACGTACTTGGCGATATCCCTCTCATATTAGGCCACCAATAAAGTAACTTTAAGTCTCGATACATCTTGGTGCTACCCGGGATGTATAAAAAAGGAAGACGAGTGAGCCTCGGCCAAAATCAAACTTACGTAATTCTTCATCACAAGGGACATACCATCGATTCCTAAATCTCAGGATTCCATCATTGGAAAGACTAAACTCGGAGGTGGCGTCCTTCAACTTATTCATCATACTGTGTTATTCTCCTCGGAATCCTTCTGTGTGACTCTTTGATCTTTTCCAAAACCGTTGGTTGAATGGTCAAATCGGTAAGTAAGGCTGACAACCCTGGAACTAGTTCCAATTCAAACTTCTGAACTTCAGTCCTCAAGGGTGCAGACAAAACGGACACTGCGGGTTGCATTGTTTTTGACATTCTGCTCAAAGCATCGGCTACAGCATTAGCCTTACCAGGTGGTACTTGATTTCAAAGTCATAGTCCTTAACAAATTCTAACCAACGTCTTTGTCTCATGTTTAATTCCTTTGGGTGAAAAGATACTTTAAACTCTTGTGGTCAGAAAACACATCGCACTGCTGTCCATACAAATAGTGCCTCCAATTTTAAAGCAAAAACAACTGCAGCTAGCTCTAACTCATGAGTGGGGTAATTCTGTTCATAACCTTTTAGCTGCCTAGAGGCATACGCCACAACTTTACCTTCTTGCATCAAAACACATCCCAAACCATCTTGGATGCGTCACAATAACACTAAATTTTCCTTCTTCAGTTGGGAGAGTTAATAGCGGGGCTGTCGTTAACTTCTGTTTCAATGATTGGAAGCTATCTTCACAAGCTTCGGTCCAAAAGTACTTGAGGTCCTTCTTGGTTAAATTGGTCAAAGGTTTAGCTATCATAGAGAATCCTTTAATGAACTTTCTATAGTACCAGCCAGACCAAGGAAACTTCGAACTTCACTGACATTCTTTGGCTGTGGGCCAATCCTTAACGCCTGAACCTTAGTTGGATCTACTGATATGCCCTCAGCAGAATGACATGACCTAAGAAGTTGACCTTATCCAGCCAAAATTCACATTTGGACAATTTGGCATAAAGCTGCTGCTGTTTTAAGGTTGATAATACTATTCTCAAATGTTCTGCATGGTCGGTTTCAGTCTGTGAGTATACTAAAATGTCATCTATAAACACAATCACAAACTTATCCAGGTATTCACGAAATACTCGGTTCATCAAGTCCATGAAAGCGGCAGGCGCATTAGTCAGTCCAAATGACATCACAAGAAATTCATAATGTCCGTAGCGGGTTCTGAAGGCTGTCTTTGGTATATCTCCTTCCTTAACCTTCAGTTGGTAATAACCCGAACGTAAGTCAATCTTTGAGAATACCTTAGCTCCTTGTAGTTGGTCAAACAGGTCATCTATCCGGGGTAAAGGATATTTATTCTTGACTGTCAACTTATTCAGTTCTCTGTAGTCTATACACATTCTAAGAGAACCATCTTTCTTTTTAACGAAAAGGACAGGTGCACCCCAGGGAGAACTACTAGAACGTATAAATCCCTTGTCAACTAATTCCTGTAGTTGGACCTTTAATTCTTTCAACTCAACAGGTGCCATTCGATAAGGGTTCTTAGACACAGGTAATGCCTCGGGGTATGTATCAATCACAAATTCTACCTCTCTATCGGGTGGTAGTCCCGGTAAGTCGTCCAAGAATGCTTCAGGAAACTCTCGTACGGTAGGAATATCTTGTAGTTCCGCCTTATTCTTCACTCGGACATCCATTATGTTGGCTAGATAACTCAAGCAACCATTCTTCAGTAACCGTTGAGTCACTAGTGAGGATATGATTGGTATCTTACTCATCTTTGGAATAGCTTGGAAGGTATACCGATCTCCATTTGGGGGTCGGAAATCAACTAGGCCAGACCTACAACTAATCGTGGCATAATGCCTAAATAACCAATCCATTCCTAAAATAATCTCATATCCTTTCATGTCAATCATAATCAGTTCTACATATAGCTCCTTATCTCCTAAGGACAAAACATCACCCTTCAACATTTGCTCAGAATGTAAAGACTTCCCTGATGGTACATAACTCTATACGGTTTATCAACTGGCGAAAGTTCTAACTTATGTTTACACACAAACAGGGTTGCTATGAATGAGTGTGTGGCTCCCGTATCATAAGTGTATAAGCAGAAAAACCACAAACCATAATGGTACCTGATATGACCGTGTGTGGTTCAACATCTTCATCCTCCATCATAGCATAGAATCTTGGTGCAACTCTAATTCGATTCGGGTCTGATGGCATCGGGCAGTCTCTGGCTATGTGTCCAACCTTGTCGCATCTATAGCAACGGCCAGAGTGCAAGCTGCACTCCCCATGGTGATTCTTCTGACAGTTGGAACATAGGGGAGCCGAAGGTCGCTTTCCTCTTCCTTGGTCATCACTTGGATTGAAGGATCTCTTAACACCTTGCTGTTGTTGTTGCTGGTTTCTGTTCTGCTGGGGTTGCCATCCCTTGTTCTGCCGTGGTGGTGGTTGAGTCTCCTTAGTGAACTTCCTTGGCTGTTCACGCTGTGCATAAGCTGTCATCTCAGCCTCCTCCAATTCCAGGGCCTTAGCCGTCACTTCGCCATAAGGTATATTGTGTATCCCAGAAGTCTTTACCTTCACATACAAACTCGGCTTCAGTCCTTGAACAAATTGGTAAATCTTGTCTTCATCATTCTCAACCAGTCGGGGAGCAAACCGTGACAAAGCATCGAATTTGCATATATAATCCGTCACGGAGCCAGTTTGCCGCAGGTTCATGAATTCTTTCTTCTTGCCGGCCTGAACGGTCCTATTGAAGTACTTGTCAAAGAAGGCAGTCTTAAACATATCCCAAGTCATAGTCTCTGCATTAACAGTGCTCTGAAGAGAATCCCACCAATGCCTTGCATTCAGCTCCAAATGATAGACAGCATAGGTGACTCTATCTCCTTCATCAACTTTCGCATACTTAAACATGTCCTCTACTTTTCGGATCCATTCCTCAGCATAAATGGGGTCAGAAACTTGGCCATTGAATGTCGGGGGTCTGAGCCTGTGGAAGCGCTCACCCCCATGATCATGAGTTACATTAGAGCTGGAGTTCCCAAGCTCTTCTCTAGTAATCACTAGTTGCTCTATTTGTCGTGATTGGCGATTAACTAATTCTATTAGCTGAGCAACGGTGGTACTATCCACGTTGTCTTCCCTCTGTTGACCTCTTACCATCTTGAGATTCCTAAGCAATAATAGAAACACATCTTAACATAATGACATCACTAGAATCGTAAACACTTACAGTTGTTGGAGAGTACTCAGGTGGCAATCTGTGCTGGAAGGCAGTCTACAGAACCGATTTTAGAACCTGGTTAGCTTTGATACCATAATTGTAACGACCCGAGGAGGACCGTCACGAAATTCTTGACCTTACTTAAACTTAAATTCATTTTTGTACTCTTTTTTTTTTGAAAACGTAACTTTAATGAAGTGCATAGCATCTGCCGGCGAGCCATGCAAGCACTTCAGCCAATCGCTAAACGACAAGCTTAGAGTTCACATCTTCCGGTGAGCATGAGCTTAACACGTGACCCATTAAAACTCGCTCGGTGGTGGACATCTACCGATGAACACGTGCAGCTCTCGTGTTCATTAAAACCTCATCCGGTAGGGGACATCTACTGGTGGACACGTGACTCTCTCGTGCTTCATTAAATTTACTCGTGTGATATACTTCTTCCGGTAGAGAATTACACTACCTATACCGGTCACTAGGCGACAAAATAACATCTTGTCTTCCGGTAGAGAATTACACTACCTCTACCGGTCATACTAAGACAAACCACCCCTCACTCCCTATGCGTTTTTCTTCTTCGATGACGTCAGCCGGAAGACAACCATTTTCCTCTTCCGATGACGTCAGCCGGAAGGCAAACCCAGACAACTCCATCACATTTCTACTGCGACCTGATGTCTAGCCGGAGACAACAATTCTCCTCTTCCGATGACGTCAGCCGGAAGACAACCATTTTCTCACTGCTCCGTGCCGTCACCCGCCGGAGGCAAAATTATAACAACTTTATCACTTTCTATCTGCCCGATACGTCAGCCGGAAGACAACAATCTCTTCGTGGCCTACTCGACTACGTCGCCGGAGGTAGACAATTTCCTCTTTCCCTTACGTGACGTCAGGGACGGCAAAACTATACAACTTGTCTATCCCCACTTCTCCTGTCGATGACGTCAGCGGAGACCACATTTTCCTACCAGAGTCCTCGGCAGAAGACACTGGCTTTTCTCAGACCTGAGATTTTATGAGAAATAAAACTTCCTAGCCTCAATCTTAATAACCAGGACTCAAGCGGAATGAACCATAAACTTACTAGAACTCATACAGCGAAAGACTTAATAATTCATTTCATATCCTCATAAATATCCTCAGATTCAGTACTCATACCAGACGAACTCAGAACTCAATAATTCGAAAGTAAGTCATCATACTTAGACTTCCATAATCATAACATTACTACTTAAACTTCAGAACTTATAAACATCCTTAAATCATAAAACGTTAACCAGGGTTACTCATTTGCCATCCAGCCACAGATTTCACACTGATCACCTCCAGCAACCTAGCTTAGACATTTTCATCAACTTGAATTCCTCACCTGATATTTCTTCACCTACATCATAAGGTGTAACTGTAAGCCTAAGGCTTAGTAAGGAATGCAAACTATTATGAGTTCATGAATGCATAACTTGGAGAAAAACATGCTCATAAGTCTTTTCTTTTCATGTACTTATCTTAATCATCATTCATAATCGTATCTCGTATTCATTGTTCATAATCATCATTCGTAGACATGCTCATATTCATCATTCCTTTCATCATTCATATTCTTCATTACATTATGTGGTTTAAGGGAGGATTTGTGCCGGTAAAGGGGGTTCGACAGTGAGTTTGATCATGGTCCCTACTGCGGGTCGTATTCATATGTCCTACTGCGGACTGTGACATACGCCGAACCACCCCCAACCCTCACTTAACCACGTTGCATAAGTTTTATCTTCTTACCTTATTCATGAGAAAACATATTTCAAAACATTTTCATATGCTTGAGAAGTAAAACATGATGCATAACATAAATGCACTTAATCATCGAACTAAGACAGGGGAGTACATGAGAATAACAGAACCATATCCATCGACATTTCATCAAACATATAGCAGACAATGTTCACTAAATCTAACTTAATCCTTTGATGTAGGGCCCTATTGGCCGGAAACTTAATACATTCACTTACCTGGATTCCTTAGCAACTTGGATCACTTTCCTCTTCAACTTCTTCACCTAACACATTTCACATTACAGTAGTTAAATAAAATCCTAAAAGTTCTAATCATAGGTCATCCTAGAATCTAATAGCTAGAGTCATCTCCGAATCCTTAGTCTAAAGCTCTGTGCAGAATCTGAAATCCAAAATAGAACAAAGAGGTTCTACTATTGATTAAATCTGAGTTAGGTTACTTAAAATGACCAGAATCTATTCGGGTTGACATTACTACTCTCGGATTCTAAAATGTTCTAAAACGGCATGGCCATTGATAAACTCCAAGTTCAGATGCTGAGCTGAAAACAGAGCTGATAAACTAACAGATAGCTACATTGTCTATTGCATACCTCGGGTACAAACTTGCAGAGAAAATGCAGGCTGAAAATAGTCGTCAGTGAGGGAGAACGCCGGTAACAGAGAGCAGGAGCTCGGGAGAGAAGAAATCGCCGAGAGAAGGGGTGTCGGCTACAGTGAGGTTTAAATGAGATTTAAGGTTTCCTTTTTCTATTTATACTTAATCCATCAATCTTAATTACAATTCTGCCACCCAACCTAGTTTTACTCAACTTGTAATAAATTTGTCTTAACATCAAATTTAAATCATAAAGGTTAAATAAAAGGGTGATAAATAAAATGGTCAGAAAATCACCTGGCCGAAATGTCGGGTGTTACAAAAATGAGGGAACAGTGGCGGCTAAACCTCATTAAACCCTCCCTTAAATGCGTTATCCACAATAAATTACAATTTACCATCTTGTCCTTGCTCAATCACTTGTTAACCTAATCACTAAATCACCCATATTACAATTATAAAACATTCTCTATAAATGGAAAAAGGTAAATCGGTTAATGGAAACCGGGTGTTACAGCCGGGGAGTAGTGCTCGTGGAGCACCTCGGGAGGGTCTCTACAAGAGTTGTGTTGTGATAGTGATACCGAGTAGGGCTGCCTTGCCGGGGAGTAGTGCTCGTGGAGCACCTCGGAAGGATCTCTATGAGGAGCCGTGATATTGAATAGAGCTGCTTCGTCGGGGAGTAGTGCTCGTGGAGCACCTCGGGAGGGTCTCTATGAGAGATGCACGGGTATAGATTAATAAAAGGATAATGTAATTGAAACCAGTCGAGAGTGTAGAAGTTGCATTTTGTTTAGTTGCATTTGTTATCCCTACTTGCTAAGCGTAAGCTTATGTGTGTGTGTGTGTTCTGTGGTGTAGGTGACGGAGCATTCTCAGGTGAGCTCGATAGTGAGGATCAGGACTAGGAGTAGTCGGAGATCCACGGAGCTCGCCGGTGCAGGCCATTTGTCGGGGCGCTTTGACCTAGTTCTTGGGGTGTGGTTTGTATTGGAGATTTTGGGATTGTAGTTAGTTTGGGTTAGAATTGATGGTTGTTGGTTTGTTTAGAATTTGATGTCGTTGATCGGTTTTGTGAGATTTTGGTTGGTAGTTGAGATTGTGAGAGTTGGTGGTTGATTTGGTGAAAGTTGTTTGGTGTAAATAGTTGTGGATTTATAATGGTGTGAATTGGGTTTGAAATTTGGTTTCAAATGTGTTTGTTTTTCAGGATTTTGGATTATAAACTTTTAGCCGTTATATTGTCAGTTTTTGGTTTTTAAATAAATAACGTCGTGTTTAAATTCTCTATTTTTTTTGTTAGTCGTTTTAAGTCGGTCTTCCAAGATTTTTACGGGAGGTTGAGTCAAGGGTGTTGGGATGGTGTGGTAAAAATTTTGGGATTTTTGGAGGTGTTTTAGTTGGAGAAAAATGAGGAAAAGTGGAGAAAAGTCAAATTTGATGTTTTGGGCGTTCTTGGGCTGAAAAAAAAAATTAATTTTCCTATTTTCAAATTATTTTAACCCGACATTTTCCAAGGCATTTTAAACGTATTTTAGGAACGTTTTACAATATTTTTTTGAAAAACCCGAAATTGAGTCGAAAGTTTTACGAAAATTATTTTAAATTACGTTTTAAACGTGAGATTGGTTAGCAAAGTAGCGCACCGAGCAGGAGTGGGTTCGGGGGCGTTACAAAAACAATACAAATATAACCTACAAAACAACTAACCCTAAACTACCCAACCAAAGTATATAAACATAAATATCACCAAATAATCCTTAACATCAAAATCGACTTATGGTGTAGGCCAATCGGCCACAGTAAGTCACAAGAACTTACCTGTCGTCCGTAGAAAGCCGAGCTCCGTCCACGAGCTTTGTTCACCTAGGCCAATCCACAATAATCATTATTAAAATAAATCCTAGGAGGTCAAATTCCGAAGTCTAACGAAACTCCTAGCTAAAGGAAATTTTCCTAAAACTGTAATTAAGCTCATTCAGGCATTTCGTCAGGCAATTCGCGCTCGTAAATTACAAACCTCCATTAATGGAGTTTTCCATAACTTCTAATCCAACCAAACTCTAATATTTATCAATGATTCTACTAACTTCGTCCAATAACCACCAATACGTCCATTATATTCATATCGATTTCAAACCCTAAATCACATTTTCGCAAAACCCTAAACGAAACCCTAATTGTTTAACTTCGTGAAAATCGAACATAAACCTTCCAAAACTATAGAATCATACCTAGGGTCGGGATTGGAGAAGAAAACATTAAAGAATCAGAGATCGATCAGAGAGGAAACGGGCGTTGGCGTCGAAGGAACGGAGAGGAGCAATGGGAAATCGCCAGAGGTCTTCTGGCGTTTGTGGGAGAGGAGAAAATGAGGTATGAGAGAAAATGGTAAGTGTTTTATATTTTGGGTTTGCAAATTTACGGTTTTTCCCTCCCTTTGTTTTTATATCAATTTCGTCCTTTGTTTCGTTAATTAGCTAACGATTTGGTTTCTCCAATTTTCCTTATTTTGCCCATAACTCCAACTTATTATCAGGGCTTTATTAAAACTGTCCGTACGCAAAACGGACCTCGTTTACTATTTTTACCAAAATATCCTTTATATTACGAGACACATCAAAACTCGTGATTCGGTATTACATCTCTAACAAAATCCTCTCATTTCTCAAGATACTCCAATTTATTTATAGCGTTTCAATAAAACTTCTCAATTGCAAAACAGGCTTAATTTGGCATATTTATGAAAATGCCATTCATATGCGAAAAATTGAAAACCCGTCGAAAACCGGGTGTTACAGAAATGACAGATGAAACAAATGAAACAAATGAAATAAAGAAATATTTCAAACAATTTGCAGCATTTGCTCGACAACAAAGCAGAAACAACACCGACAAGAGCAATGCAACAACAAAGATAAATAAAATACAAAACTAGGAAACCAATTAAACAACCAAAAATGCTTATCTTTTGTTTGAAAAGACAAACAACCAAAAATGCTTATCACACCATATCTATAATCATAATAGTCATTGGTAGTAAAATTCAAATCTAATGGCAAGAAAACAAATAAGAAAACACATAACACAAAATAAAAGAAACAAAGACCACACCAAGGGGATGAGTAGGGGGAAGAAGATATGGCAGTAAGTAACAAGTGGGTTGTATCGCAAAGAAGAAACTGCAGACTTTTCCTTCCTACTTGCCTAAAAGTACCAAAACAATCAAAATATGTGTTTCTGTTGTTCCAAAACAGCAAAGCAATAAAATGGTCAATTTCCTTTACAAAATTTGGCAATGAAATTACGAGTAACCCACGTAAGCATTAAGAACAGTAAAAGCTTGAAAATAGTTTGGAATACTCTATCTCTAACAGGGGTACAATACATTATCAATAAGGAAATAAAACATGACAAAAATAGAAGCATGGTGAACGATACAAAGTTATAAGGTTCAAAGAGAATGGAAGAACAAAGAACGAAACACTTTCTATCATTTACAACTAAGTACAAAACATACATTAGATGAGAATTAAATCAAGGGAGCAAATGGAAAGGTGAGTAGTGACCTAAACTTCTATTTGATGTAGAAGTGGATGTAAAAAGAAATAAGAGAAGCTACAAAGGAAGAAAGAAAAGAAGAGGAAGTTGAAAAGTAGGAAATGTTTTCATTCAATCAGAAAATGTTCTTCAAAACAATGCTGAACTTTGAATAGCAAAATACATGTGACATTACTCTAGAAGTGTAACACCCCCGAACCCACCCTGGCTCGGAGCGCTACTTTGCTAACCAATCCCACGTCAAAACATAATTTAAATATAATTTTTGAAAATTTATCGACTCGTTTTCGGGTCTTCCGTACCCTCAAATTTATTGGAAAACGGCCCCAAAATATGTTTAAAATACGTCGAAAAATGTCGGGTCAAAACATTGTAGAACTAGGGAAAATTTGAAAAAAAAAACCAAAAATGGGCTCAAAGAGGCGCTGGGCGCCGCACGCGCCCAGGCAGCGCGCCAGCGCCCTCACTGTGCACGCGCTGCGCGCGTGCACGTCTGCACGCTAGGGCGCGCCTGTGCGCTCCACCGCGACTGGTCGCGGTCCGAGGCCCGACCGATTGGGCCAGCTCGGGTTTTCTCGACCCAAAACACTTAAAAACCTTCTATTTTGACCCCTTTTTACCTTTCCCCACTTTTCCTCATATTTCTCCACCCCGAACACCTCCAATAATCACGAAACTTTAACCATACCTTCCCGACACGCGAACCATCAAATCCCGTAAAAATTTTAGAAAACCGACTTCAACCGAATATTAATAAAAATAAATAACGTGACCTGACGTCAATGGTTTTAAAATCAAAACCGGCAATATAACGGCTAAATAATTCTAAACCCGAAAACCTGAAAAACAAATACTTAAAACCACGACTCAACCCAGTTTACACCAGAACAAATCCACAACCATTTACACTAAACAACTCTCATGAACCAACCACAACATCCAAACTATAAACCAAAATCTCACCAAAACGATCACCTAGTCTCACAATATCAACTACAAACCACAAAATCCCCCATTTGCCGAATACCAACCCCACAGCTCCGAAGACTTTGGCCGAGGCTCCCCGACAACTAGCCTGCACCGACGAGCTCCGTGTATCCCCGACTGCCCCTAATCCTGATCCTTGCTATCAAGCTCACATGAGAACGCTCTGTCACCTACACCACAGAACACACACACACACGTAAGCTTACGCTTAGCAAGTAGGGATAACAATTATAAACAAGAACAATGCACACACCACCCTACCCTAGCACAACAACACAACACCACTCAACATGACAACTCAACACAACAACACAACACCACCCAATGAAACTCAACAAACTAACTCAACCTAACATGACAACACGACCAAACAATTCTAGTTGCTCGCACCCGAAAGGATGCCTTAGTTGCCCGCCCCGAAGGGCCTTAGTTGCCCGCTCCGAAGGGCCTTAGTTGCCCGCCCCGAAGGGCCTTAGTTGCCCGCACCGAAGTGCCTTAGTTGCCCGCCCTGAAGGGCTTTAGTTGCCCGCACCGAAGTGCCTTAGTTGCCCGCCCCGAAGGGCCTTAGTTGCCCGCCCCAAAGTGCCTTAGTTGCCTGCCCTGAAGGGCCTTAGTTGCCTGTTGCGAAAAATTGTACTACGCAAGTGCACGTGTCGCAAAAGTAATAAAGTGTGTATTAAGTACGAGTGTCGATCCCACGAGGAATAATTATGTTAAAAGTTGAATATCTAATTTCTAGTTTAATTTGAAAAGAAACAATAAATTAGTGATTTGGATTTTTAAAACTAAAATAATTCAAATAAAATAAGTGAACAATTTAAATAAAATATTCTAAAATAAAAAGTAAGATTATATGTTGAGAAAATCCAGGGTTCCGATTTCACTTAGCTAATCCTATTTATCAGACCTAATTCAAATAGTTAAATCCTATTTCTATGTGTTGATGGCAATTTCACGAAAATATTTATCAATCTCTCTCGAGCAAAGATAAACTTATTCAACTAACGAATTATCACCTCTCGGTCTCTAATCCTGAGAATTAATTGAATACATTAGGAACAAGAAATTATATTACCACTCAAACGTCCTAACTATCTCTAGCTTAGGATCCTTTTTAAGGCAAACTATTCAGTGCACGGTTAAATTCTCCGCTCTCGCATCCCGAATCAACCCTAAAGTTCTTAGTTTTGGTGATCAAGCAAACCTAAGCATTACGTTCAGAATAGATTACTCAACACAGAACAGAAACAGGAAATTAAATACTTGAATCAAGAAAAATAAACAATCATAGTAAAGCTACATCGAAACCCTAGAACGGAAAGATTAGTTCATACTAGAAAAATAAACAATAATAAATTCTTGCATAATTAAATAATAGAAATAAAAAGAGAAGAAATATATCCTGTAAAGTTGCTTCTCTGCCGCCGGACGATGATCGCTCCTAGCTGCTCGCCGACAGCCGATTGCTCCTCTTGCTGAATCGTCTAATCCGAGCGCTATCCAAATCGCCGCCTCGCCAAAGTCTCAGAACAGAGCTCCCTGCCGCAGCTCCAGGATGTAGCCTCTTAATTTTCTGAATGCTTGAATTTAGGTCTGCTTTAGGTTTTTAATGGTTTCTTTTAACTCCATCAACGGTTGAGATTAGATCTGTCTTCAGATGAACGGCTCGGATTAAAACACATCAGCTTTCCATATTTAAATTTGATAAGCGATCGATCTCTGTCAGGTTACAGAAATCGATCGCGGTATTTCTTTGCAAGCATATAACATATGTGTGGCTATCGATCTCTGTATTTCACAGAGATCGATCGCTACTTCCTTCTAATCTTGGCTTCTTCTTCTCAATGATGTCCCTGTGAGTGAAGCAGTACTCTTCTTCCGTAGTGAATCTTGACATAGAATAATATATGCTTTTGACCTTGACTTTGAAGCTACAGCTAGCATTGAAGAAGGTAATAGTCAAAGTCTAGCAGTTCCATCCGGAGGGTCGACTGAGGCTGTACTAGCTTCAATTCCATCTTCTGTAGTAGCAGCTTCTGATCCTGTTTCAACTTCTATTTGTGGGTATGAGTAGCGATCGATCTCTTCATTTTTTCAGAGATTGATCGCTGCTTTTGTGTTGTAATTTGCTGCTTTTCTTTATGTTAATCGCCAGCCTTTGATCGCCTCCTCTGTTCTTCATGATTTGTGGTGATCGCTGCATGTGATTTCTTCTTGTTTTCTTCTATTCCTATTTTTGTAAACTTTTCTGCACACTTATACAATTATCGTTAAATTATTCCAATCATTTGAGAAAAACTATTCATTTCAAGTCTTAAAGAATATACATAAGTGTGTAAAATACACACTTATCACACCCCCAAACTTGAATGAAAGCTTGTCCTCAAGCGAACACAAATAAGCATAGGAAATCAAACAAAAGTTTATTCAAGAAAAATTAAAGTAAACAAAATATTTCAAATTTCCATGGTAAAATTATTTAAGTCATAGTTTATAGTATTTCGTCTCAGCTTGACATTTGCATGCAAATAAACTATATAAATAAACACTTTCAATAATACCAATCATGATATCACATTGAAAAAAGCTTAATCAGAAATTCTTGTGTGTGTACATGCTCAAACTCATTCTCGTTTAACTGATAGATTTATAATTGTGTCTTATGAGAAGGGAAATCAAAAATAACTCTCAGGGTCACTCCATTCACTCTTATTGTTCATCAGTCTTGCCCATTATTCACTAATAACAAATATGAGTAAACAGAATAAAAGTCGATAGGTCTTTAATTAAGCTTGTAATGTAAGGCCAGGTTTATAAGGTAGGAAATTTTTGGATTCAAGCGAAACTCTAGAGCACAATCCATCCTTATGCCACCGTTACTCCTTACACTCAGTTGAACTCTTTTTCAATCAGTTAACTCAATAATCCCCCCCAAACTTGTCTCACTCTCTATTTTTCAAAACCAACTCCTTTGTCAATGTCTTTACTAACGAACATAAAATACAAATAATAACAACAAATTACATAACACATAAGAAATTGTTCTACCACTGAACAATTCAACTTTCCAACAACTTTGATTTATTTATTTATTTATTTATTTATTTATTTATTTATTTATTTATTTTTTTCAATCACTGAAAAACATAAAAGAAAAATAAATAAAATCCAAAAATACTGACAACTTAGACAATTGACAAAAGAGTTAGCTCTGATTCTCACCACTACTTTCTCCAACTCTCCCCATAATATGCACCCACAACCCTGTGCTCAATAAATAGGATAGTCAAAATAATTTTAGGGTAGGCTAAGTTAGGGTTGACAAAATAGTGGTAAATGAAGGTTCAAATAGGAGACTAAGGGTGCCATTTAAATGACACAAATGAGGTATGTCAATAAAGGCTCAAACGAATCAAAAATGGCCTAAGTCATTCTCTTATTTCTGCAAAAATCATAATTTGTATTCATGAATGCAGGGCAAAACCAGGAACAATTTAATACTCACTAATCACTCACTAAATTTAAATGGAGTTCACTCCCTTTCAGTGTTTACACTCAAGCACTCCCTTACTGTGTTTAGGCTCTCGATCTCAAGACAACAATTTATATCATTATCAGCTAAATTTGAACAAGAATGAACATTTCCACACAAACAAGTCTAACTTCCTAAGCTCCAATCAATGCTACTATCATAAATCATACTATCTCAGAATCTATTCAGAAGTTGAAACATGCATTGATCAAAGGTGCAATCATCGACACTTTAAACGAATGAAATAAATAATCATACCATAGAATTTCAAAATATTAAGCAGACTTCATAATATTAAGCAGACTTACACCCCCCCAAACTTGAAATAAACATTGTCCTCAATGTAAATAAAGCATACTCGAAAATAGGAAAGAGGATAGTGTACCTCTTGTGGGCCCGGCAGTAGTGTGTGTGGAGCGCAAATGAAAATGCTTGAAACGGGAAATGAAAATACGAGAGAAAAAAAATGAAGTAAGAAGAAAATAAAAAGAAAGAAAGATAAAAAAGAACGAATTACAAAAGAAAACAAATAGAAATAGAAACAGAATACAATAAATAAAATAAAGGAAAATAAAAGAAAATAAAAATTATAAGGAAAAAATAAATACAGGAAAATAAATGGCTAATTAATCTAAAATAAACTTACTTAGAACAGAAAAAGAAAGATAAAAAGAAAAGAAAATAATAAATAACAAAACAAAAATAAAAATAAAAATAAAAATAAAAATAAAAATAAAAATAAAAATAAAAATAAAAATAAAAATAAAAATAAATGATAAAATGAAAATAAAAATAAAAATAAAAATAAAAATAAAAATAAAAATAAAAATAAAAATAAAAATAAAAATAAAAATAAAAATAAAAATAAAAATAAAAATAAAAATAAAAATAAAAATAAAAATAAAAATAAAAATAAAAATAAAAATAAAAATAAAAATAAAAATAAAAATAAAAATAAAAATAAAAATAAAAATAAAAATAAAAATAAAAATAAAAATAAAAATAAAAATAAAAATAAAAATAAAAATAAAAACAAAAAATAAAAATAAATAAACAAATGGGTTTACAAGAAGGATGATTATTTTGATTTTATTTATTTTGTTTTTTTTTTTTTAATTTAATACAATAAAATAAAAATAAAAATAAAAATAAAAAAATAAACAAAAACTATGCAAACAAAATTGAAATAACGAACTAACAATGTATACTTGGGTGGGTTGCCTCCCACCAAGCGCTTGTTTTAGCGTCATTAGCTTGACGTTGTAAGCCTCTTGCTAATCTGGTGCACGGAGAGTAATAGTTGTATCATTCTGCAAAACTCCGTTAAGATATGGCTTCGCTCTTTGTCCGTTTACTAATTTATCAATTTCAGGAAGCTCTTTGTCTGGCACATTATCGGCAATTGGCTCATTGCTAGCTGTTGGGTAATTTATAGATTTATATACTTTGAATGTCACCTCGTCATCATAAACTTGCAATTTGAGCTCTCCCTTTCTAAGATTAATGACAGCTCCCCCTGTTGCTAAAAATGGTCGACCTAATATTATCGGGATGCTTCGGTCTTCGTCCATATCGAGAATCAAGAAGTCAGCGGGAAAAATAAACTTGTCGACTTTGACAAGGACATCTTCAATCACCCCATACAGATGCTTTATAGAGCGATCGGCCATCTGTAGAATTACACTTGTGGGCTTTGCTTCACCAATACCCAGCTTACGAAATATAGATAGCGGCATCAAATTTATACTAGCACCCAAATCACATAATGCCCGCTCAAAAATGGACTCCCCAATTGCACATGGTATGGTGAAACTTCCCGGATCTTTCAATTTTTGTGGAAGCTTCTGTTGAACAATGGCACTACATTCCTCAGTCAAAGCGATCGTGCCATATTTGTCAATTTTTCGTTTATGAGACAAGATGTCTTTCAGAAACTTTGCATATTTAGGCATATGCTCGAGTGCCTCTACGAATGGAATGTTGATGTGGAGCTTTTTGAAGATATCAAGAAACTTAGAAAACTGATTATCAAGCTTTACATTTTTCAAGCGTTGTGGGAAGGGAACTTTTGGGATGATCTCCTTGGGGATGTGAGGTGAAGCTTCCAGTAGCTCTTGATCCTTTGGTGTGGACTCGGATGATGACGAATGCACTCCGTCATGTGCGACCACATTCTTATTTTCCTTAGTACAATTTTCAATCACTTTTCCACTCCTAAGTGTAATGGCATTGCATTGTTCTCTGGGGTTGATTTCAGTAGAACTGGGCAATGTACCTTGTGGGCGTCCATTTAGTGCAGCTGCCATCTGGCCCATTTGTGTCTCTAAGCTTCGAATTTGGGCTGACTGATTCTGTAAGGTGGTTCTTGTCTCAGCCATAAATTTATTTGTGTGTTCCCCCATTTCAGCAATTAAATTATTGGTGCGCTCTCCCATCTTTGCAATTAAATCCTCCAGATTTGATTTTCTTTCAGGAAACGGAGGTCCCGGTTGATTAGCTTGTGGCATCTGTATGGCGTTGTTCGGGTTCTTCCATGAGAAGTTCGGATGATTGTTGTGCCCCCCAATATAGTAGTTACCGGAATTTTGAAGTGTCGGTCTATTATAATTTCCCACATATTGAGCTTGTTCAGATGAACTTCTCGCCATTTGGTTCCCTTGCTGACAGTTTTCACTCGCATGTGGTCCTTGGCACCATTGACATTGCATAATCGGGGACTGAATTGCATTAACTGAAACTTGATTACCTAGGATGTGTCTAGTGAGGGTTTCCATTTGTGTAGTTAATGCTTTTATTGCATCCATTTCTGGAGTATTTGCCTGCTTCCTCAAGATCTGGCGCTCAACAGGACACTGGTCATTATTTAGGGATAACTCTTCTAACAAGTTGAACGCCTCCTCTTCCGTCTTTTGTAATAGTGATCCACCAGCCGCTGAGTTGACAAGAGTCCGTGTAGAAACTGATAAACCGATGAAGAATGTCTGTATTTGCATCCATTGTGGTAGACCATGTTGGGGGCATCTTCTTAAAAGCTCCTTGAATCGGCCCCATGCTTCATAGATTGTCTCACCATCAAATTGAGTAAAATTGGTGATCTCATTGCGGAGTTTTTCCATCTTTTCAAAGGGAAAGAACTTGGATAGAAATTTCTGCATTAGTTCATTCCACGTGGTAATTGAATCCGAGGGTAAGGAGTTCAACCAATTCTTCGCGCGATCTTTTAGTGTGAAGGGGAATAACCGGAGCTTGATAGCATCCTCAGAGACATTATGGTATTTAAAAGTATCACAGACCTCGACGAAGCTAGCAATATGATCCTTAGGGTTTTCGTTAGGCAAACCACAAAACTGATACTGTTGGATCATTTGTATTGTACCCGGCTTTATTTCAAAATTATTGCATGTGATAGCCGGTTTCCGAATTGCTGATTGAATCCCGTCCATGGATGGCATAACATAATCAAACAAAGTCCTTCTTCCGACTGCCTCAACTCCGACCATCTGTGGTATGTGAGCATTTTGATCATCTGCATTTTGATTAGCTGCCATAATTGCTTGTCTTGTTTCCCTTCGATTTTTACGGCAAGTTCGTTCAATTTCAAGATCGATAGGGATTAGGTTGGCAGTACCTAATTTTCGCATGCACCTGCAATGTGCAAATAATTCAATTTAGATCTAACAAGAAAAGAAAATTCAAATATAAACTAAAATCAAATAATTCAAAAAATAACAAAATTTATTCCCCGGCAACGGCGCCAAAAACTTGTTGCGAAAAATCGTACTACGCAAGTGCACGTGTCGCAAAAGTAATAAAGTGTGTATTAAGTACGAGTGTCGATCCCACGAGGAATAATTATGTTAAAAGTTGAATATCTAATTTCTAGTTTAATTTGAAAAGAAACAATAAATTAGTGATTTGGATTTTTAAAACTAAAATAATTCAAATAAAATAAGTGAACAATTTAAATAAAATATTCTAAAATAAAGAAGTAAGATTATATGTTGAGAAAATCCAGGGTTCCGATTTCACTTAGCTAATCCTATTTATCAGACCTAATTCAAATAGTTAAATCCTATTTCTATGTGTTGATGGCAATTTCACGAAAATATTTATCAATCTCTCTCGAGCAAAGATAAACTTATTCAACTAACGAATTATCACCTCTCGGTCTCTAATCCTGAGAATTAATTGAATACATTAGGAACAAGAAATTATATTACCACTCAAACGTCCTAACTATCTCTAGCCTAGGATCCTTTTTAAGGCAAACTATTCAGTGCACGGTTAAATTCTCCGCTCTCGCATCCCGAATCAACCCTAAAGTTCTTAGTTTTGGTGATCAAGCAAACCTAAGCATTACGTTCAGAATAGATTACTCAACACAGAACAGAAACAGGAAATTAAATACTTGAATCAAGAAAATAAACAATCATAGTAAAGCTACATCGAAACCCTAGAACGGAAAGATTAGTTCATACTAGAAAAATAAACAATAATAAATTCTTGCATAATTAAATAATAGAAATAAAAAGAGAAGAAATATATCCTGTAAAGTTGCTTCTCTGCCGCCGGACGATGATCGCTCCTAGCTGCTCGCCGACAGCCGATTGCTCCTCTTGCTGAATCGTCTAATCCGAGCGCTATCCAAATCGCCGCCTCGCCAAAGTCTCAGAACAGAGCTCCCTGCCGCAGCTCCAGGATGTAGCCTCTTAATTTTCTGAATGCTTGAATTTAGGTCTGCTTTAGGTTTTTAATGGTTTCTTTTAACTCCATCAACGGTTGAGATTAGATCTGTCTTCAGATGAACGGCTCGGATTAAAACACATCAGCTTTCCATATTTAAATTTGATAAGCGATCGATCTCTGTCAGGTTACAGAAATCGATCGCGGTATTTCTTTGCAAGCATATAACATATGTGTGGCTATCGATCTCTGTATTTCACAGAGATCGATCGCTACTTCCTTCTAATCTTGGCTTCTTCTTCTCAATGATGTCCCTGTGAGTGAAGCAGTACTCTTCTTCCGTAGTGAATCTTGACATAGAATAATATATGCTTTTGACCTTGACTTTGAAGCTACAGCTAGCATTGAAGAAGGTAATAGTCAAAGTCTAGCAGTTCCATCCGGAGGGTCGACTGAGGCTGTACTAGCTTCAATTCCATCTTCTGTAGTAGCAGCTTCTGATCCTGTTTCAACTTCTATTTGTGGGTATGAGTAGCGATCGATCTCTTCATTTTTTCAGAGATTGATCGCTGCTTTTTGTGTTGTAATTTGCTGCTTTTCTTTATGTTAATCGCCAGCCTTTGATCGCCTCCTCTGTTCTTCATGATTTGTGGTGATCGCTGCATGTGATTTCTTCTTGTTTTCTTCTATTCCTATTTTTGTAAACTTTTCTGCACACTTATACAATTATCGTTAAATTATTCCAATCATTTGAGAAAAACTATTCATTTCAAGTCTTAAAGAATATACATAAGTGTGTAAAATACACACTTATCATTGCCCGCACCAAAGTGCCTTAGTTGGCCTCCCCGAAGGGCCTTAGTTGCCCGCCCCGAAGGGCCTTAGTTTCCTGCACCGAAGTGCCTTACACTTTAACTGACTACCATGCCAACCAATGCAACACCACACGACAACCAATCAATGCAACACCACACGACAACCAATCAGTGCAACACCACACGACAACCCACCAATGCAACACCACACGACAACCAACCAGTGCAACACCACACAACAACCAACCAATGCAAGACCACACGACAACCGACCAATGCAACACCACACGAAACAAAACAACCAACCAACCCAGGAGGCACACTCCCAATGTTAAACAATGCAACACAACATAACAATGTCAAACAATGCAACACCTCAACAAAACAGCAACACATCACTAAGCAAAAACAAATAACCATTACTTACCGTTCTATGGTGTAGGCCTGAAAGCAAAAAGGATGACAACCACTACTTACCTGACGTCTCGGTATGTGTTCGCTCATTTCGTCCAACCGAATTTCACTCTCGATCACCTTAAAATAATGAAAACTCAACTTAGTAAATCACTAATAAAATTCTAACGTATCCTAAAACCAAAACTAACAAACACTTCAACCTAAAACTACAACTTAACTCAAAACCCGATTTTTACTCCAAAATTGACTGTCCAACTTCAAACGGTCATAACTCCCTTGTTTTTCAACAGATTTCGATGCGCCACCCCAATTTAGAAACCTCTACACGTCTACTATCCGTTGAACCCCTCAAATTAACCAAACAAAACACTTAGCACCTCCAAAAACCATAGGACAGATTCGGCCACCCTAGTATTCTTAAACCAGTTTTTGTGTAACACTCCTCCAATCTTCAATCTATCCACTCAAACAACCTAATCTATCCATTCGTCAACTAAACCAACCAATTTGGAAGGAAAACAACCAATTGAAAACCAAAATTCGGAATCCCTAACCTAGGGTTTTCAAACATTCACAAAACTCAACCAAAATACCCTAAAAACATTTCCAAACTCCATCCAAATGTACACAAACCAAAACCCATGAGAAATTACCTTGGATTGCCTTGAGAAAATGAAGAAGAAAGGAGAGGTGGCGTCGGCCATGGAGGAAAAGAGAGAGTGTCGATGGAGAAGAAGAACCATGAAGAAAACCTAACATTTATTATCCTTTTCTTTCCCCTTTTCTTTATGCATTTAATAACCATTGAAAATTACCATAAATCCCTCCCTTTCACTCTTTAAATCCAACGCCAAAGCCTCTTTAAATCACCACTTTATCATCCATTTTATTCACACAATTTTACTAAAGTTTGATTAGTTAAAAGAATTGGACTTTTCAACTCAAAATTATCCACCAATCACATTTGAGTTTGACTTGTCAACCTCTCCACTTCTCCCTACACTTCTAATACCCTTCAATGTACACTAATCTTGAATAATTAACTATCATGCTTGACCTAGACTAGGGTTACATACGTTTCGGGAAAATTCTGGGTGTTACAATCCACCCTCCTTACAAAAATTTTGTCCTCAAAATTTGACGTACCTTATTCTCCTTTACTTCACTCACTCCAACTCTACCTTCAAGTTTCATGAATTGCCACACTGAGTTGCAACTATGCTACTGTCTAACTAATTTATCTGGTGTATCTACTAACCTTTTCCTACATCCCCAAGTTTTGACTTTACCTAATTCTGCACTAGACCGTCTACGCATACACCCTTGGACTTTAGTTTGAGCATTCCTTACCTATAGACCCTTAAGCTCTTACTCTAACTTTTCCTCGAACTCGGTTCCTCTAATTCCGCGTATCGAATACACATGTAAATGACTTATTTAAACTCTCCATACCTCATTAATCACGTAAAACTAAAAGTCCACCGAAAAATTTTCTATTCTAAGTCATCAATTACAATTTCCACTCTAACTTACCATACCATTTAGAACTTAACACTTCCACCACTTGCATCTACTTATCTCGGATCATCACCACACTTAATACTCCAGGCCCTCACTACTTAGATCTAAAATTGAAATACATACATAAATTATGCTCAAAGTGTCCAACTTTTACCTTGCTTATCATCAAACGTTATCAAAGTCTTAATTCTACAGTATCTCGCCTCTCGGCTCCAACTCTTCACCTGACAACATCACCGGCGTATAACCTTTCCATTCCATCCCATAACGTAAGTAACTCTCCTGCTCAAAACACTCACCACTTAATTTTCTCCACTATTTTCATAAAATATAAGCTTTCATAACTCTCCCAAACTCTCCCAAACTTAACTTACCTTTTCTTAAGATTATCCCCTCCTAAACTTAATGACTCTGGCTGAAGTTATTTACAACACCAACGATTTTGACCTCGTTATATACAAGTCGAACCGTCAACCTTACTCCTAAGTTCGCTCGTATAATCTCTGGGTGAGATCTTCCTTTCATGAAGGTTGTTTGCAAACTTGTTGTAGCTAACTTAACACCCTTAATCCCAGTCTCATATCCATTGCATCTCGATCATAGGTATTCACCCTCACTAACGTACTATAGCATGCCTTTCACTAATCAACCCGGGCAACCCGGGCATCCAAGTTTCTAAATTATTCCAACCTTTATATTTTCGGCTTCCACCACACTAGGTCGAGTAACATCCAAAGTCCAACAAATTAGCTAATTACTGATCAACCTTTATTTTACTAAGTTTTCCCCCAAATTATCCCGGTCGTAATCTCTCCACGCATCCACTCTCTTTCTTGCAGGAGTGATCCACTAAGATAATACCTATCCCATATAGATCAACCATTTAACCTGAGTATCACATTGCAACTAACTTCAACCCTCTAATACCTCAAGGTCTACTATGAACCTTTGTACTTATATTCTCTATACTCAATTTGTCTAACTCACGTTCTGTGATGACCCGAATATGCACGTATGGGTACGATGGCTGCACGAACCAAAACTCGGATGGCGGTGCGTCTGCGCGGGCGAACCGGAAGGTGACAGGTCGTAAAAAGGGGGTCATCACAATCCCACATCGCTTGGGGAAGTATGTGAAAAATGAAACATATGTAAAGAGACCCTTCCAACATAGCAAGACTCGTTTTGGAGCACGATTGGCAACGGATCCCATAAGAACTTCGAAGTTAAAAGTGCTTCGGCGTGAGCAATTCCAGGTTGGGTGACCTTCCGGGAAGTTCTCGCCAAACAAAGCCGTGAGGGGAGGATATTGAGCTACGGCCCAATCCCCAGAGCGGACAATATCTTGCTGGGAAAAGGGGTCGTACGTTCACTATACTCCATTTGTCTAACTCCTAATTTTAGTCGTTACCAAACACTCAAACTCTTAGGTCTAGACAAACTTGTTTCCAACTTTCCACTCAACACTCATCACCCAAATACCTTAAATGATCTATACGCACTTTGACTTCAATCTCATTAATTTCAAAATTTAAACTTCCCTAGCGACGACGGAAATTAAACTTCAATCTCATTAATTTCATTAATTTCACTTTACTCTTACTCCTAAATTTAGTTGTAAACATTTTGTGTGAACTTTCTTTCCTTCTATCTGATAGTCTCTAAATACCGCAGTTTCACACGGACCTCTAAATAATCAATGGCTAACCCTTTTTATCTACCTTCCATTCACATTTACTAATCTCTTCACTTACCTCACTCTTCACCCATTAACATAGTTCAAATGTATAACTTAGTCTAACTTTCATAACGATGTATTCTTACACATTTATTAACTTTAACTTAATCACTCCTCACCTATCCTTTCAAACTTTTACAATTGAATTCTCAATATCCTCTATGTTCTTCAACTCAACTTCCTGTGAAGGCTAACACTCTTATCCTACCTCTCTCTCTTAGTTAACTACTCTCTCTCATATGTCTGTCCTGAATTTAGAATTTAATTTCATCGTTCTTCTAACTTATATCTCCCAACCTCTACCAATACCCGAGTTCGTATTCATATCTCGCGCTCAAGTTTGCCAACTCTTAAGCTTATCAGCTCTAGTATAATCTATTTACAACATCAGCAGCTTCGACTTCGTTACATACGAGTCGAACCCTCAAAACTTTCTAACTTAAACTTTATCCATAAGGCATTCTAAAGTTCTTTGATGAATTCTCCTTATTCTCAAAATAAAATCCCCTTAACAATCTACTTAGCATGACGAAAGTTTAAGGTGTCTCCCAATAAATTTTCAAACTTCTACCCAGTTCATCGTATCCTAGTACGTCCTAGTACTCTCCAGGTTTGCTAATTAGGCCCCAATTCTATCTATTATAATTTTATCGCATATAAAACATAAAATGCAACTCGTTAAGGGAAACTCATCCTATATGTATCCCTCTTACAGTCACTCTAGGTTATCTAATCCTAAAGTTCTCTAATCTCCCTTTTTCTCAATTCAAACCATCGGTTCTCTACGTCTATACGTTGGCTAATGGGATCCAACAAATTTGTCTCGGTACTCTCGACATTTTCGTTTGAATACTGAACAAGGTTAAACTATCTCACCTCAGCTATAAACAACTAAAAGAAAAGAAATACTTACAGTCGGTGAAGCACGTTGCAGGACGGCCGGCATTGTCGGGTAATTCTTTGAACGACTCGACCTCTAACGCTCTGCTACCATCTTGTAACACCTCCGAACCCACCCTGGCTTGGAGCGCTACTTTGCTAACCAATCCCACGTCAAAACATAATTTAAATATAATTTTCAAAAATTTATCGACTCGTTTTCGGGTCTTCCGGACCCTCAAAATTTATTGGAAAACGGCCCCAAAATACGTTTAAAATACGTCGAAAAATGTCGGGTCAAAACATTGTAGAACTAGGGAAAATTTGAAAAAAAACCGAAAATGGGCTCAAAGAGGCGCTGGGCGCCGCGCGCGCCCAGGCAGCGCGCCAGCGCCCTCACTGTGCGCGCGCCTACACGCTGGGGCGCTCCTGTGCGCCCCACCGCAACTGGTCGCGGTCCGAGGCCCGACCGATCGGGCCAGCTTGGGTTTTCTTGACCTAAAACACTTAAAAACCTTCTATTTTGACCCCTTTTTACCTTTCCCCACTTTTCCTCATATTTCTCCACCCCGAACGCCTCCAATAATCACGAAACTTTAACCATACCTTCCCGACACGCGAACCATCAAATCCCGTAAAAATTTTAGAAAACCGACTTCAACCGAATATTAATAAAAATAAATAACGTGACCCGACGTCAATGGTTTTAAAATCAAAACCGGCAATATAACGGCTAAATAATTCTAAACCCGAAAACCTGAAAAACAAATACTTAAAACCACGACTCAACCCAGTTTACACCAGAACAAATCCACAACCATTTACACTAAACAACTCTCACGAACCGACCGCAACATCCAAACTATAAACCAAAATCTCACCAAAACGATCACCTAGTCTCACAATATCAACTACAAACCACAAAATACCCCATTTGCCGAACACCAACCCCACAGCTCTGAAGACTTTGGCTGAGGCGCCCCGACAACTAGCCTGCACTGACGAGCTACGTGTATCCCCGACTGCCGCTAATCCTGATCCTTGCTATCAAGTTCACCTGAGAACGCTCCGTCACCTACACCAAAGAACACACAGACACACACACACACACGTAAGCTTACGCTTAGCAAGTAGGGATAACAATTATAAGCAAAAACAATGCACACACCACCCTACCCTAGCACAACAACACAACACCACTCAACATGACAACTCAACACAACAACACAACACCACCCAATGAAACTCAACAAACTAACTCAACCTAACATGAAAACACGACCAAACAATTCTAGTTGCTCGCACCCGAAAGGATGCCTTAGTTGCCCGCCCCGAAGGGCCTTAGTTGCCAGCCCCGAAGGGCCTTAGTTGCCCGCACCAAAGTGCCTTAGTTGCCCGCCCCGAAGGAACTTAGTTGCCCCCACCGAAGTGCCTTAGTTGCCCGCCCCGAAGGGCCTTAGTTGCCCGCACCGAAGTGCCTTAGTTGCCCGCCCCGAAGGGCCTTAGTTGCCTGCCCCGAAGGGCCTTAGTTGCCCGCACCGAAGTGCCTTAGTTGCCCGCCCCGAAGGGCCTTAGTTGCCCGCACCGAAGTGCCTTAGTTAACCACCCCGAAGGGCCTTAGTTGCCCGCACCGAAGTGCCTTAGTTGCCCGCCCCGAAGGGCCTTAGTTGCCCGCACCGAAGTGCCTTAGTTGGCTGCACCGAAGTGCCTTACACTTTAACTGACTACCATGCCAACCAATACAACACCACACAACAACCAACCAATGCAACACCACACGACAACCAACCAGTGCAACACCACACGACAACCCACCAATGCAACACCACACGACAACCAACCAGTGCAACACCACACAACAACCAACCAATGCAAGACCACACGACAACCGACCAATGCAACACCACACGAAACCAAACAACCAACCAACCCAGGAGGCACACTCCCAATGTTAACCAATGCAACACAACATAACAATGTCAAACAATGCAACACCTCAACAAAACAGCAACACATCACTAAGCAAAAACAAATAACCATTACTTACCGTTCTATGGTGTAGGCCCGAAGGCAAAAAGGATGACAACCACTACTTACCTGACGTCTCGGTATGTGTTCGCTCACTTCGTCCAACCGAATTTCACTCTCGATCACCTTAAAATAATGAAAACTCAACTTAGTAAATCACTAATAAAATTCTAACGGATCCTAAAACCAAAACTAACAAACACTTCAACCTAAAACTACAACTTAACTCAAAACCCGATTTTTACTCCAAAATTTACCGTCCAACTTCAAACGGTCATAACTCCCTCACTTTTCAATAGATTTCGATGCGCCACCCCAATTCGGAAACCTCTACACGTCTACTATCCATTGAACCACTCAAATTAACCAAACAAAACACTTAGCACCTCCGAAAACCATAGGACAGATTCGGCCACCCTAGTATTCTTAAACCGGTTTTTGTGTAACACTCCTCCAATCTTCAATCTATCCACTCAAACAACCTAATCTATCCATTCATCAACTAAACCAACCAATTTGGAAGGAAAACAACCAATTGAAAACAAAAATTCGGAATCCCTAACCTAGGGTTTTCAAACATTCACAAAACTCAACCAAAATACACTAAAAACATTTCCAAACTCCATCCAAATGTACACAAACCAAAACCCATGAGAAATTACCTTGGATTGCCTTGAGAAAATGAAGAAGAAAGGAGAGGTGGCGTTGGCCATGGAGGAAAAGAGAGAGTGTCGATGGAGAAGAAGAATCATGAAGAAAACCTAACATTTATTATCCTTTTCTTTCCCCTTTTCTTTATGCATTTAATAACCATTGAAAATTAACATAAAGCCCACCCTTTCACTCTTTAAATCCAACGCCAAAGCCTCTTTAAATCACCACTTTATCATCCATTTTATTCACACAATTTTACTAAAGTTTGATTAGTTAAAAGAATTGGACTTTTCAACTCAAAATTATCCACCAATCACATTTGAGTTTGACTTGTCAACCTCTCCACTTCTCCCTACACTTCTAATACCCTTCAATGTACACTAATCTTGAATAATTAACTATCATGCTTGACCTAGACTAGGGTTACATACGTTTCGGCAAAATTCCGGGTGTTACAAGAAGTTTCCAACAATGGGGTAACAATGTAGGGGGCGGAGACTGCCCGTCGAATGTGCACCACAAGTGATTCGAGACCATAGGGTCTCTGCCCCGTAACGTCCCATCATTCCCTGCCTCTCCATTTTACAGGGTGGTCGAGAATAAAGGGTCACTGCCCTAAAATAGCTGCTCGTTCTCTGCCTACTTATTTTAGAGGGTGATCGATAACAGGGGTCCCTACCCTGAAACAGCCCCCGATTGTTGGCACTATTTTTTTTATAACAGTGAGAACAGATAGTCGCCGCCCTAAAATAATCCCCCGTTCTTAGTTACTTTATTTGAGAACAGGGAGCTGCTCTTAGAAACGAGGGGCCGATCTCTGACACTATATAAGGAAACGACCTCCATTCTCACCCTCGACTGTCGAAAACCCCAAAATTCTCCACCATTTTCTTACTCAGAAGAATTTTCTCTGTATCAGTGACATCAATGGATTCTGATTCAAGTAGATCGGTTGATTTAGATGAGAGAACAACGTGTGATACCAATATGGACTGGTATTCGTACTCCACACCCATATATGGTGATGTTTGGGCATTCGATCACCTAGAAGTTAATGAAGAAATAAAGGTACAATCAATGTCAAAAACTCTAGATGATAAGGTTCGAACACCGGTCGACTCGAAGGTAATGAGGTGGAAAGAATAGCAGTAAGGGAAGAAATTTTGATAATATTTTATCTGGGAAAAAAATATAGTTCTTTAAAGGCAATTAGAGAAGAAATAGTAGAATATGCTTTGAATAATAGTTATCGGATTAAATTCATTAAAAGTGAATCTCGGCGACTGACAACAGCATGTGAAAACAGATGTGATTGGCGATTGCATGGTTCGAAGATGCAAAATGAGCTTACGTTTCAAATAAAGAATTTCAACGATTCTTACAACTATTCAAGAAAAATGGAGAATCGACACGCTACTGAAAAATAGGTGGCAAATCATTATTTGGATAGTTTTAAAAGTCAACTTTTGGGGAAGATTCCTTCCATTATCGAGACAGTGAATAAGAATTTGAATGTTAACATTATACCAAGTCTTGCCATAAGAGCAAGAAGCGAAGTGCAAAAACTTGATGAAGAAAAAAAGCAATGAACAATACAAGCTTTTGTGGTCGTACGCAGAATAAATTCGTAGATCAAATATGGGTAGCCCATTGGGCCAATAGACTTACTTGGTGGGCTCTGCCGATAATGAGTCATGTCTATTTGAAAGAATGTATATGTGTATGGTTGTTTGCAAGGCAAATTTGCTGCAGTATGGTAGACCTATTATATATTTGGATGTTTGTCATCCAAACATATAATAGGTCAATTACTGACAGCCGTCATTTTTGATGACAACAATGAAATATATCTTTTTTTGTTGCCAATGTGGAATCAGAGTGTATGGACTCATGTTCCAACATACTGAATCGGGATATGGATGGACATTTGTTTCACATCGACAAAAGGTATAATGCATTTTCTGTAACACCTGGATTTTTTGGGATTTTGGATTTTCTGTTATACAATGGTATTTTCATAAATATAGTAAATTAAGACCGTTTTGTGAACGAAAATTTTTATTAGAACCCTAGGAATAAATTGGAATATTTGGAGAAATATGAAAATTTTGGAGAAACCAAATCGATAGACTAAATAACGAATTTATGTAAAGAATTGAGAGAAGGGCAAAATAGTAATTTGTAAAGTTAAAATTTTAAATAAAACATAACAACCCCCCCTCCCCGTCACGTAATTTCATTCTGCAAAAAATCCCTCCCAGACAACCTTAGGTGATTTTCACGCCTCCTTCAACGTTTTCTTCACGGCTCGACAATTCCTCCTCCTCCGGTGATCGATTCTTCCCGTATTCTTCTGCAATCAACGTTCTAGGTAAGATTCTAGTGTTTTGGACCCTTAGTTTCCTTTTTTTAGGGTTGAAAATGGTTAGGGTTTTGTTAAAATTATAGGTTTATGTTAGAAATCGATAGATTGATCATATAAATGACTTTGATGGATGTATTTATGATTATTGGTGATAGTTAGATTGAATTAATGGTTGTTGATAGTTAGATTGGATTTTTTTGTGGTTGAGAGGTTGAAAAACATCATTAATGGAAGTTATAGAGATTGCAAGCGCAAATTGCTCGATCAAATGCCCGAATGACGTAGATTGAAGTTTTAGGAAATTTGCCTTAGCTAGCAGTTTCGTTTAGTTTTAGAAATTGTTTATCTAGAATCGGTTTTATTGCCATGAGTTGTGCAATTGTCCTAGGTGAACAAAGCAGGGTCGAGGATTCCCAAGGCTTAATAGCGACAGACCCATGGTAAGTTTTTGTGACTTACTGTGGCCGATTTGGCCTACACCACAAAAAAGTTTATCGATTGAGAATTTGATGATTTAGGTTGTTTTAGTGTAAATAGGCTGGGTAGTTAGGTTTTGTTAAGTTATCGAATGTTTTATTGTTCAATGTTAGTTTCAATGTCTTTAATTTCGTTATAGCATAGTACATGTTCGTGCACCATGTTTCCTGAAATAGCATGAAAAATGAACTTCTGCATACGTTTTCATGAAAAGAAACGAACTAAGAAAAAAAATGAATGCACGTAATCTCGGTCACGTCAGGGTGGGGTTCAGACATGGTTGTCTCAAGCGGTAGAGCATGTTTTCCCCTGGTAGATGGAGAGGGCTATCCAACCGTAGGATGTGCCATCTCCATCTAGTGAGAGTAAACCCTGGTGACATCCCGTCCCGTTATGTAACGAAATGAATAAATTGACTGCATGTTTTATGAACTGCATATGCACAGCATGCCGTTACATTTACGATGATTTGCTAAGCCTTTCGCTCATAGATGTTTCTGTGGTGTAGGTGACATAGAAGAAGGTGGGGAAGATGTTCCTCTACAAGAGGAACGTACAGAGTGAAGAAGGATGCCCATGGGAGTGCGTTGTGCAGTCAGTGTGATTTTGACCAGTGGGGATGATTGTATAGGTATTTTGGAAATATTAGGTAAAGATGAAATAGACAAATTTATAGGGAGTTTATTTTTGGTTGGTTAGTAACTAGCTTGAAGATATTGTTGTTGATGATGGTTTTCTGGATGGTTTCATAGATGGGTTACCTTTTGGACGATTTTATGAGTTCCCGTAGCGTACGTTTGATGTTGATGATATAGGTTAGATTTTAGGTCAGATTTGATGATTTGAATGAGTTTTATAGCAGGTAAATGTGATATAATAGGTGAAGATAGATATTGATAAATTGAGGATTTTATATGGATGAATTGATTATTGAATATGAAGTGTTTTTAGGTGAAGAAATGGAAAAATTGGCAAGGGAAGAAGAAAAGGGGAGGAAAGTGGCACTGGGTGCGCAGTGCATGCAGCTTGCATGCGCAGGCCAATCTGGACGGGCGAGTAGGGCACGCAACATGCATGTTGCCCTGCTCAGCCGATCGATCGGCCCCAATGGCTGATTGATCGACAACCGCTCTGGAAAAATTGACAAAATCCAGAGCGATCGCCGATCGATCGGCACCCATGGCCGATCGATCAGTAAAATACTATTCACCCCGGTGAAAAACCAGAGCGATCGCCAATCGATCGATCCACCAGCTGATCGATCAGCCTTCACTGGGCGCTGTGCGCAGTGAGGGGCGCGGCGATGGGCGTGGCTGGTGTGAGGGTAGGCATGCAACGAGGCGCACGGTTGGTGCACGGTTGGCGCGCAGTGGCGTGTGACAGAAGCACGGTGCGCGCACGGCACGGGCGCACAGGGTGCGCACCGTGTGCCCTTGGTGCGCGCACGACATGCGCGCATGGTGCATGAGGGGCGTGCACGTCGAATGCTGGGTGTAACGCCCGACTTATATAAACCCAGTTCGCTACTTATAATACTGAACCATACTATGACATTCTAAGAAAATTTCAACTTTTCACTCAACGGTCAAAGCTTGACATTATGAACGTTAAAACTTGCAGCAGAAATTCATTTGTATAAAATAACATTTATTATTTAAAGACAATTGGTTGGAAGAAAACAAAACAAAATAGAACACGTCCACCGCTGAACAGTTCCAGATAGAGATAGAAACAAAAGGCATCTACCGCTAAACACTATCAGCAGCAGAAGCAGAAATAAATAGTCTCAGTGGCAGAGACGGAAATGGAAGGCATCCACCGCTAAACTGTGTCAGTCGTACGACATGTCGACTACCCACAACCACTGCTCACGTCCACCGATCGAATCCCTCGAACGACAGTAACCCTCAGCATCCACGGATCACAAAATGACAAAAATCTAACACTCACTTCTACACTCACATCAACCTATCATAAAACGACAAAATCTAATACTCACTCCTACGCTCACATCCACCGGTCACAAAATGACAAAATCTAATACTCACTCCTACGCTCACATCCACCGGTCACAAACAAAAAAGCTAATACTCACTCCTACGCTCACATCCACCGGTCATAAAACGACAAAAAATCTAATACCCACATCTACCGATGGACAACATCCACCGATAGATGATAACACTCAACATCCACCGATAGACAAAACACTCAACATAACAGCATAACAACCATTTTCACTCTAAACAAAGAAAACTCCGACTACCAAAAGAGCTTGAGCATTTTACTAAAAATTGTTCAAAGTAACATAAGTCCATAACTTTGTAAAAATATCCAGCAAAGCAACTACCTATAAACCAAATCATGTTTTTCATGCTCAGAACAAGAAAACCATAAAGTTGTTAAAAACATCAGAACTATTAATGTTATTAAAACTCTCTGCATACTTCCACAAGACACTTAACCACTGAAACTTCATAAATAGACAATAGTTAAATGCCCCATCAGTTCACCAAGTCGAGGCATGAATGTGCTCCCCCAACCAGCCTATTCCTCAACATTGCTCAGAGAACACACCTTCTGAGGCTTCTTCACCTACATCACAAAACTCATCTATTAGCCTAATGCTAAATAAGTGAAGCAATTAATGAAATGAAATGCTGAAACATAAATCCTGATCATGCAGTTTCTACTTCCACCTCTCAGTTGCATTTATATTCTTTCACTGATCTGATCCCTCGGTTCTATTGGGAGTTGGATCAATTTTTCTAAAGTCATACATCTCTTCATAAGTTAAAGGGCAGATTAGTTCCCTTAATAGTTTATCTGATCCTTCTATTCCATTGGGAATTGCATCAATCTTCCCAAAGTTATAAATCCCTTCATAAGTTAAGAGGCGGATTAGTTCCCTTAATAGTTTATCTGTTGCAATCTGTTCATTTCTTACCATGCCAATATATGTAAATTCATTTTCGTATTCTTTCAAAATATGATGCATGACATACGGACAAATTCAAACATACATAATCCTACTGTTTTGTGATGTAGGCCCGAAGGCACATGCATACTCCACTTACCTGGTCTCCTGGGGATTGTTGGGTTGTAAGTTACTTCGAGAGTTTGCTCACCTAATATCATAAACAGAGCATGAATTCAATCTTCACTATACCTCATTCTAAACCATTCGGAAACCTAAGGTAGCTAACTTGGAACTCTAATAATCGTGCATTCCCAATTCACCACAAAATTGAAACTAACTCCCATCTATAGCATTCACCAAAGTTCACATCTATACTCCTCTCTACCATCACTAGTTACAATGTAACACGAAATTGAAGTAGACTCACCTAGTTTGGAGAAAAATCAGAGAGGGAATCGCCTGGAGAGCTCTGCTGAGCTTAAGCTAAATACAGAGAGAGAGAGAGAGTATGGAAAATAGTGGCAACTACAGTGCATTAATCACAAAACCTCTTTCCTTAAATAGGTTATCACTATAATTCTCTATTTACCATTATGTCATTACTTAGTCATTTATTAACCTAATCACTAATTCTCTCAATTTTATCCATAAACGTACACTACAAGTTGATTAAGTAAATTGGTTCAATGAAACAAGGTGTTACACTGGGGCACGCCCCTGTAACACCCGAGAATTTCCAGTAACGAACATATGTCTTAGGGTAGGCGGTTAGGATCGTTTAATGATAGGTGTTGAGAAATGGATTTGGGATTAAGGCAAGCAAAAGGAGAAAATGATGTTTGACTATTCAAACCACTAAGTGGAAAAGTCAAAAGGTGTTTTGTTTTTCAACCAATAGAAATGTATCATTTAATGAAATAAATGGAAGAAATATGTGAAATAAAAAGGCCTTCACGTTGGAAGAAGAAGAAGAGAATAGTGTGGGTTGTTTTGCAAATTTTATAACTTTGGTGGGGGAAACAAAAAGTGGAAGAAAACTTTAGGTTAAAAGTCGATTTCTCTCATTTTTTTCCCTTCATCTCCATCGATGCCCTCTTTCCTCCATTGATGTTCTTCTCTTCTTCCTCTCTTCATTTTCTCAAGGCATTTTAAGGTAAAACTTTATGGGTTTTGGTTTTTGTAACTTTGGATGAAGATTAGGAGTGTTTTTAGGGTGTTTTGTGGGGATGCATAGGGTTTGGAAATCCTATGCAATGTGAAGTCCGAAAAATTGGGTTTAATGGTAGAGTCTTCCTATTTTGTTGTTTTGATTGTGGAATGATAGTTTAGGTTAGATTGAGGTTAGATAAAGATTGGTGAAGTGTTCCCCACAAAAATGGTTGCAGAAAA